>VZSE01004866.1:2117872-2448670 GCA_013398275.1 Promerops cafer | reverse complement strand
CTCCGCTCCGCCGCCCCCCGGGTCGCCCCCGGTGCCCGCGGGATGTCCCCGCACCCGCCAGGGCAGCGCCGGGAGCCTGCCCGGGAGCGGGGCAGCGGCAGCGGCGCTGAGAGCGGGTGTGCAGAGCTGCAGCGAGCCCGCCGTGCCCCTCCTGCTGCCCCGGCAGAGCGCCCCGAGCCCTCCCGGCTGTCCCTCAGCCCATCCCGCCTGGGTGTCGCTGCTGCCGCCCCAAGTGCCGCCCCTCTGCGCGGCGTCCCAACAGTTCTGGAACGAATTTGCAAGAAAAGAAGGGGGGGAAAATGCCTAACTGCCAACAAAACCCTTCCACCTTCTTAAATACGGCGAATAAATTAGTCTGAATTGTAGGCGCATGACTGTCTGTACAATGGCTTTAGAAAACTTTGTCCTTACTCACATGAGTCTTGTCAGACAAAACAGCAAATGTCCTATTTGTGTTCCTTACACTTCGTACACTGTCTTCAGTGGGAGAGGAGTTTTTATTAACAGCTACTTTTTAGCTTGCTGTTACTAACTACAGTCAGTATTTTTTGAATGATCACACTAGGTACACCTAAAGGAAACATAATGGTCTGTCTTGCCAATTGTGAAATGCTGATGAGATTTTTTTATTAAAACATTGTCCTGCCCAAGTTCTCAAACAACTGGTAGCTATCTTCTACAGGTTGTGCTGTTACATTTCTTGTGTAACTTGTCTATAAACATGTACCACATTTGAATAATTAGTGGAATTCAAATGTTATAGCTTCATTTGAGCTTTGTAGGGACTTGGCATCAGTTCTGCCTCAAGAACTGGCATCCATGCTGAAGAGTCTTTTGCATTACTTCAAGACCTGTGTGAGGGATGAGGGAACAGTCTCTCTCCTCTGTGCACTTCCACTTTGCATACTTTATTCTCTTACAGTCCCACTATTGAAAAACAAAATAAGGCCAGACAGAATGAAGCCAGACAGTGTCTCTGCACATTAACATGGATCCCGTAGTGCTGAGTACCAGCTCATTTCCAGAGGCCTTTTGGGAGGTAGTGGTGGTCAGTCATGTACTCCTGTCTTCACGGGCTCCCTCGCTGCCCTCTAACTGTTGAGTTACAGTTTAACACAGAGTGTAGCAGCAGCGTGCCTCCTGTTTCTGTTCTCTTTGTTGCTATGACATAACAAGAGCAGAAGCAGGAAACAAACCACCTCTTGCCCTTGAAAGTAAGCAAATACATGTTATTTTCTTTGGAGCAGAGGGTTTGAAAATTACATGAAAAGCTAGCATGGATATGTAAAAACATTCCATTCAGAAATGCAGTGTTTATGAGATACAGTACAATTCAACTATAACTGGTATTTTTGGTGGTTTATACCCCACAAATAATTGATTCAAATGGTAGAGCAGAATGTATGCTGGCAGAAAACTTGAATGTTTTGTTTTGTTTTGCAGTTCTGTGTAAAAGCTGATGTGTATGGACAAATTATGTTATTTCACATACTTGAACAACTCTTAATGTGTACATATTAGTGTTTTTGCCTGAAATGTTCTGTGAAATATTTTGTAGTTATAAAGCTACAAAGCTTTATATCAGTGCAAGTGTATTGATGTTTTTGTTTCACTGGATATGCTACATGTTTTATAATTTATTACAGGAAAAGGATTTTCAGACATGATTGCTTTGGAAGTTTGTGCCACTTCTGTACCATATCTCTTCAGCTCCAGGTTTCAAGTCTGCAAAGAAATTAGGAGAAAAGTTAGCAATTAGATAACTTGATAATTTAGTTTTGAACTAGTCTGTTAACAGTTTGACAATCAACTAATCTCTGCTTAGGAGAAACACTATTTTCATAATTTTTCTATTTGCCTGTCATGCCATTATTGCAGTAAAACATACTTGGTTGCTGAGGGTTCTTGCAGAAGAGATATGTTTGACCTTTGTCTTGAAGTTTCCTACATAAATTTAATGAGCTGTTGTTTGTCCTGGGTGTAATTATCATAAAAATTGCACAGTAATATTCAGTTACTGAGGGAGGGAAGAGGTGATCTAGTGAACTAATACAGTTTTTCTTTGGTTAGTATTTTTTTGTTTTGGGTTTTTTAGTGTATGGACACATTAATAGCAAAACCCCTTTAATGTTGAATTAGTTCCTAACTTTACACCTACAAAATTTCTCAAATATATTAATAGCTGAAAATCTTCACACCTCTGGAACATCATTATTAGAGGAAAGTAACATGTTAGCAGCCTGCTGTTTTGTTTTTATAATTGTCAGGCTTTTGAATGACATTTCATTATCAGTGGTTATCATCTCTGATAAATGCTTGATGTGTAAGGGTCATAGGTTAGGAAGGCAAGTAGGTAAATTGATTTGTGAACAGAGTTAAAAGGAAAGCCTCTCCTAGCAAATGCAGCATTGTGATGTAAGACAGCATTCGGGTTTGCCTCTTCCCAAGAGCAGCCTGACTACGTTTTCATTGTGTGTTTTTTATGGTGGCATTTAGGATATTTTTAATAGATTAGAGAGATAGCTGTAAAAAATCTGTTTTTCTTATCAGCCACTTAAACATTACAGTATTGAATCAAAAGTTTTTTAGTAACAACTCCTTTTATTATATTTTTAAAAGGAGATTATTTATAATCTCATACTCTCTTAATTGTTTCCTTTCCTCTTGCAAGCTAGTAGCATAGTTTTAGATGCCAGATACTATTGGGCTTTATGGTGACCAGGTTAACAGCACAGTTTTGGAGGGTACCCAGGGGTCACATTAGGTTGTTCTCCAGACAGCTGAAAACAGAAATATTCACTGTAAGGCAAATTAGAACATGTATATATTCATGCTTCCAGATAGGTTTTTATTTACTGTTGGGCATTTGTTAGTTCTATATTTTTTTCTGGGGGGGGAACTATATCTTGAAATATTTAATGATTATTCTCAAAGAGCACTAAATCTAATTAGAGATAGCTGAATGCACAGTGACCTCTTGGTTCCCAAGTTTAGCCCCATCAGGAAAGGGTCAAACTATGTTTAAAATATGAGACTGGATTCAAGTTGATGGGGCTTTCTTACAGCAATGTAAGAGTTAAGTTTGGTTAAATGTTTGCAAAGCACTTCTTTTGTTACGATTTCCATTTAAAGGTTAAGTGTGAAGCCAAGGGTTTTTTTGGTTTTATTTGGTTTTTTTTTTGTCTCAAATTATAGGAAAAGTATCGTTAATGAAGCTGGATAAGTGCTATATTAAAACAATTTGCAAAAACCGTACTACACTGAATAGTCACAGCTGCACCGTGGAGACATAAAAACCTGATGTCCCTTTGTTAAAAAGAAAACAAACCCAGAAAACAAAACCCCAAAAAGTAAAGCCAACTGGATGTCTTCTGGTATCTTGAAATCTGTTCTGTTTGGGTTTGCAAGGGTCCTGTGGGAATTACATCCTTCAGTTGAGTGTCTAGCAGAATATTTGAGAAAGAGCAGTGGTTTCTTAAATTTGGTAATCAAGGAGCTTGTATGTAGATAAGTGGTTACAGCTATCATCCTAAATCTTATTTTAGTTTTGGTTTGGTTTTTAATTGGTAAAACTTTGGAAATAATTGCTGCGTTTTTCCTAACCCAGGCAGAAATACTGTGAAAGTAGTGTGCTGTGGATTTAATCACATTCTGAGTGTGGGTTTTTTTGTTATTTCTGTAGCTGAGAGCAATGTTAGTAGGATTTCTTGGTCATTTTTTTGTCCATGCAAGTAGTGTGTGGGACACCACTAGTTTAGCATTTTAGATATGACAAAGAAATGTGTTGTCTCTGTGTGGATGTATATCTTTATGTGAATCTATTTATCTAAAATGTTGCCTGCATTTTGCCCACATAGGCAAGATACTTACTTTCAAGTGCCTTATACACTTTACTTATGTTACCATGTGACTGAGTAAAGAATAAGCCTGTGGACCAACTCATAGTAATTATTGTCAGATTAGTTCTCACTTGCTCAGGTGGAGTTTATTGCAATTTTATGTAGCTGTAGTCCCATGGTTATTTCTGTCAGTCATCCTCTGGACCTATGGAAGTGAGGGTTCTTATGAGGGTTCATGCAACAGGGGGATAGTTTTAAAAGTTGAACAAGTTGTCATTTCTTTTATTTGTGTTAGTCATTTTCATGCATTTTAACCTGTTTAGTGGGGGAAACCTCTCTGAAACAATGGAATTTCCCCAAGTATATTTAGAACAAGACATCCAGACTTCAGTGGTGACACCAAAATGTAGTGAAATATTCTACTTCTTGATGTTCATACAAAGCTGTTATATGTTAATTGTAAAGTCATATCTAGATTAATACTGGCAGCATGTGTCTCTTTCACTCTTTTTTTTTTTTTTTGTGATGTTTAAGCTAAACTAAAACACATGGGTGTTGGAATGATGGTCTGAAATGCATTTATACAGTGTTTGCTATCTGACAAATTGTTTTGAGTAGATTAATTGATGGGTGTAACAGTAAATCTGGTCTTGGATCCCTTTGGTCTGATACATGACTGAATGCCCACGTGTCATTGCATATGTAAGTGAAATGTATGTAAGGAAGCTGAAGTCTGAGATACTTATTTTAAGCTGCCTTTACAGTCAGTGGAGAGATACAGGCAACTCTAGGGGTAATTAATGTCTTTTACATGATACATGTAGTACCTGTTCCTGTACACTGAGTGTAAAGGGGCCAAGGTGTAGCTGAGTAGATGAGCATGAGCTCTCATTTTTGTTTTGCTGGGAAAGGATGTATGAGCTTAAATAAAGATTTTCTCTATGCTGTAAAATGCAGTGGTAGTACAATGGTGCAGTAAGCCAGAAGGTAACTGAATAGTAGGCAGTGTGGGGGAATTGGGGAAGACATAACATGCTTAGTATAAAAAACCACTGACTGTACATGAAAAGACTTGGATCCTGTTCTTTGCCATTTTGAACAGCCACTTTATTTGCATTTGCAACTCCTTACTCATCACTAAAATTAACAGTGTGATACCTGTTCTTTTCAAACTGTTTTGAGTGTTTCTTTAATTCTCTGGCAATAGTTTTTGGTAGTGTTCACTAGCAATTTTTTCTCAACAGTAAAGGGAATACTGGGTGCTAAAAAACCTGAAATATGATGAGAATTAAAATGTCCTTTCTTTCTTTCTTTAGATCTTCATCAGATGGAGTGATACTCTTGAAACATGACTAAATAAAAGTTTTCCTATTTTAGGAAAAAAAAAAACCATCCAAAATGTACAGACCAGGAGAAACAGTCAAACGTCGACTCAACATGCATGCTCCTCCACGGATAAGAAGCGTGGAAGTTGCTCGAGGAAGAGCAGGTTATGGGTTTACCCTTTCTGGACAAGCTCCTTGTGTTCTTAGTTGTGTGATGAAAGGAAGCCCTGCAGATTATGTTGGACTTAAAGCAGGAGATCAGATATTTGCAGTTAATGAAATCAATGTGAAAAAAGCCTCTCATGAAGATGTAGTGAAACTTATAGGGAAATGTTCTGGAGTCCTGCACATGGTCATTGCTGAAGGGATTAGTCATATGGATTCATGTTCAAGCGATGAAGAAGTTGGTTTTTATGATGGGAAGGGGTGGCTGAAACCCAAACCTGACTCTAAAGCTCTGGGTATAAACAGAGCAGAGAAAGTTGTTGAAGAAATGCAGTCTGGTGGCATTTTCAACATGATATTTGAGAATCCTGCTCTTTGTGCTGGTAACTCAGATAATTCTGCCCCAAAACAAAGATCATTTTCAGTTTCTGCTGCTATGAAATTTGAAACTGGCAATGAAAGTGTAAACAATCCAAACCTACTGTCAAAGGAAGAAATAGCCAAAGTTCTGAATGATGATTCAGTTTTTAGAATTGGACTGGAGAGTGCAGAAGACTTTGGATTAGATGCAAGCATTTTGAATGTTGCCATGATTGTAGGTTACTTAGGCTCCATCGAACTTCCTTCTACAACTGCGAATTTGGAAACTGAGAGTTTGCAGGCCATTCGTGGGTGCATGAGACGTCTGCGGGCAGAGCAAAAAATCCATTCCCTGGTGATGATGAAGATAATGCATGACTGTATTCAGCTCTGCAGTGACAAATCGGGTGTTGTGGCAGAATATCCTGCAGAGAAACTGGCATTCAGCGCTGTTTGCCCGGATGATAGAAGATTCTTTGGACTAGTTACAATGCAGACAAATGATGATGCAAGCTTGGCTCAGGAAGATGAAGGGGTCCTGAGGACATCTTGCCATGTTTTTATGGTGGATCCTGAATTATTTCATCATAAAATTCACCAGGGTATAGCAAGACGTTTTGGACTGGAATGTACAGCGGATCCAGATACAAATGGCTGTCTGGAGTTTCCAACATCATCTCTACCTGTCCTGCAGTTTATTTCTGTCCTGTATAGGGATATGGGGGAGCTGATCGAGGGAATGCGTGCGAGGGCTTTCCTCGATGGCGATGCAGATGCTCATCAGAATAATAGTACGAGCAGTAACAGTGATAGTGGAATTGGAAATTTCAACCAAGAAGAAAAGAATAATAGAGTTCTGGTGGTTGATTTAGGGACCAATCCAAGTAAACACATTCCTAGCAGCATTTGGGAAAATCCAGTAGGAAGGGGACAAAATCAGCCTGCTTCCCATTGGAATGGCTTCTGTCATGAGCAAGAAGGAACCATCCCTTTGGAAGTAATTCAGAATGATAAGTCCCAAAATGCAAGCAAACACTTGAGCCCTTCTGCTCGTATTGAAGTTCCATTGGTTTCCTCCCGAAATTCAGTACCCCCATCAAAGAAGAACGCTGCAGGCCCAGGCAGTCAGAGGTGGCTGCCTGTGCACGTTTTACAGGAGTGGCAGCATGGAAATGCCAGCGACCAGGAGTCGTACACTGACTCCACGGACGGCTGGTCGAGTGTGAACTGTGGGACCCTTCCCCCACCAATGAGTAAGATTCCAGCTGACAGATACAGAGTCGATGGCAGCTTTGGTCAGCCGCAGCTAAGATCTCACAAAAGTGAGTGGTCCAAGAAGATGTTCTGCATTCAGAACAAATTTGGCCCTCCGCACGGTATCAGGAAATCTAAAGAAGATAAAAAGGTAAGAATTAGGCTTGTGTTGGTTCTTAAAAGTATCAAAAACCCCCACACCCAAACCCATCTGCTTATGGTACTTTTACACAGTAATATTTGCATATTAAAATTTAAACATGTATTATAAAATTCGCAAAATTTCAGATGAAGAAAATAATACGTTTCACTCTAGTCTGCAGAGACATTGCATATTCCTCTTTAATTGAGTGCAGCTCTGGAATTGTACTTCTGCTGGAAGTGTTGTCTGTTAGGGCTTTCTCACTTTTCTTCTTGTCTCTTCATTGTTTCCAAATGTTTCAGTGGCACTGAAATGAAAAGGAGGCATGACATGTTAGCAACTTCAGTTTCTTCTGACCTTCATCTGCAAAAGAATGGAAACAGTCTGCATCCTTAGTCTGGGTCCTTTTTGTAGAAGGCTGGCTTACAAATGTTGTTATTTTAGTGGCATCTATTTTTATAGAGACGTAGTCTAATCATTAGTCAAAAACCTGGATTATACACTTCTAACTGAATAAGACTGTTTTATTACAAACTTCACTCCAGCAAACCTCTCAATACAAGTAGCATTAAAAACTGACATAAAAAACTGGTAGTGGTAGGTCACAAATCTAACATTCTGCCACCAAGCCTGTAATTCAAACTTTATTCCAAATTACTGTTTCTTCTTGTTTTGTCTACTATTAGACAAAACGAGGAGACTTAAAAAACAAAGGTGTGGGAAGAGTATTCAGCATGATTACATACCCTTTGTGACACACACATTTTACTGTTGAGGGAACTAATCTCAGGGGAGTCTGTTGTTGATAACTGGAATTCTAGTAAAGTGGAGGCCATTGTTTTGATACTGAAAGGATCAGTAGCAGTTTTTTATCTGAAACGTTTGCTGACTCCAGGGAAAGACAGAATCTTATACTCCAAATTAGCCTTCAGGAAGCTTTGTCATTCCATGCTTATATTAGTGTTCACCTTAACAATACACCAGTGTGTAACTATTATATATACTAGTTCTTTTATTTTCAGCACAAAAAGCACATGCAAGACTGTATGTGCAAGTTTTGTGTATTACTTGTATGATTGTTTCAGATATCCCTCATGCTATCCAAATCTGTTCTGAAAAAATGTGATTTTTTCTCACCTGATTAAAAATATACAACTGCTGTTCAAGTGGACGACAGTAGAGGTTCATTGGTTGTTTCATACTGTTTAGAAACAAAACCTTTTTGGGGATTAGGCTGCAGAATTTCAGAACATTTTGGGTTTGGTATGGAAAGAGAAATTTTTTTTTACGCTTTTCCTGCACTGTAAAGCAAACAACTTTTGCGTACGTTCTCTTGTATGCTTTTTGTGCTGAAAATAAAAGGAAATGAACTGGTATGTATAATAGTTTTACACTAGTGTGTTGTTAAGGCAAACACTGCTACAGGCAGCAATGTTTTCCAGACCCACAATCAAATTAAATTTCAAGTGTTCTTAAATACAAGGTGATTCAGGCTTTCAAAAGCCAAACAGAGACACTAAATTTGTAAACACTGCCTACCCAAACCACTTAAGACTCAATTCTATCTGCTGCCCTGAGTTCTGTGTGCTCCAAGATCTCTTTGCTGATGGACCAAGGAAAAGGCCTCTTTATGAGCAGCACCCGGTGCAGGTGCATGGTGGATGTTGGTCCCAAGTGCTGCTGAAATTCTTCTCTGTAATAAGTTTGTGTCTGCAGTGTTGTCCATGATAGTAATAAGGATTAGATATTTTCCAGAAACACTTATTTCATGGAAGTCAAGATTATACTAATTAAAACCTCAGAAAATTATACGCTTCGAGATGAAAGATGCTCTACATGTGGCTAAAGAGTAATAATATTTCACCTACTGTATCACTCAGATCAGCATAAACCAACACTAAGTATCTCAATCTTCCCTTTTAAGTCTATCTGATAATAAAATAGGCATTCTGTTCTTTGATTAATGGCAAATTTTTTTGCAAGACACATTTAAAATGTTCCGACATGGCTTTAGCATTTAATCTCTTCATTAAGGCTACAGACCGTCTTTTGCATTTTAATTTCATTTTTCAGTATTATTGAAGGCTGTTGAAACTGATGAGAAAAAGCTCATAAAGATCATTTGGAGTAATTCACAGAGATGAAGTCATACAGTGTTCTCATCTTAAATCTTTCATGAAAATAATCAGGGGATGTCATTACTGATGATCATACCTCTGTACTTCGGGTGCTGCAGAAATAGGGAAAATCTGTATTTGCATCTTAGAGCCCTAGTTCATTTTCATAAGAGAGAAATTCAGACTCTCTTATTACTTTGTGTGAAGGAACGAGGCAAAACTGCCCATTCCAAACCATTATTCAGGTGGCTTAGCTCCTGTGTCCTAGAAAATTACATGTTCTCAGCTTCCTGTGACCTTTCTAAATGGTAAGGACTTATTTTACACAGCTCGCTCAGACTCATTCCAGTCATGGAATAAAGTGTATAAAGTGGCCACATAGGATTACATTCATATTTTTACAACCTGGTGGCTGAGTCTAAGTGTTCATTTGGCAGAACAGCACTTAAATTGCTTTTAATTGTCTTTTACAGCAATACTGAAGGTAAAATGTCCTGTGAGTGGGAATGTAGAAGCCACTAGAGGGAGAAAAGGTTACCGGAGCTAGAGATTCTTGTGATGGACTCTGAACTTCCACATTAAACACTGTCTTCCTTGGAATTTTCATTACACATGAGTTCCTGGATGCAATTCTGCTCTAGCAGAGCTGCTGTGCAGATAAACAGTGATGATCACAGCGTGTAATTCCAAAAAATATGCTGTACTGTACAATGCTAGTGGGGGGTAAGATGGGCATAAACTACTTCCAGATTTTATAGCTGCGCTTACAAAACATTTGTGAATTGTACAGCACGCAAGAGCAGATGTGAGGAAGTGTTAGTGAACATATCCATTTAAAATTGCACTTTCAGAACTGAGCCTGGGAAGTGCTTCTTGTGAATAGGAATAGATATGGCATTTCAGACCTCAGGTTACAAGCAAGTAAACACATTTTTGAGCTTTGTTTTCCCTTTAGTGATGATGTTTTCCGCTCACAGACTAGAATTGTGATGAATTTTGTGATAATAGGCAAACCCACTATTAAAATATTAATTTTCTTTATGCTGCTATAAAATTCAATATGTGTGCATAGTAGAAAATAGTTAAAGATGCCTAATTTTGTTGTTGGTGGATAGCATGAGGTTTCTTGTTTTCTTTAAAATGTTGTAATTATGAATTATCCCCAAATTATTGAACACATACTTTCACGATTGCTGTATATTTCATTTTTTTTCTAAAACCTTTTAAAAAGGTTTCTGTGCATGACAAGAGGACAACTAAATGAGGGAGATTTTGGTTCTAGTCCACCTCTTGTGACTGAGACTTACTAGAAGATAACTCTAGCCCTGTGCACCTCTCATATTGTTCCCTGTACTGAACTTCACATTTCTGGTGTTTTTCAAAAGTGTCACATGAACAGATTTCTATTGAAGCACCTAATGATAATTTTTTGGTGGTATCCATGTCTTCTGTAAGTCTTAGATGAAAACAAGCAGGGAGAGGCCTGACGATGTTGCTGAAATTTACTGAAAAGGCAAATCATGGAAGGCAAGGTGCCTTTCAATCTGAGAACAGCTAAGGAAGATTTCTGGTGACAAGAAGCTTCTAAATTGCTCTAGGATTGATGCTGGGTAGGGGTGTGAGCTCTCGTGAAGTCTGTGAGACCAACATGAGGAGCCTGGGTATGGTTTCAGTGGGAATGAAATAATTCCTGTTTTTCTGTTTGTAATTCCTGCTGCGCTGTCCTCCCTTTGCTGTTGCATTGCTCTTTCCACCTTCTTTAGCATCCCACTAGGTTCCAGTCACTCACCTACTCGCTCTTGTGCAGGATTTTTGGGTGACGCAAATGAAAAGCACCATAAGCAATATGAAAACATCAGGGGATGTTAGAATTGGCAAGGGACTTAAGAAATTGCTGAACAGGGAGGCATTCCTTTCCCTCTAGACTAAATTAATATAAATACATTCGATTTTGTTCAGCCCTCACTCTCTGTTTTCGGGCTAGTGCCTGGCCAAAAATATGTCTACCCATTACTGTTTTAAATTAAGTTTTACTGGGAAAATACTCCTTTTTCCACTGGAAAGCTTCATAACAGTCAGTTTAGTCTTTGAGTTCTCTCTTTATAAGGACATAATCCTAGGCATTGACCTCTCACCACTGTCATTTTAAAAAAAGAAAGTCTGTTTTAATAGTGTGGCAGTGAGTATAACATTGAAGATCAAAAGAGATTTTACAGCCTGAGCCTGATAACTAGTATTTGGGTCCTAGGTTTATTCCAAGTGTATATGACAAATCTATTGAAATGTAATTAAAAAGCTTTTTAAAATTTTGGGTATTGGCTTTTAGAAATCCTTTACTGTTTCACACTTGTTATACTTCTGTCTTGATCCCATTATTGTTTGTGCTGATGAAAAGTGTCAATTTGTAGTTGGATCCTATATGTAGGTCTTAGAGGAAGACAAAATAGAAAATCTTATTTTATGAGACTCACTGGACAATAGTATTGCAGATGTGTATTTTTTTTTAAACAATAAGATATATCAACTGCTTGGTAACTTTCATAATGTAAGCTCCTGAAAATATTGTAAAAATGAAGAAGAGAGAAGATAGGCAGGCAGTACTATGGGGCTCACTAAGGCATCTTTCCTTGCTGATCTAGTTAGCAGGCAACTGTTATTTTTCCTCTGTTTTGATCAGAAGTTTAACTGTAACTACTTCAGAGTTGTCTTTGTTTCCAAAGCAAGTGTTACTGAAAAATATATGTTGTCCAAGTTAAAAATGATTTTTTTTTTGGTGGTGAAAATGTGTAATTTGCTTTAGATCCAAGAATTGCAGTTTTTTACTGTTGGTAACTGGATGGTGAACTAACTGCAAAGCAGATATTTTAGATGCAGAGACAATGTTGGCAAAGCTTTGTGGTTCCCATATTTGTTTTTTTGTTGTATAATTGCATGTTTTTTTCTCTTTCCTTTAAAATTCTGTTTGCTCACTAGCTTAAATTGTTCCACCACAGCTGTTTTTAAAGCAGAATTAATGGCAGCTGGATTGCTATTCTTATGCAGTACAATTTAATGTTAACTTTTGGATTTATAGGCTTTGATCTGATTTGAGATCTATCTATATACCTTAAAGAGAACTCAAGAAAAATCCGAAACACCAAGCTAGATTAGAGAATGTGCTAATGTGAATTAATCTGCAAAGAGGCATCTATGGGAAATAGGTCCTCTGAATTTTTGCTTAGAGAAAATGAAAAGCAATTAAATATTTAGTAATTCCATGCAGCCTTTCATATGAATTGTAATCTTCTAAAATTATTTTAAAAATTGTTCTAAGATCTTTAAAGTGTATAAAAAGCCCAAATAATGCTGGCTGTGTTTCTTTGAAAAAGAAACTAGATAAAATCTGGACAGTAAATGTCTGTAGAGTGATGCTGACTTTTGTGAAATGTCCTCATTCCAAATTTGTGTACTAGAAAGCAAATGGCATGGAAAAAATATTTAGCAGAGAATGAATTGAAATAATGAAAAATGGCTTAATATTTACGTTTTAAACATAAAAGTGTTGAGATGGGAGATTATAAAGTTATTGTCTGTACTAAGAAACATCTGATTTCCTTGCAGCTAAGAAGATTTAGAGGAGAAAAGGAGTTGTAAAATACCAGTTTTTCACTGGACAAGAAATAGGGCCATATGGAATAAAGATCTTTAATTAACAAAAATAAATATGGAATTGCTAAAACTTATGTGAACCTGTACTTTTGGCATTCCTGATATCACTTGACTTATACACCACATAATTGTTCTGTATAGTTTCATTTCATACCTGCTAATATTTGTCCTGAGAAATACTAACAATCTTTTTCTCTACTTTCTCTAAGTGATATTATTTTTGTTTTAAACCTCAATCACCAATCACTTACTTTCCAATTAGAAGTCAGCTTAGTCTTATCCTTTCCAAAAGTTTTTTCATAATTGTAATATAATTGGTTGCTGTAATATTATTTTTGAGATGGATTACCAGAGTTATAAGCAGTTTTAAAAATGTGTGGATAGACAATGTATTCATAAGGCTTATTTCTTTCTTTTTCTTTTTTTTTTTTTCTTTTATGATGATTCCTGTCGAGAGTTTTGATTGTTACTGATTATTTGGCAATACTGAATTAATGTTCCCAGCTAATGCCTACCTAATGTTCAAGATTATTTGAAACTAGTTGTTATGTCCTTTTTTGCATTTTTCTTCACATTTTCTCCTAGTGTAGTAAGGTTTTTCTCTGCCTCTGCAATTTCCAACTACCACGCTTCCAACTTATAGAAGAGACTTTCATCTAGTTATACTGAGAAAATGATCTTACTTTTTCATATGCATAAATAACATCAACATTTGTGGGTTGGTTTTTTTTTTTTCCTTGAGAAGGGATTAGGATAGTACTGAAGTGTAGATGGGTCAGTCTTCTATGCCTAATATCCTTAGTACAGGAGACAAGCATTAATTTTCATTTACTTGGATGTTCATGTCAGGACAGTCTCTTTTCTGTGTCTTCTTGGAGTCCTTTTAGATCTTACATGAAAATTTGAAACATTCTTCATTGTATCATGGCCAAACTGGCATTTAAAATGCCATTGTAATGGTTAGAAGGGAGTGAAATGTGTCATTATCATCTGATCAGTAAAGAAGTATTCTTCAAAGTCATCAAATCTGTTGATCAGTGCTGGTGAATCTAGCATTTGAATTCTTTGTCATCCTGGTGTACCCCAACCAAAAAAAATGCAATTACAGGAATTGCAGTGTAATTAAAGCCTGCAGTGAAGCTGACAGTAAAGTTTGAATGATGATAGACTTTTTAAATTAACCCTTGTCACCTAATTGGGTTTTGTGGGGTGCTGTCCCTCCGTGATGATGACACCAGTGCAGGGCAGCCTGGAGGGTGTCACTCCATTCTGGTTTTGCCCATAGCACCTGGAGCCCTCTCTGTCAGCACAGACAGCTGAACTGTACCCCAGCACTTTCTGCTTCCTGGGACAGGCCAGGGGACAGGACCACAGCCAGTTCTGTCCCACTTCCCCCCAGATTCCTTTATCTCTTTCAGAATACAGGAAGACCTCACCCAACATATCCCATATCTCAATCTATCCTGTTCTCAGGCCCCACAGACCCTCCTTTACCAGAACTGTGAGTTTCACTGTCAGTTTTGGGTGGGGGGCACCTGGTGCTGGCAGGTGGGTGAGGGGCAAAGCGGGGTCAGGGCGTGCTCTGCCCTGCACTGCTCCAGAGGGGCAGAGGTAGCTCAGGAGAGTGGATGCTTAGGGTGGGAGTGGACAAGAGAGGAACACAAAGCCACACAGTCCAGATCAGGATTTGAGACTAATATTGATGGCAGAATAGTATTTGCATCAGCTGCTTATTTTCTGTGATCCTTTCATTATTTTTGAGATTTTGTGTGCTCTATTGGCATTACTGTGGCATCCCTGTTTCCCATCCCTTTAGAAAGGTCTAAATCAGGAACTTTCTTTCTGAAGTCTTAAACCTGCATTGTTTTTAAAGATGAACTGCCACTCCAGACTGACCCTTCTGCTGGGGGGGGCTCAACAGCCAGGATTAAATTCGGCAAATTTTGAATGTTCACAGAAGTTTCAAATGATATGGTCAGTGTATCTGGGTTCCAAACTGTTTTGCACTTCACTATACAAAGTCACAGAATCAAACCTAAAAACAGTGGGAGTTTTTATAAGCTTCACTAATTGGAAATAGGACAAATTAAAATTTGGTGATTTTGTAGTTAGTAAGATTAAGTTCTGTGACACATAAAATGTACCAAACTCTGTTGAGCTCCTTAATTAGTTGAGCTCCTTAAATTGAGGCAAGTAGTTCTGTGTGACCATCCTAGCATGTGCGTGGTCCTTTTGTATTCTCTTAAATGGCCAGGATATAGGATGGTGTACTTGTTCCACCTGAACAGGAAGAAAAACATTTTCTATGAAGATTAGTGCACGCTGGTAATGATGTTTTTGTCTTAAAGCTTCTAGAACTTTGTTCATCACATTTAATTACTTTCTTATGCTTTTTTATAAAACATTTTAACTTTTAAAACTGTTTTACTCAAATCTTCTGAGATTAACATTTGTTGTAAAACAGCTTTGAAAGCATAGTTCTATAACAGATGATCAGGCTTGTCAGTGTTTTTCAAACATTTTTTATTAACTTCCCTTCTTATATTTTACCTTCCCTTCTTGCTGCTCTTCCACAGAGCAGACAAAACCTCTGTCCCATCAGATTTAGTCCCTTTAGTTTCCTCTCAAGATCACAAAGTATAATGTGTTTTCCATGAAAAGTTGTAAATTTGTTGGAAGCTGGCCTAAAGCCTCACAGTTTTTCTTTCTCCTTTTCTCCCTTTCTGGATCCCTGCTGCCAGCTCACTGTATTTTTTCGTTGTCAGGGATGCCTGAACTCCTAACAAAAATGTCCCCCTTCCTTAGTCTCTTGTACTCCAATAGCTGCCTGTCTCCTTCCTTGTTACCCCCTCCCTGCACCTTCGGCTTTAGAACTGGTACCAGAGGAGAGGAAATTTATTACTAATATCCAGACAATAACTGTAGAGAGGCACAAAGACTATTTAGCACAAAATGGAAATTTCAGGTTGCTGCATATGATAATTTGTTACAAAGTTATAATACCCGATAAGCGCATTTGCTGGAATATGAAGGAGCACGGTACAGCTCGTGCTATAGCTGGGAATTCCTTTAAGCTAATTGAAGATGTTTTCTGAAGGTGTTTGGTTTCTTTGTGTTCTGAATAATTGATCAGGTTTCATCGACTTTCTTCTGTGCACTCAGGCTCCAGGTTACAGTCACATATTGGCTGTCACAGTTTCACGTTGTCTTTCTTTGGTAGCTCCAGCTTAAAACAGTTCCTGTCGTGCTCAGGCTGGAGTTGGCAGTGAATATCATGAGTTGTGCTGGCAGGACTGTCTGTGGATCTGCCTTAGAAACAGGGTTATTTCATTTTGTAAACTCTAGTTTACTGTTAGCGGAGATGAGGGCTCAGCCTGCTGCCATTTGTGAGCTTCCAGGAGTGGTCAGAGGTACATGCAAAACCCTTAAGCTGCCACAGCTGCCAAAATTCTTATATGGAACTGCTGCCTAACTTGTTTATCAGTTAAAAATACTTTTAAGAGCCCATCCTTTTTCGTTCTATCTTTAAATAATTAGAGTTGTGCAAATCATCTTATATTGGAACCTTTTTGTTCTTTCTGTCCGTCTGTTTGCAGTCTAACATGAGTCACATCCTTCTTCACTCCCTCTGCCTTGCTAATACATGGAGTACAACAGTTTCCACTTTCTCATTTGTACTTTTCTTGTACACCATTCTTGTTCTCAGAAACCATTCTCTCTTGGACACGTTCACAAAATGCTGCTCTATCAGTCCTCCCCTGGTGACCTGTTTTCAGTGCTCTCCTTGTCATATTTGCACTTTCCATTTCCTGTTAGCCTAAAAAATAAGGGTGATCTAGTAATTTATTAAAAAATATAAGGGACACAGACCCCATTAATTGTCCTTTCTGTTAGCCTATTATACATTCAACTGGTATTTCAATCCATTCTAATTTTTACTTTTTTATAAGAGTAAAAAAAGGAATGGATTTTTTTAGAGCATCAGTACTTTAATTCCTTTAATCCTTTGTTGTTTTCCTCTCGATCTGCTAAATCATGACAGGATAGAGGCTTTTAGAGATATGTTCTTTTATACTTTGACAATGATAGATAGTAGTAGCAGGGTGGCGAGTGCATTGCAAATAGGAGAGGATGTATTGCTGTAGCACGTGCTTTTCACTGACCCACTTATTTTCACAAATTTCTGTGCTTTTCAGTTGGCTTCTGGATTCCTAAGATTTCTAAGGTGAAGGCACTTAATAGAATGTCAGGTGGACTTTAGTTTCTACTTCTGTTCTCTGATAGAATTTTTCAGATTTTCTTGACTATTTAGATATTTTTAGAGTTTCATAGATTTAGCAACACTGTTTTTGGAAGAGAATCTTTAAGGTAGGATAATAAACAGCTCTAGGGCTTATAGGCAATCTGTATTTAAAAAACCCACAAACAACCCTATAGCCTAATGTTCATGCAGCAAATTTCAGTGTTTTAGCTTGACAGCTAACAGAGAATGAAACAGCATATTTTTCATAGAGTGGTTTGGGTTGGAAGGGACCTTAAGATCGTCGTGTTCCAAGCCCTCTGCCATGGGCAGGGACACCTTCCACTGGACTAGGTTGCTCCAAGCTGGCCATTTTTTTGGTCATACATGTATTGTTCTGAAATATTTGTGGATTATTATTTTGGTTTTTAATATCTGTTTAGTAGTGTAATAAAGGCTTTTAGAAGTACAGTGATTTCTTTATGTCTAACAGACTGCACAAATGACATTAATATCAGTCATTGCACTAACAATCTCTCTGTGCTCAAATACTGTGGATTTCTTTAGCCGTGCTGATTTACATTCTAGTTTCAGTGGCTGGTTTCTGTTCAAGTCATAGATGCTTTTATTTCCAGCTCTTCAGAGTCCCATGAAAAACATTTGCCAAAATGGTGCTGTTTGTTTAAGATACGTGATTCTTTCCTTATTTGTGTGCATGTGGGTATGCACAGCCATTTTTTTAATTGATCTGGAGAAGGAGGTCTGCCTTCATAGTCTGAATGTCTGGAATAGAGTCAAGAAAAGATGAAAAGGGAGAATTCCCAGGAAATTAAATACTTGTGAATTGCAGTCTTTTTGGTTTTTTTGGTAATGCTCTCCTTAATTTCCTAGATAATGAATTTTATTTTTTAAAGCAAGGAAGAGATTTTTGTCAGTTGAAAATATTTTCTTAATTGCAGTTGTTATCCAGATGGGTTGGGGAAATGGTTAGCTCAGTGCATTTTTATATTTTGTAATCATTGCTTACGCATTGTTTTATTCCCAGGGTCTCTTTTTTTTAACCTGTTCTTATCTTTACTGTTCCACCCAGGACTCAGTAGTCAGTTTTGCATAACAATGTCAAAAACCATAAATAAAAACTTTGATTGGATACTAATTTACTTTCTCTTTTCTAATACCACACAATTTACAAGTGGTTTTTGTCCGCTCTCCCTCTTTCTCTTTGTTATGCTTCTGACCACAAATAGGTAAGCAGTGTTTATTTCCAAAATGGGCCATCTGGTGATAATTAATCTTATCTAGAATCTGCTTCTTAGTGGAATCTAATTAGATTTGTCTTTAGGCAGTTGGTTCCTCTTCTGTCAATTTGTAATGTTACTGTTTCAAAAATTTTTTGAGTGCATATTCTCTAGGTGCTTGCTTAACCTCCCAGAATCATATATGGCAGTCTCTACTATTTAAATAAATGCTGGACAATTTATATTCTTTTTTAAGAATGAAATAGAATGGAAAGTGAAAATGTATTTGTTTTTCTGAATAGAGATGTCTGCTACTGATAGTTTTTTCATTTTTTTCCTATCAGCCTTTTATTTTGAATGAAAGATGAAGTTCTCTCAGGCATACATTTACTTTTAAGAAACACATCAAAGACCATTAAGCATCCATACCGTGTAACTATTTTATTAGTTTCAAAGTGCCAATTGCACTCGCACTAATGATGCCATTAATTTGCTGAGTGTTTGGTAGTCTGAGAGTTTTATCAATAATTCTCGGATTAAAAATGAAAAAAATTTAAAAATCAGAGAACTAGTGTGGTCATACTTGACTAGTGGTGAAATCTAATAGATGTACATGTATATTCATGCTGTTCTGACAGAAGAATTCATACAGGAGGAGCCTTGATAATGTTTTGATCAGCTGTGCAGCAACAGTAATGGATACTGCTGAATTTAGGCAGGGGTTGAGGTGAGGTTCACTGTGTGGCACAGATTACTGCATTAGGTGTAAGTTTCCATTCACACAGGAAAGGCTGCTGTGGCTGTAAGGGATGAGGCAGGTGTGAACCACCTCAGCAGTACCTACCTGGATGAACAGATGATTTTAAAAGTTGCTCAAAAAGATGCTCAAAAAGACAGGAACTGTCCTCATTCCACCAGGTGTTGCTTGTCAGCATTCACAGGGAGCAATTTTCCTCTCTTCATATTTATTTGGTCATTTAGCAAGAGCCATCTTAGCTTGTTCATACTGCACTTGTAAATGCTCTCTTAAAGCCTTGGAAGCTAATATCCAGTTACTAGATTTCCAGGTTGCTTTGGCAGAACCTGCCCAATTTACTTCTCAGCCAATTAAAAAGAACCAAACCAAACCCTTAGTAAATTGAAAATTGGGAGGGAAAGAGATTTCATAGAAAAGGGGATCACTTTTAATACTGAATGAAGTTGAACCCTCAGGCCTGTTGAGGGGAAGAACCCTGCTGCATACTTTGGATCCAGATTCCTGTTTTGTCTTGACAGTTCTTTGAGCTTGTAAACAGAATCTGTTGCGAGCACTGGTGATGGCCAGAGCCCAGCTGCTGTAGAACAGTGTTGTCTCCATGGGCATTAGCACACAGGCAGACATCTCCGAGGCTGTACAGTGCTCTGGCTGCTCTTCTCTGCTTTGTGTGAGAGGTTGTTGGCATGAGGCTGTGAGGATGCGAAATTTGTGGCTGTTCTTTTGATTAACGTGGCATGTATAGACTTTCCAATGAGTGATCAAAGGGAGACCAAAATATTTCAGAACTCGGAGCACAGAAACTTGCCCAAAGGAAGAAATGAACACAAATAGAAAATTTAATAAATATTACAAATCTGCCAAATGAGCAATTATAAAAGTACTAATAAATATGTTTTTAAGCTTACTGTAATGAAGAAAGATGCTGACATGAAACAGAGGGAAATTTGCTCTGATTTAAAGTCTTTTATTTTCTAAAGCAAAGAAGCATCAGTAGACAGGGAGGAATTTTCCCCACATTGAATGTTACAGTGAAAGGAATCCACAATTTCAGGCACATAATCACAAGGTTTTGTAATGTAGTGAGTTTATGTACATCTGCTTAGCACCAGTCACCGACTGTGTGCCTAATTTTAGGTTCAAGCTTACACTTTGCCATTTGGAATAAACTTCATATGTACATGCTGACTAGCTTAACAGACATCTGGTGACTTTTTAGGGAGAAAGAGTATGATTATGGGGACAAGAGAAAAGAGATTTAATTACTGCAGCACTGATTCTAGTAATGGAACATCCAAGTGAGGGAGCTGCTTTCCTCAGAACAAAAGTTCCTGGAATTTTGTACTGTGTGATTAAAAAAGTTGGACTTCGCAGTAGCAAGGCTTTAAAAAAAAGAGTAGTGAAAGTAAAATTTTTAAAAATTTGGAGAAACATTCCAAGAGAAGCTGGGTGAGATGATTTCTAGAATGGTGATTTCCTATAGAAAATGCAAATATTTTGTAGTTAAATGGTTTCCATTTAAGACAGGAAGGACCCAGGATCGTCTTGCTTTTATTGCCGTATCGTGTGTAATTATGATACAGTGATTACATATGTAATACACATAATGTATCACTTGTACATTTTAGCAACCTAACTGGTGACTCATGTTAATACAGTAAATTAATGCTGAATGTTTAAGATACTTGACTTGAGACTGGGAAAGTCAACTTTAATGAATTTTAGTATGTTATTTTACAGGGGCATGGCAAATGACCAACTTGTTTTGAAATTGTGGTCTTGTTACATTTCCTTAAAATTCAGGTCTCACTATGATCAGCAATGTACAAAAATTAAAGAAATAAATTAATATGGACTTTCTGTTTTGTTCAGGGTGCAAAATTTGGACATTCAATGGGATTAAATCAGGCTCCTCCCCCACGCTCTTCTGCTCGAAGATCATTTGGAAGATCGAAGCGATTTAGTATTACTCGCTCTCTGGATGACCTTGAGGTAATTAACTTTCACTTAAAATTTAGAAGTGAATCTTAGAGAACTTACAGTAGATAATGCTGATAATTGCTGAAAGAAAGTTAGTAATAATAGTAGTATTAGTATAATAAAGTTACTTACTATCATATGACGTTTTTGTGAGGGGAATACAGATTTCAGGTATCAACCTGTCTTTTTCAATATTTCTTTAGTAGGTTACATTGGTACCAGCAGTGGCCATTCTTTCAGTGGGGAATTCTGACTTCATTTTCCTATCACAGTTGGTCCAAACAATACACTTTTGCTTATCAAAATGTTCATAATGTCTCAGAAATGAATGTATCATGATATGTAGAAAAATCAAGTGTTCTTCATATTCTGATTTTTGTTCAGCTGATGAATTTTGGCAGCAGCTGAGAAAAGGAAATTCCTAATCAACTTGGTGATTTGGGGTCCTTTTAAGTGTAACATGATGGTGTTTTACATCTGGTGTAACATCAGCTGATGTCTGGCTCTCAGAACCATATTGGCTTTGGAGAACACAAGGCATGAAAAGCCTTCCTCCTGTTCTGCTGTAGGAACCACCTGCAGGAATATGGCTTCATGACATCTTTGCTCCTAGTGTGCCTCCTCAGGAAAACCTGACCCGCAGTGATGTGAAGGGGAATGGAGAGATTCTTCCCTTACCCCTTTACCACACTTGTTTGGGGGAAGTCTGGTGACTGGGGAGAAACAAAAATCTGTGCAGAGCTCTTGGCACAAGAGCCATGCAATACATTCTACACTCTTCAGCACGGGAGGAAATGTGGCACGCTGAGCCCTCTAAATGGGGAAGGAGGTGTTTAAAAAGCATTGAGATGGGAGGAGGAAAGTAGGAGACACCCTGAGTTTTCTGCTGTGGGAAAATGTAGGAAGAACAGCATTTCACTGACTCTGAACTAAAGGAGAAGGGAGCTCAGTGCAGTGGATTTTTAGGGAGCAGAATATATGGAGGGGCTTCTGGCATGCTTAGGGAATGCAGGTAGGAACTGTAATTACTTATTTCTCAGATGTTTTTCTATTTTTCTGTTTTTCATATTGGTCTATTTCCATGTTCTCTGAAGCTTTTAAGTGTCTTGCTTTTTTTTCTAGTTATAGAAAATACTTAATTTCTTTGCACTCATAACTTTAATACAGTAACTTAATCACAGCAAGAACTTCTGGTAAAAGGGTTTGGGAAGCATCTAGCTACATCTTTCTTAATCAGAAAATGGTGATTCTTCTAAATTGAAAAAGTTTGCTGTTGCATATATCCAGTTTTGACAGAATTTCTGGTTGCAGTAAGAGTGAATTTTCTCAGAATACCAAAGAATCTAGTGCTAGTAATTCACATGCAACAGGAAAAACATGGTTCTTTCCACAGTCTTACAGATTGAAATTTCTTGCAGGTTTTTTGCAAATCTCGTGTTTTGCGTGTTTTAAACATCCAAAATAAAATTTAATTTCTGTTGTTGGAGTTGTTTCACATTACGTAAATATTAATTAAAATAGGCACTTGAGACTTTCCATTAATTCCAGAGAGATATGCTAGTTACTGGCCTAAAATGTCCTTTTTTCCCCTCATTATGTCCTAGTTGGTATTCGTTAGTGTCTGTAAACAGAGTAGCACCAACAGGAGGGATTAAGAGTCCATCGGTGTCCCAGTGTTCTCATTGTTACTGAGTTATTTTGGAAGGGGAAACTTTCATTCTAGGTCACAATATGAACTGGACAAAGGAATGGTCTGTATTCAAATCTGTATTTGGATGAATGCCCTTACTACATGTAGCTATGTGGGTGTGAACTGTTCTTTGTCAACTACTTCTTTTCACTTTGAAATCTTTTTCTCACTCTGCATGCTGTAAGAGAATGATATCCTAGATATCCCAGCCACCAGGAGAAACAGCAATCCAGAGAAGAATTTAAAACGCTTTGTATGTCAAAATAAAATAATGTTGTTTTAATAAAATAATGGTGTTTTAATTTTGNGTATGTCAAAATAAAATAATGTTGAGGTGTTTTAATTTTTGTTCAAACTTCAACACTGCTGCTTCAGCACTTGTCCCAAGTACTCTTACTCTATGTGTAGTAGAACATAATGTTGTTAGTGCATGTTTAGTTTATTTCAGGCCGTCTATTTAGGGCTGGTGGAAGAGGAAATAACAATAGCAGGAAATTCTTAGAGACTCCACCTTTGGAATAATGACCATGAACGTATTGTAAAGGCTACTTGCTTGCTTTTATGTTCTTCTCAGTTGTCTTAGCAGAATGGATAAGGTAATAATCCAAACATGAAATTTGGAAGTTAATATGCTTCTCTGAGCTTGTGGGTTTGATTCCTGCTGGCATCCAAATTAATCTTCTAAATTGAGCAGTGTAAGTAGGTTCCATGGAGTTTCTTTTATGGGCACTTGCTGAACACTGTTCATTGCTTACAGGTCTAAAAAGGCTGTATTTAGATTTTTTGTTGAAGTATGAACAGTGTGTGGAACACCAGCTGTCGGTGTTGCTGACTGCTGCCATAAGGTGGCGTGATTTCTTTGAAATTTATTATTTATTTATTTTTAAAAATATCTGTCCAAAAATACAGCATATTCATAGATCTTTTAATAAATAAAAACATGATTTCATGAGCAAATGCCACTTTTTCTTTTAAATTGTTAGATTGCTTCTGGCTATATGTGCACAGACAGAATTCTTGTACAATTAGAATTAATGGAATAGTTGCCCCTCATTAAGTATTTTCCTCTTACCTGCAGAAGCTGTATTATACATAGAAAAAACCAGACAAGTTTGTAGGATTAACGTCTAGGTGCTGTTTTTACTAATAGAAAATGTATACAACATTTTTTTAAAAAATGCAGGGGTCAAAATGGGATAAGAGTGCAAAATTAATGGTGCATTTGTGCTATAATTGTGGTAGGGAAAATATCTTACAAAACAGAAATGCACAATTTTATTTCTGAACTGTGGAAATTATGCTTGTTCACAGCAGGGCAGATTATGATTAATTATTCTTTAAATTGGAACTGAATTCAGAAAATGAGCATGTCTAGTGTGTGCCCTAGTTATGTTGTTTTCACAAGAAATGTATTTAGAAAATTTTCTTTATTCAATTACAAGAAATCTGGGCATGTTAAGAACAGATTTATCTTTTATCTAGCAATAAATTTTCCTATGTGAATAATTTGTTATGAAGTAGTGTCCATTAACAACCATGCTAACATTCTGTGATTTGCAGCAATTTTACTTTTTAGCATATTTTCTGATTCATATTTTCGAGGTGTAACTTAAGCTAAAAGGACATTATGATTATTTAATATTTGGCTTAATGAGAGGACATGATCCTGTCTTTCTTCTCACTTTTTTTCCCTCTAGGTAAATACCACTGCTCTCATCCTCTTGCACAATTCCGTTCTGGAAAAGATGTTTATAAATAAATAAACACATTAAAGGTGTCTCTGTGAGACTGCAGACAGTAGAACACTACCTATATAAAAATTTACCTTAAGCACAGTAATTGTAATTCTTCTATTCATCACCAGTTTTGGTAACACTTTCAACTCTAGCCCATTCCACTCATCTTTTGATTTTTCTTGAAGTCTGTAAAAATAGGGGAACCTTGCAGTATTTTCTTGAAGTCAAAAAACTTAGGTTCCTCCTCACCGAGAAGAACATTCAAAGCTGTTTTTTCCTGAAAATAATTTTGGTACTTGTACTTTTTGTATTTCTCTGTGGTTAAAAACAGGGCAGAGTAGTATAATGAGAGATATAATCTCTTAGGGAAACAAATGTCAAAATCTGTAAGTATTGTTAAATAATCATTTAATGCAGAGATATTTTTAAAATTAAAGATGATTTAATTCTTTTAACTAAGTATCAGGACAAAAAGAGATGGCTGTTGCAGCTTTTCTTCTTGTTCTCATCCTGTTTTGGAAAGCTTAAAGCTATATTGTATATTATAAACAACATTTGTTGTATCAAATTTCTAGAGTTTAGTAATGTTTTCAAAGTTGGAATGTATCATGTATTCTTTTTAAAAATCAGTGTGAGGGCTTTTGTTAGAATGTTCCATCTTAATTATAACCGTTAATTATGTAGTATTATTCGGTGTTATTACAGATAATAATACTTTTTCTGTTTTGTTAATTCTACTGAATCAACTTCTTTTTGCATTTCATCTGCTATTTGAAAGCATACAGCACATCTCTTTGGTATGAGGTTTTTATACTAATGGATGACATGTCTCTGCTGGATATTAGCTTTGGCATCTGTGGGTGGTGAAACTCCCCCTAAATGCTCATTTGACTTAATAAGAAGTTTTTAAGTGGGTACCTGTTTTTGTTTGACTGATTTAAATAATCAGACAAAGCTTACACAGGGAGATAATAGCTTATATTAGACCAACTAGTATACTAGGAAAATCAGACAAGAAGATCTAAACATGCCCCAAACTTTTCCCACCCTCTCATATGATCTAATAAAAAGTATTAACTCTCTCTGTAGAGGTTGCTTTGTTGTTGTTCTTAGATCATCACCATGGCCACAATGCCACCACTATGGCGAGTACAAGTACATGTTTTAAATCAAGAGGCCTCTTCATTCTCTTATTGTTCTTTTTATTCATTATCTTACTATTTTTTCATTGTCTTAGATTTCACCAAGGAGTTAAAAATGTGTTCTCCTGTGTACCCCCTTTAAGAACTGCATCTTTGGCAATATTTTCTCCAAATTTTTATCTGAGATATAACCAACCAATTGGCGGTTTTGCTGTCAGCTTTCATGAAAGGGGGAGGAAAGGCCAATTGTGAAATAACAGTGCACACATGAGAAAATCTCCATTTTTGTATGTAAATGGCAGTACTGTATTTTTAGCATGCTGATAATGAGCTCCTAAAGGCTTAATCCAGTCTCATACATGGATATTCTGAAGTCTGAGTGCTAACACTGAGCAGCCCCTGACGCTGCTGTGTTGGAAGCTTCCTGGATCTGTGTGCACAGATGAGGTTCTTGTTTCTCTTTTCCTTTTGCACCAGAGGTCAGCTTCTGGAGCAGTGAGAGGTGTGCTTGGTGATTTCAGACTCCCTGACTATACTGGCTCAAACCCTCTTGCTGAACCATGATGTCTAGCTGTAAATAGTGTAAGTCAGTCATGACATTACACATTGATGTTTTTACCTTGAATTACTGATGTGATCATGGAGCTGATCAGGAAGTTTGAAAACATCCAGTGGTTTGTGCCAGGCATTCTTCTGCTTTGTTCAGACCCTGGGTTGCTGCAGTCCTGGCTGGAGTTGTTCACCTGCTGGGCTGCACAGTGGCCACACACCTGTGCTGGTAAGTGAAACGCTGCCAGGACATGGGGCAGGCAGGGGATTGCACTGTCTGGACTGTCATGCTGTCCAGCATCATTTGGTTTCACATTTGCTTTTTTAGACTGCTCTATTAGAATTTCAGACTCTCCAGCCTTCTCTAGAGGATTATCCTCAGGCTTTTACTTTGGCATGTGGGATCTTATCAGGTAGTTTATTTATATCTCTTTGAAGAAGGAAACATCATGCTAGTAGTATACATTTTATTTTTCTTCACAGATTGTGCTCTAGCATTACTGTTAGGTTTTTGCTAGTATTTTTACTATACCATAATTTAAAAAAGATTTTCACTATCTGCTCTTAAATTTACATTTATAGACTTTTTCATGGAAAGTTCTTGTGCTCCTGACACTGTTTTGTAAAGTATCTGACAAAGGTGAGTTAGTCAACAGATCAGTACAGTTGTGTGCAACCTCTTTACTGTGAATTTGAGGTACTTATTTCTACATACAATCCAGAATGTTAAACTGTGCTTTTTTTTTTCCCCAGACACCGAGAATAATGGGATTTATTTTCTGTTACTGCAATTGGTAAAATGACCATCCTTCAGTAATGTTACTGTTTACTGTTTTCTCCTGCTTTGGGGTTATTTCCTTTACTTCAGATTCTGGAGAAATTTGCCATGTAAATTTGCGTGTAAGAAGCAGAGTAGTCAGAGAATGTGCTGAGAGCTGGATCTCATCTCTGCTTTTTTTGTGAGGTGCATATGGGCAGTGCTCATCATGGAAGTGCTCACCCCATGCTGTGGTGCTTGAGAAGAAGCCAACAGTGTTGCCTAGGATGGATTCCTTAGGGATTAGGTCCCCATATGTGCAAAGGCAGTTGGCATGGTATAGAGAAATTTCTTCTTGAGGAGGCAATCAGTAGATTGTCTGACCCTGCCACTCAAGTGCTGTCTGAGCCTAGTTGTCTCCAGACTTGGCTCTCCAGCACAAGCCCATTTCTGCCACACAACCAGAGACACAATATATGCTTTCAGGGACTAGAGATAAACTTGTATTCTGTATAAATTAATTTTCTTGTAGTAGCCAGTACTGCCATTCTTAAGATGTGTGATTCAAGGGACACAGGCGAATTCACAGGCTGTAAATACCCTGCAGTTTGTGGAACTACAAGGATCAGACAGGGTGAGCAACCCCACCTGAAGCTACAGAGGGGTTGCATTCCTTATTTCAGCAATGTAAGATACTGGGCTTTGGCTCTGTTGTTCTGGTTTCCTTGAGTAGTGACAGAACTGTCAGTGCTCACACAAATGGAGCTCTTGTTAGGTTGGCAGCCTCTCAGGGGTATCTTTCTCCCTAACCTAGCATTGTTCAAAAATTGGGCTTGCTCTCTTTGAACTGAAGCTGTTCCCTCTTCTGGGTCTGAGGTACATGACATTAAAGCAGGATAATGCTACTATTTACTGCACTGATTCTGAAATGCAGAGCTATATGCTGCTTAAGGCTGATCCTTGCTGCAGTTTCTTATATTACATTTGTTGGTTCAAGGGCATCTCTTAAGGCTCCTCCCAAGAAGGTGAGCAGTGAGGTGAAGTTACTCCAGGTAATAAGGATGAGAGCAGTCTCTGAAGATGAGACCAGGCTGCTTTTATAAGACTGAATGGCTGGGCAACAAAATGGCAGATGAAAATATATGCAGATAAATGTAAAGTAGTACAAATGAGGCAAAATAGCTCTAGCTTCATGTAACAAATGATATATATGTGTCTCAGCAGACTGTTTCTTCTCAGAAGTGAGACTTCTTTGAGTTATAAGGGAGAGTTGCATGTGAACAACAGCTCAGTGCAGTAGCAATGAAGCAAAATCCTGCATTACGGATTATTATGGAAGGAATAGATGATTCCATTGCATACAACTGCAGTTTGTTTTTCCATACCTGGTCTCTTTATTTTAAAATGTTCTGGTATATTAGAAGGAGAAAAGATTTAGAAAAGTATAAGAAAAAGTGGAAAATCATGGGTGGCATAGGAAAAGTAGTTGGGATTGATTGCTCACTCTCTCCTTTGGGACAAGAAGTCGACACCATTAATTAAAGATAGCTGGAGCCAGGAGCAAAACAAACAGGAGAACACGATTGTTCCTGTGGGAGGTGAGTTGGTCTGTGGGATGCCTCACTACTGAGTGCTGTGGATGCAAGAAATTTGCATACCCTGGAGGGAAAGTGGACAAGTATTTGGAAAAGAGAGCCACTGGGGATTATTAAGGAGACAAGCCACACCAGGTTTAGGAAATCTCTTGAACTAAAAATACCTGGAGGCTGGGAGAATGTCTGATAAGTTGCCCTGTGCTGCTTGTTGGTAGACTTCCATGTGTGGCCACCACTGGGAACGTAGTAGTGGGTTTGATAAACCCATGTTCTGAACTGCTCATGTTCATATACGTTAGGGTGGACAGTGCTTTTCCCTGGCTGTGGGACTGTGGGTGTCCTCTTGGCACAGGCAGCCGTGCTGCCTTTCCCTTGGAGTGGGGGTGTTGGGAAGGGCTGGCTGGCTGCAGTATCTGCTGGTGCTGGTTGCCTGCCCTGGGAGCATTCCCTGTGTGTGCTGCAGCTCTGTGGGAGATGGCTCTGGCCACTGCCCTGCCCACAACTGCTGCTGCTGAGACTGTCCAGGCAGCTCCTGGAAGGAGTGGGAATGAGGAACTGCTTGACTGGTTTGGTGCCTCTGTGTCCCTGCCCTCCCTCTCTGCTCTTCCTGTTACCTGCCATGTCTTTTTGTCACATCACATGACAAAATAATAACTAAAGTGGGATTTTTGCTCTGTGATGAGACCTGGTTGATGTTATGGAATGAATAAGGCTTTATTGAATGAACTGGATTGGTATTTCTAGAGCATAATCACAGAATACATACAGCACAAATTGGTAGCATCTGCAAATTGTTTCTGATTCTTTCTAATGCTTAAACTGCTGGGATTTTGGGTAGGGCTTTGTACCACCTAATTTTCACTGTCCTCAAGCATTTATCTGTCCAGTGAAACTTAAGAAAGAAAAAGGAGTCCGCTAGAACTTTTATTAGATGCTTTTTATTTACTTACTACTATTTTTTATTCGCTATTAAATCATTAAAACATTTCACTAGTACTTCTAAAACTTAAAAAATACAGTAAAAAGCGCATCTGCAACTTCCCTTTGGACAAAGGAACTGCTGAAGGATGATATTTAAGGATTATTTTTGGGCAGAAAGTGCACACGTTTTCTTCTGAAAATGCACAGATATTCAGGGTCTGTCTGGAGAGTAGGTGTGGTATTGAAAATTATGAGAGTAATGTTTCACTTGGAACATGATCCTCGTAAATGCCAATGCTCTGCTTACTCACAAGGACACGGGGAGCTTTGGTAGGATGAGGTAGGTTGCACAATATGCATACATGTGATTGTAATCACACTGAGACACGTACATACATGCCAGAAACTGCAAGAAGTGTGCTGTGAGTCTTACATGTTTTAACAGTATTTTTTAAAAAGTATTTTTAGATTATATTTTAATTATTTTAGTAGAGATTGGTGACTTGGTTCATTCAGGTAATATGCTCATCAAAGGGGAATGTATTAAAAAAGAGAATACTTTGGATGAGAAAGCGATGTTGACTCAGTGCTTAAACAAGTTTGGACAAACCTTTGCGACAGAGTCCTGTAGGCCCTCGGTGAATGTATTTTACATTAGCAGATTCCTCAGCAGGGCTGTTGTCTTTACAGAAGCTTTATTGTTACGCAGGACCTGCCTAAACACCATTTTGAAAGCCGCCTGTTCCTTTTGATGAGAAGATACAGAACCAGTACTGAGGGCGGGGAATGTGCTGGGGAGGGAGGAGAATGGGAGAGGTGTTGATAGGGCAACAGACAGAGAAGCCTCATTTTTTTGCTGGACTCTGGAAGAAGTAAATATGTGTTCAGAAAGAGCGTAATAATAAAGTTGAAGGGACTGTTTCTTAACAATGAGATATTAAATCATTTATACATGGAGAAAACTTTTACTGATAGTCAAGTGTCTGTAAGTATAAAGTTTTGTTTGTCTAAAGCGAGCAGAAAACAGGAATATGGTTTAATGAGTTGTCTTCCGAGCTAAGAAATCTTGCAGTGAAATATGATAAATTATGCTTCTCAGGATTCAATGAGGTTTTAAAGAGACACAGTTCGTAAGTATAAGCATTTAAGTTGACTTTCTATATAAGCTCTGTTATAAAATTAAGAATACACCATTTCTATAGCCCTGTTTAAAATTCTTTTGCAGCATTGTATTGTTTTTAAAATGAGTGTAGTAGATGTATCGATAGTTCTCTAAGTTTTTTTTTGTAAACCTTTCACTTAATTTTTATTGCACATATTTCCGTAAAGCAAAAATGTCTTTACAGATATGTTACCTTTTAATTGTTACAGTGCTTTTTTAAAAGTTGTGAAGCTCAAGGGATTTTTCTTCTTCCATCTGGATTTTTATCCAGTAAAACAGAATCCAGATGGTGGGAGTTATTAGAATAACTGAAAATAAATGAAAGGTATTTATAGAATACAAAATTTCTGAAGTGTAAAGACTTAGATCAGTTTTGGCTTCTTGTTACTCAGAAAACACTTATTTTGCAAGTAAGCATCCTAGCAGTATTATCAAATTTTGACATTATAGTCTTATTCTTTCTGTCTATATATCTAAGTATAAAATTGTCTTAAAAGCTACAAGTATGGCAGCAAAATTTTCATATTTTTAAATCAGGAGGGAAATAAATAATTGCAAAGATATATGCATGATTTACTTAAAATATAGTAGTTTTCATGCTGGCTTCTACATTGATTTCCTCAAAATCTATTAATTTCTAGGGGCTACATCAGTAGTAGGAAATTCAGAAGTGACTAAATGTGTTTCAGTGATCTGTCACTTAATCATATCCTCTTTAATATGCAGTTTAATTTTAGTTTACTGTTGGACTGCAAGTCACCTTCCATTTGGATGTGCAAGTTGTGCTGTTTCTGCATGTTTTTATTAGTGGAGAGAATTCAGTTGTCTTAAAATGTTGATCAGCAGAAGGGGAAAAAAATAAAACCAGGAATTGTTCACAAACATTTTTGCGAAAGTATATTTTTTTTAACTTTCATTTTGGAGTCCTGTAAAATTATTTTCCAGATTTTACAATATGGGTCATAGAACCAGATTTTATTTTTTTTTTAGAGTGGATTTCTGGATGGCAGACCTTGAACTTTGCACTGGAAAATGTGCAGGGGAGTGTGAGCGGTAGCGCAGACAGCAGAGGGCACTCGGAGCAGTCGTTTGCGTCGTTCCCTTGGCTTCCCGGGATTTACTGTAGGGGAAGTCTCAGTGTCTGATGAGGCAGCTTGTACTTCAGTTATTTATGCACCAGCAAGTTCCAGCTAGTTTGGCTTCAAAATATTTTTGTTAATATTGCATTGGAATAGGAAGGACTCGTATTTCAAAATTCATAGAGGGAATCCACAATGTTGTAAATGAGAGAATCTTTCCTCTTATCAGTAGCACATATGGGGTCTGCTTATTGTTCAGTAGCTGACAAATCATTGACAAAAATATATTTAGACAGATTACAGAAAATTTGGAGAATTAGGGGAAAAAATCACTTTATGGCAGAGTTTTCTTAATTTATGTGTAAGCTTTTTGATGCTCCTGCTTTTTATTTCAGTAACTGGGGTCAGTGAGCTAAATCATATTCTTAACATGTGGCTGTCATACAAGTAGTTGTTACTTTAGTATGACATTAAAAAATCAATACTTGATGAGATTTAAGATTTTTGGTGGTGCATTCTGCCAATGTCTCATTCCCTTCAGGACTCTGTGTGACGAGAAGCTGGTCCAGGGGATTGCCTCTTTCTGGTTGCCTAGTGGTTTTTGTGTGTGTTTTCTTCTTTTAGGAGTCAGGAATATAATAAATCCTATTAATCTTTTGACAAGTTAAAACTTATCCAGGCTCCCTCTCATGCTGTCTTTCTCTTCAGCTTTTTTTGCTCTGAAAACAAATGTACAAAACCAAATATGAGCAGGAAGTGGAGGGAGGGTAGGAGAGAAAACCAGATCAACCTTATCTGGGGTCGCTACCCCTTCCCACAGTTTAGCTCCTAAGCAGATGGATGTGGGTTTACAAATGTCATCTTTGGTGTATCTGAATAAGGCTTTTAAAGCTGCTGTACCATATTTTAACACTTTCCATTAATAGCTTTGCAAATTAGCGTTCCTTCTGCTTTTGACCTTTGACCTCTGAGTTGCCTGCCTGATGTACAAATATGCTACACAAAATCACAAGATTTTATATCTGTAGCTGCTGAAGTAAGCTGTGAAAATGTAGAGGGATATGAATCTTTTAAAGGGCTTTCAGTGCCACATGACACTTCATAGCCACGATCATTAACTGCTGCTGTCTAATTGCTAGAGCTTATTTTTCAGTGTTAGTAGAGCTGCTGTATGGAAAAAATGTGGACGTGTAATGCTTAGTTCAGTGAAACAAAATCAACAATTCTTAATGTCTGTTTAAACGAGGGGATTATTCGGTTTACAATGCTGAGTGTGAGTGCCTAGCATGTGTAAAACATTGCCCACCCACAGTGTTCCCAACAATGTTCACTGCAGTTGCTCCAGTGAGCTGCTGGTCTTGCAGCTACATCCCACTGCTGCATGTGGCGTTTGTTTTCTCTTATTCCTTCTTAAGGGTATCATTCTCACCTGTTAAAATTGTACAAGTACTTTTCGTCTTTCTAGATGATTCCTAGAGGATTTGGGTTGGGTGTAAAGTGTAACTGCTATTGATAAAAGTCCTGTTTTGTGTTACCCCAAAGGGGTGTTCACAGGAAAGCTCTTCAAGCATTTCTGATCCATTTGTGATTTTTTTACTCATCCATTGTAAGGATTATTATGCACCTGATTCTTTGTAATATTGCTGCTATTTGGTTAAAGTATTGACAGTGAAAATACATTCTGCATCCCACTTGGTTTAGTATAAAAAAAATTGCAGTATTTAAACAGCTCTGGCATTTTTTTCTTTATAAAGAGTTGCACATTTTGAATACTTATCCACACACAGTAGAACTGTTCTTCTGTGCAAGTAACGTAGGGCACTTTCGTCTGAAATCCTAGAATAATGGAGGGTGTAATTTGTAATTTTTAAAACACATTTCTTCCCGTCTACCCACCCATTTGTTTCCATTGCATTTTGTCATGGTGTTAAGTGCTTGTAGGAACATTCAAAACTGCAGTGGTGTGCCTATTCAAACAAGTAATCAATCAAAAAACTAACTTTCCATCACAGCAATTGGCTTATGCCTCTAAAATTCTAGTTAGAATGGGTTTCATCTGCAAGTGAATTAGATTTCTTCCCTGATCACTCTAAATTAAATGGTGAAGATTGAATTTTTTGTTAGCTAAGTCTCTTCATCCTAAAGGCAAAATGGGAAGATGTGCAGGCTTTTACATACTGGCTGTAGCAAGTCAGTCTCACCATGCAATATTGAGTAAAGGCTCTTCCCTTTCCTCATTTTCTCTCTTTATAAGTTCCAAGTAACATTTGCCTTCTTCACAGGGTTGTTTGTGTATTAGGGGCTCAACCTAGGAACTGTATGCATGTGAGGGGTTCCACATGCTGGACTGAACACAGGAGAAAGTTCCTCTTTCCTAAATGACTACTAGCACATCCACCTAGGGCTTAAGGACATCCCACTAGCATAAAAATGCCCAATAATCACTCCCAGATTGCAATTCTGGTGTTTATTTTTAGCAGAAAATTGTGTTCTGATTGCTTTAAAAATAACAGCAGTGAATGATTTAAGTACTGTCACTGTTGTGGACAGCAGCAAACTTCCTGAAATGCTGTACTTTCCATATAGAGTCTCTTGAAGACACCGCTGTCACAGGCAAGTGAATTGCACTTCCCTCTTTCATTACAAGGAGCCTATTTCGCTCTCTGTTCCCGAGGCTCTGTGCACAGAACTCTCCTGACATCAGCTGAGCACAGGTTCAGGTCGTGAGGGAGGAAGGGCAGAATAGAAGTTGTTTTCTGAAAGAAGAATTTTGTTTTTAGTGACAAGAGGCTACTCCTAGGTTTAATGAAATGCACCAAGTCTCCTTGTATTGTGGATTTTTATGCGCAGTTTATAGTATTAACCACTGAAAAGTTAAGCAGAATGGACTATTTGAGGTCCTGTTTTGTTCTGGCTTGCATTATGTAAACCTCTGAAAATAGTGATTTACTATGTAAATGTTTCTCTAACTAATGTTAGGGTGATTAACTAGTGTTTTTTTGGAAACTGTCTTGGAAATCTGCTTTATTGAATACAGGACTACCATACGGTTCAGTGTCATTTTAGTTTCCTGATTTGTTATAGGAAACGTTCTCAAATACAATCAGTGTGATTTATATAAAATGATGGAGCTTTTCTGGTGAGAGATAATTGAGATCTAATCTGAATCCCTGACGAACCACAGCTTCCTGCATTGGCCTGTTGCTATTGGTAACATAAAGGGAGTAAAATAGAACTTCATACGAAATGCCTTTAAACTTTACTGGCATGTACAGGCATGGAACAGCGTTGAATTTTTTAGTTTAATCTTTGAGAAGCCGACGTGTTAAGGAAATGCTTTTTCCATATTAAGTGAAGATGAATTTAGGAAGAGTACTGCTAGGAAAAATAACTGCTGTTTCTTACGAGGAGCGGGTAAGTGATATGAATTATATTTAGCTAAAGCAAGGCATTGTTGCAGTGAGAAATTAGAATAGGCTATTGTTATTGGCAAGAAATTAGAGAAGAATGGTATCAGCTTCAGAATGCTTTTTGCTTAGCCTTTAAGCTTTTTTACTTTAAAGTATTTGAGTTACAATTCCTTTGTAAATGCAAGCATTGGGTTTTATTCTCAGAGAAAAGTAATGTTGTTATACCAACTAACACTGAGATTCTGATATGTATTTATGAACTATGCCCAGTATGTATAAAGCTAAAAAACCAGTATGTTTATAATGTGTGCCTATTATTTAATTATGTGCAATGTATTTTGTATATGCTTTCTGTACCATTATATCAATATAATATCTTTAGGTAAGACTGTATATATTTTGTATATATCTTTATAAAAATAATTTTAGGGATGGATTTGGCACTTAAGGTATTGTGTTTATATGTGATAGAATTGGTTTTGTTTGGGGTAAAAAGTTGAACATTTATTTCTTAAAGGAATTCCAAATGTCACATCATTTATTTTTCATATATTGTTTTTATAGATTCAAATATTATACAAAATTATACTGAATGTATTCAGTAAAGTTATTGCAGAGTAGTTGTACAGTATGTTTTTATTCAGAACTCTTACATATAGAATGCTTTTATGTTAACTGTTATAAATGCAATTTGGTGGTAGAGAGTTGGAAAGTGAAATTGTGTAATAGTCCTCCTTTAAGTGGCATTCTGAAGGGGCACTCTTCTCAAAGAATTCTAAATCATGAAATTAATTGCAATAATATTTTGAAATGGGGATAAAAAGCCTGTAATGTTATGCCACTTTTAGGGTGAGAAGTACATTTGAGATTATTTATTAGAAGGAAGAACTAGCAATAATTGATGAGTAATATGGCTTTATTTTTTATTTAAAATGTTAGAACATGTATACCATATTTTGGGGCATGATCTCCCTCCCTTCCCAGACTCCAGTGGAGTTCATGGCATGGACTATGTTGATGCTGTAATATATTTGAAAATACATATATATCATGTAGATCCTGGAGTAATGTGACTGAAGACCTTGGGATCTGCTCATAATTCATACCTTGGCAAATGGAGAAGTTGCTTCAGGTGATTTAAGAAAAAGTTTGAACAAAGCTAAATGCAAGCAGATGGTCAACTAAGTGATAGGCTTTTCCTGAGATAAGTGACAGAATGTTTGAAAGCTGGCTCTTTGTATTCAGCCTGTAAATCCTCAGAACCCAGCAGTGTTATCCTCTATACTGAAAATGTATCAGAAAATTAGTTTAGAAGGTTGGTGGAGCTAGGTGTGCTATTCTAACCTGAAAGGCTTATTTACAGGGACTTTATAAAATAGTGTGTAAAGTGATGTTGTACTGGGTAAGTAACAGATTCTGGCAGCACTCAGAGAATTCTTTGGATGCAGCAAGAAGTCGATGCCTGTGTTGCAGGGAAGTGTGATTTGGAAAGGCGACAGAGAGGTCATTTTTAATCCCTTTTATTCAGAATCTTTCTGGATGCCCAGAAAAGGATAGATGTTTCTGTTTAGTCTGTGATTCTGTCATTGTAAGAACAGGAAAGAGAAATCCGTCTTCACTCTCCTTACAGATTTTACCCTCTATGTCTCAGGAGGAGTGAGAAACAGAGATGTCTTTTTTGACTCAGGAAGGCACTCACCCCCACTGTAATGGCACAGATGATTTCTTGTTGCTCCATTTTATTGCTAAGGCCTGGCATTTCCCAGTATGTGTCACCCCTGCCAGTATCCCCCTCTTTCCCTTTGTTCTACTCCAGTATTTGAGCATGACTTCGACTTGAGTGACAAATCTTGAGGTGGAGGAAAAGGACATTTTTGTATTGTGTTACCTGGGTAGTTTCACACATGGATTTATTTGCTCAATATAATGTCTGGGCTATAGGTAGGGTATTTTTTGGTTTTCTGCAGGATGTTGTTATGGCAGAATTGTACAGTACCTAATCACTTCTCTGGGACCTGATCCATGTGAAATGGAACATGTAGGATGTAGCTAAGTGGATAAGAGTTTCTGTCACCTGACAGATGTCATCAGACAAGCTTCATGCAGAGGTGCACACATCTAACAGGTTATAGGCCATGAAAGCTAAAAGATACAGTCTGTTCCAACCTTATGAACTTTCAACCTTATGAATTATTCTCCTCTATGCCCTCTCTCCCTTTGTACCTTGTTGTTGGTGCAAGGTACTATGCTGTCTACTTCTGTTCTGGAAAAAAAAATAGGTACTCACAAAGTAGTTTTCTCCCTGATAATTATTGTAAGCTTAAACTATTTTAGATTTGTTGCTAGCAGATCCTGAACACAACATCAAAAGCTCACAGGCCCTTCTGGTTTTTCCACCTAGCAAAGAGAGATGATGCAAAGGGGAAATGTAGCATGTTTTCTCTTATTCAGAACTTTATGCTATCAAATATATGCTGAAGCATTTGCCAATTTAGAGAGACCTAGAGCATCTTCTGTGCTGTGTGGTAACTGGGAAGCCACTCTTCAGCTTGCTGGCTCTGCCACTGAGCTTCCCTCTCGAATCACAGAGATGAGGACCCTGCCCTGAAGTCCCCGGAGCAGCGTGGCCTCCCCCGGCTTTGCGGGGTGTGTGTGAGTGTCTGTGTAACTCAGCTGCTAATCCAGCTGGATGAGCAAGCACAGTTCCCATGAAGAGATGTACTGGAAGGCGTTTTAGCTTTCCTAAATTAGATTTATTTTTTAAATTTTGGTATTTTGTTACCATCAGACTCCTGGCATATACCATGGGCTTTTTCCTAAACCAGTTTGGTGACTGGGGTAATTTGAAGAACCAATTTCAGTTCTTACCTGGTTGTGAAAGATTTGATGGTTTCATACAATTGGATTTTATCTCTAGATGATAGCTCATATGTACATTCACAACATACATGTTCTGTCATTTGGAATTAAACACTTAAATACTTTAAAAAAAATCTTCACATTAGCCCTGACTGGCACAGCGTCATGCCCTGTCCTTCCCTCTCTTTCGCAAATGGCTACTACAGGAGCTTTTCAATTTTATAGCTTTCTGATACATTTGTTTTTCAGTAGGTGGTTCTTAATATGTGTGTAGTGTTAAATTTCATCAAATAATCAAACTTTTTATGTGTTGTAGATCAAATTTTGTCCTGAAGGGCCTCCAGTGGTGGGAAACATGAGTGCTGAAGAATGAAAAACAGCCCCAAACATAAAGTGTATTTTTAAAATGAGATCATCATAGTATTTAAAAAAATCTGGTCTTGCAACTTATACCTTTCAAAGACAAATCTAGACAAGTTTCAGCTGAACAGTTTAGAAGAGAAACTTCTTTGTCTGAATGTGGACTGCATGCAATTTCTGACAGGTTTATACTGAGATTTCTAAGTACTCACAAATGTAGTTTGAACATATTACTGTGAATTCTTACCCAGTAATTACAAGCTTTCGTTTCTAGGTTTTATTGAGTTAGATGGATTTAGTTACACAGATGAATTGAAAGAAATGTTCTTAAAATATATTTCATTCTATGATCTATAGAAATAAATGGATAATGCTTGGAACACGATAGGTATATTTAGTGACTCTGTAATGTAAAATATATTCCTCCTATAGGTGCTTTTCTAAAATGTTCTAACATAAAAATTACTAAGGCCTTGCTTGGAGAGATTTTAAGATGCTGGTGCACATAATGTAACATGCAGTAGACAAAACATTTAAAATAAACATGCAAAACCAACCCATGGTGTGTAGAAAGTTCATTGAATTAACTTATGCTAAATGGATTGAGAGAAAACTCTCAGTGTCCATTAATGATTGAGCTTTTCTATGAAATTGCACCATTTTCCCCTTAAAATTATATTTTATAATTGTTAACTTCCCAGTTTTTGACAGAAGTACTATGAATATTCTTTCTGCTGTCATGAAAATCCTACTAATTTTGCTTCATACCTTTCAAAACCATGAAGAATTGTACTTGGTATTAGAATCTAGGTTAATGAAAGCTGACAAAGTAAATGACTATTCCTAAAATATAGATATTTTGAAAGTACTTTGGGTGTTTTTTCTGTCTAATGTGTAAACTGATACTATTACTTTACTTTGAGTCGTCCTTTTCTTCGTTCTTTTAGAAATGACATTGAAGTTGTTTATTCATTAACTGTACTGTACAGTGATGTGACTAAGAAATTAGAAGCAATCACATTTATAAACCAGATTTCACTAATGCAAATGGAATTTTCTAAATTACAAGCATGAATTAAGTTATGGCTTCTGAATTCATAACATAATCTCTAGGCTTATGTGCAAAATAGAAGTAGAAAAGATGTCCTAAGCCCCACTGAAGGATTGTAACCAAAACTGTTTTTGATACCTGAAACAAAGCTATTAAAGGGAGATGCTTGGATATACTTTTTGTTACCTTATTATGCTTCACAGATCCAGAAGTATTTATGTAGTTAAGCAAGAAGTGTCACCATTTTAAAAATCTTTTTCATGAGAGGTGTATTTGTGTTAATCTGAACTAGCACCAGGGGAATGATGTCAATAGAGGTTAGTTTAGACTTTGAAAGTCCCAGAATACTTATGTCAAAGACTAGATCAGAGCCTCTCCTGGTGATGGGAATGGTGAGGCCACAACAGTTTATAACAAGTTCTTCAGAGAGTGTTAACAGCAGCGTGAGAGCCTGCAGTGAAAGAGAGAAAGAAAGGAGAAGATATTACTAAAGGCTTTTGTGGACTTTGAAGAAGAGTGGGAGTGTTTGTTGCCAAGGCTGAAAAATACAAACTATGAAGAGGTAGCTGTTATCTTGAATTGTGTATATATTTGTGCTTTTCTTCTTCTGTGTGTTTCTGACCTTGAAGAAGTTGTAGATACTGTAGGGCATTCTTTCCTAGCTTTTTAACAAGCAGTACAAGTGAAGAGAGTATTTTTTAACTATTTAGAAGGTTTCCTAAAAGTTCAGGGACACTTTAAATGACCAAGAAAAGATTGGCCGAACTAAAATAAAAATACTTTCTATTAGTCATTAAAAAATCAATGCAAACTTGGATCTAAAAATCATTTGTCCTTCAGACTTCACTCACCTGAGTGTCAAGGTTCAAGCATTGGAGTACCTATTTGGGAAATGGTCAGTACTTGGATTTAATGAGGTGTTGGATGCCTTGAGGTCATTTATGATGAAAGTTGAGAAGTTTAGGGTAGATAAGCACATAAACTTCAACATTTCAATAGAATACTAATTGTCCTTGAAAGTCTTATGTACAATATAGGTAGAGGTGGTGAGGAGTTCTTACTTATTGGAAGTAAAGTTCTAGCTTATTGCAAGCACTCTGAACATCCTTTTGTTTCTGTGAAAGTCATAAGTGACTGACAGGGAAAGTTTTTAGAGTCACCTGACTGACAAAACACTGAATTTTCATTTTAATGCCACATGTCTCCAAATACTACAGCAAATTAAAGTGCATGAGGTATTGTTTTAATTCATATTGTTTTCCAGACTTTGCAGGTCAGTTTTAGGTATCTACCTTGTCACAAGTACCAGCTGATTGTCTCTGCCCATCTAAGAAGGACTTTTGGGAGCAGTGTAGTTACCACAGCAGGAAATGCTTCTTCCAGTAAATATTGGTGGGATCAAATCCCTGGACAGTAGTGGTTGAAATGCCTGGGGTGAATTTCATGCTGGGGAGAAAACAACTGTGAAGAATAACAGCTGCCTTCTTTAGATTTTCCTCTCTAATACTATCTGTTATTAATAAGATGATAAAAGTAGCTAACACTGCAAATGCTAAGTGAATCTCAAAGATTTCTGATACTTGCCATGAAACTTCAGTAACACTTCTTTTTTTCTTTTTTCTTTTTTTTCTTTTTTATTGCAGTCAGCAACTGTTTCTGATGGAGGTAAGCTGAAGCTTGTTTTTACTTTTATAATGAAAAATAATCAATTTTCCACATTAAGCAACATGATATGTGGTAAATTATGTGATATATTACAAGATGTAAGTCCAAGGTGGTGCGGAACTCTGTGGCTGCTTTGGGAACTGTGCCAGTGAAAACATTGCAGGATTGTGTTCACATACTTTCACTGGTTTATTTGCATAATTTTTTTTTTTTGGTACACTTATATATGCTCATTTTTATTATAACTAGGCTTCTTCATTCATAATAATAGAGGCAGAGCTGGTAGACTTCTGTGTAATTGGATGGTAGATAAAATCTCATACTCTGTTTTATTGTCCTTTACATACCTTGTTTGCTTTTAAAGAGATGCTCTAGCTTCTAAGTTGTAAGCTGTGTTGGTGCATTTGTTGAGGTTGAACTTTCTTAAGTGTGATCCTTTTTGAGAAGGGGGTAAGTAATTTGATATTTGTAAAATCCCAGCATGGAGCTTTTGCACTTCTGGAGTACTTGTAAGTAAACTCCTCTTTACTGCACATAAGCTGGTTTGTTTTGATTTTAACATGCCTTTAATGTTTTCAAGGATGTCCACTCTTTGTTAAACATGAGAACATGATTTCTCTGAAGCTTTGAAGTTAATTGAAACAGTTTAAAAAGGCTTCCTTAATGGAATAAAGGAATTTGTATAGTGTAGGGTATACAGGAGATGGCTTTTCTCCTTGTCTTCTCTGGCAGGAGTTGGTTCACTTGATCCTGCAGAGATACTAATGTATTTTTGCATTTTCTATTCTTTGACAACATCACAAGACAAATTTATTAAATAGAAAGGGCAAAAGGGAACAAGCTGTGTTGCCGTAATCAGTGCAGTGAAATTGGAAAAAATATTTGGAATGGTAAGGATAATTTTTTTGTATTACATGCAAATGTAAATGAAAATTAGCAATACTATTTACAAAACTTCTTCATATCCTAATTTCTGATTCCTTGCAAGACTAAAACTGCACTTGAGAAAAACATTACTGTTTTGGTCCTTTTGCTGGAGCCAAAGTGGCTGACTTTGTCAGGTATTTTCCTTCTCTACTGCTGACACAGTCTAATGCTTTACTGTGCTTCTGTCTGGATGAGAAAGTAGACTCTGTGTTGTATCTGACAAAACAACAAAACAGAAAATAATAGTGTTTATTCTGCTTTTTATTTCTAAAATGTAGCCTGTGTTTTTCTGTTTTCTGCACGTTACCTTCTTGATACAAAAATCAAAGCAGACCGCAGACTTTCTGATAGTGTATGTAGTTGTTGAGGACCAAAAATTTGGTTGATCTTTTTACAGGTAAAATGCAATGTACTTGTGTCTTGTCTCCATTAAGGTTCTTGTTCTATGTTAATGGAAGTTATTTTGTTGCTAATCCAGACTTGCAAGTCCCTGTGATAATACTCATACAATATCATTTCAAGATTTTTATCCTTCCAGCTGAAAATTTATTTTAAAAATTCCACTTATTTTCAGTTCTTCCAATACGACTTGTGTCTTATTCCAAATCTGTAGGTAACTGTTTTCACAATTAATTCTATACAGTTTTTTGAACTCCTGAAACCTAAGGGCCATGTAAGGTCACAGAGGTGAAAGAACAGCCAGGAGGTTATGTGCAATTTTCTGCTGAGTTGTATTCCCTATATTTTTAGCTAGTTCAGAATTTAACATGAACTCTCTCTTCATTGTTAAATACTACTTAAGAAGGGGTATAATTTGTGTAAAACGTGGTAGTTGAACTATATTGAATAATATTGAATCAATGCTTAAATACCCAGATAGTGGGCTGGAAAAACAGGAGCCAGAGAGACTGTAACCAGAAAAAGTTAAATTAAATAAATTCCTAATTCATTTCAAGCTGCATTGAGTAAAAAGTTCTGATTCATGTGTGAATTACATTTTCTAGCACTTACTTTTACTGAGTATGGCACAGCACTGAATTTTTTTCAGTTTTCCTTAATCTCACTAATACACAAATAGATCCACAGACTTAGACATTTTAGGGTATGTCTAGTTTAGAGAAATTTTCACCAGTGTAACCATTAGTACAGCACTACATACTTCCCTTCCTAGACTAAATCTTTATCATCACAGAATCACACAATGATTTGGGTTGGAAGGGACTGTAAAGGTCAACTTGTTCCAACCTGCCTGCCATCTAACCTGGCCTTGACACTTCCAGGGATGGGACATCTACAGTTTCTCTGGGCAACCTGTTCCAGTGTTATCAACACTGTCAGAGCGAAAAATTTCTTATCTCTAATCTAAATCTACCCTCCTTCAGTTTAAAGCCATTACCCTTTGTCTGCTCTTGTCAGAAGTCCCTCTCCAGTTCTCTTGTAGCCCCTTTTAGGTACTGAAAGGTGCTCTAAGGTCTCTCCAGGACCTTCTCTTCTGCTTGGTATTATTAATATTTTATTAATTAGTATTTGTACATATAACTAGATACTATAAATACTGTTGTTAAGCTTTAGTTTGGGAAGAAAATTCATGTGTAAAAAGCAATTATGTGTTTATATACATCTCTTCAGTTTGGTGGGAGGCACAACAGTTCTTTGTACATTTTCTTTCCAAAGTCAATGAAGATTTATGGCTTTTATTATGTTCGAGCCTGGCCCTGGAGACCATCTACCCCTTGTTGTGTTTATTTTATATTTTGCATCCCAGCTTGTGCAAGGCTGGGATGTTCTTATCAGCCAAAACTCTGCACTTGGGCATTGCCAGATAGCTGACGTGTAAATTAGTGTTTCCAGATCTGCTGACCAGTGGCAGCTCTTAACTGTAATTGATTTGTGTAATGAATTGCAGACAATCAGAATGCAAACTGTAATAGTGCTTAGATGCAAGATTACTGCTGTAGATCCACTAATCTGCAGCACCTCTGCTCTAGGAGTAGCAGGAACCATTTTATGTTACTACAGCGACCTGTAATTAGCAGGCTTCTCTTACTTCCCATCTCAGAAACTGTCCTTCGCTGCTGACTGTGGGAGTGTGTACACAGCACGCAGGCTGTGCCTGATGTTTTGAGCACTGTGCCATCTGAATTGTCACAGGGATGATCAATAGTCCCCAGCTAATGTCTGACTTTGCTATTTATACCTGGAAGGCACTTTAGAAAGGAAAAACCTTAAGGTCAAAGGATCTCTAACAGAACTACCATCATCATTCATCTCCCAGACAGAGGTGGTGAGGTATCTGAGCTAGTGAGAATGTCTGAGTCACTTCTCACCTGCTATTCTCTGCAGAGATCAGTTCCACAAAGCTGAAGTCTGTTACTTCCAAATATTTCAGCCTAACATATACTATATGCACATATTTTTTCCTAAGATACTACTTTGCTGTAGTTTCTGCTGATTTTTGCTTTTAGTGTTCATCACTTGGAAAGAATTTTCGTAAGGAAAAGTGTTCCTAAAGACCTTTCTGAAAGGAATCTGATGTTTGCAGTAATAAATAATGTAAAACTGTATTTTAAAAAGTAACTGAAGAATGTAAGGCAAAAAATTTGCAATGAAGTGCAAAATAAAGCAAAACACTGTTTATGCTTTGTACACTATAAATGCAGATGGATTATTTCCTCTAACAGGTACATGACTTATTTGTCAGTTCTGCTGGTGGTGCGTGCTCACTGTAGCTGTGTTCCACTGTAGCATAAATAATTCAAGTTCCTTTAGCAGCAGTGGCAAAAGGTCTTTTCTTTAAATTATTTATGTAGCATTTTATAATGCTTTGTGTTAAGTATACTATTGCTTCCCTCTGCTTGAAGCCACGAGGGTAAGGAATCAATTTGTTTAGAATGGTGTTAGAGGCTCCCAGGAATTGCTGTGGGGAGCTTTGTTAGCTTCCCTCATCCCGAAATTGCAGAGGAGCAATGTGCTGTACAGTCAGACTAATCTACACCCAATGGGTTCCGGGACGTTTCAGCTGAGCTTGGTATGGATTCAGAAGGATGGCTTTCAGTGAAGGGCTTGAAGTATTTGATTAAGTGGCACCACAGTGGTTCTTACCAGCTTTATCCAGGTAATGTATTTAAGTGATTAACTAGAATATCTTAGTTATGTGATTTGTATGCGTTCCTATGATTACGAGGAATGTGCTTAGCTTCTCATAGCAATAAAAAGTATTTGTAGGCTGAAAAATGTATACAAAATACATCCAAATGCATACAAAATAGCCTTCATTTATTATATTCAGGCTTATGGCTTTATATTATCTAAACCAAAACTTCTGAAGCCATCCTATCCTGCATACTTTCAAGACTTAGTTGATTGAATGCCTGTATTTCTTACATAATGCTGTTTTTGTGAAATAAATAAAACCAAGACCCTCCATGGAATGTGTAAACATAAAAAGTGCAAAACATTGTGTTTTGAGGATTTTTTAGATAGCATTCTGTGTCACTTCTGTATTTCCAAAATATAATAAATGAAACTGAATGAGTTTGCACTCAAAGTAGTTTTTCCTTAGTAGGTATGGTTGCTATCAAGCAGAACAAAAATAAAGTTAGGTCCCTAGGATTTGAAATGCTTGATCAAGGGGCCTCCTTTTACAGGTAATACAAGATAAGTCGGTGCTTCCAACAGTGATGACAAAGGAAGGCAGGCATTTGGAAACTTCCCAGCACTGCTGCAGTCCATGCTGTCCTTGCAGAGCTGGGATTTTTCACATAAAACTCCTCTGGCATCCTGAGATTCCCAGCTGCTCCTTTTCTTTTTTCAAATACCTTACGAGGAGGAGTCCACTTTGCACCCCAGTCCTGTGGTGAGAACATTTGAGGGTGGGAGTCAGGGCTCTGTGTTTCCTCAGATGATCATCACAGAGGGCTCATTAGATGAAATATGTGACCCAGTTGGAAAGTTTCTCCCTTCCTGCTTTCCAAGGTGGGCTGTGTGTGCCTAGGAATGTATGAGCTGGGAGAGTCAGGAAACCTGATGCTGGAGTCTTATGCTGGAAACATTCCTCTGCAAGAGGAGTAGAGCAGGATTCTGCCTTGTACAGTCTTCATTTAAGTGGGATTTGGATAAATCGGGTACTACTGGTAGAGTTGGGGAGGTGTCTTTCCTTCCATCTGACTTTCTGTTTCTCGAGTTCTAAATGGTATATCTGCACTAGGCTGTAACTGTTTTAATTGCAAGTGATGATCTGGGTGGTAAAAGAAAGTAGAGTAACCAAGCCTTTTCTGGCAAACAATCTTTTCTGTATTGTTTTCAGCTTGACAGGTACCACAGGAGAAAGCTCTACAGATTTTAAAAGCAAACCAACTGCATTTTTTCATTAAGGCAAACCAAAGCTGTGCCAGGGTTAAGTATAAATTAAAATAGTTATTTTTTAAAAAAGTCTGAATTACCTAAATTAAATCTACTAGAACAGAGACAGTTTAATGGGAATGAGTAATCCCTTAATGCTGTGTTAACACATTGGAGGACCTATGCCAGTAGCTCTTTGGTTGATGGAAATAGAGTCTTATTTTGGTTCATTTGTTTTCGTGGGATTTCCAGAGTCAGGAGCGTATCAGAGGAGGGAGAACCCAGTGCAGTTTAGAGGAGTTTAGAGTTTAGTAACTCTGAGGAGCTGGAGAGAGCAGGCAGCTGGTAGCAATTAAAGGTAGTTAGCAGTTACCCACTGGTGTAAACACTGGAGGCTGTAATTGCAGTTTGGTTTCCCTGCTGCCACGGGGAAATTGAACGCCTGCCACTGGGAGGGAGGTGGTGCTGACTGGCTGGTGATTGCTGTGCCTGCCACTTCCCAGTCCCTTCTGAGTCCTTAGGCACTGTGACTCCAGGATCCAGAGTTGAGCACTCGGTGCGGCTGCTCCCTAATTCCTCTCTGTCAGCCAAATCGGTTTCAGGGCTTTGGTATGTGGGATGAGTTTGCCTTTCTGACTTTGCCTGAAAGGAACAAGGAATTTTTCATCATTCATCACTGGAGAATACTGGGGATTGAACCCTCCAGGAGTGAGGCAGTATCTGAAACTGTTCCAGATCTATCAAGAAGTGGGTGTCTATTTATATCCTGGACTGTAAAATAGAACATATCCACCTGCAGAGTTAAAGCAAAATACTTCAGATAATAAATTTAGATTTCATTCTCTTCAGATTCACATTAACTTCTTTCACAATAGTTTCACTGTGATGACAGGTATTCTCTAATGAAGTTAACAGTTGACTTGGTTATGCTCTTCCAAATGCCTTAAAGGAAAAAGTGGATAAATATTTGTATAAGAAAATTCGGCATGATTTGCTGAGTGTTTGTAATTAGCTGTGATTAATATTAGTATTTGATTAATACAGTGATTAGGTGAAGAAAATTATTTATAAACGTGATTTGTTACCAGTGTTCTTAAATGTTATCATTGCTGAAAATACAAAGTTACATTTTGTTCTTCCCTAATCTAATTCTGTATCTTTGTCTTACTTGTTTTATTTTTGTCTTAAAAAATAGCTTTGGTTACAGAAACTCAGAGTAGTTAACTGTTACATCTTACTGAATGTTTCTGAGCTAAGAATATGTTTAAAAATGAAGTTTTGGAACTATTAAATTTTTTTTTTCTTATTTTTACAACTATCTCTATAACTTTTTCTAGTGCTTGTAACTGTTTTTGAACGGTGCATTTTTTCAAAGTTTTTACTTCCAGGGAGGAGCAGTAATGTTTTGTAACATGAAGTTTGGAAATGCAAAGTGCTTTCACATACTTCTAACATGAAAGGAGACCTTGGGAGATGGTATAAAGTGGCATCTTTTTGGTGAAATTACTCATTGCTTTAGTTAGTCTAAGTGATTAACTGAGGAAAATCGTAAAAATGTCCCTGTGAAGCACAGACCATTTCTGACTGGTTGTGAATTCAGTTTTCTCAGACAGATTGCATCTCTAGTGAGCTGCGTGCTTGCTTTTCCATTTGGCATAAAATTGCTGAATATACCATGTATTTAATTTGAGGGTGTTATTTTCTCTCATCTGTTACTGCAAATTTTTCAAATAATTAAATATCTGTGATTTTTTCATCCCTTCATCACAGAATCTCGTTCAGTTTGGCATCTCTTTATGTGCAACCTGTCCTACTCGATGCAGGGAGATCAGACCAGGTAGCTCAGGCTTTAGTTGTGTCTCCACAATGAATTAAACCTTACATCACCTCTGCGAAGTTTTTACGTTTGTGTTTACTGGGAGGTGGAGGGACTGTCCTGTACAGGGGTGTGCAGGAAGTAAATGATGAATCTGTGAATCTGCCCTGTTGTAAGCAGTTCCCTGTTTTACTTAGAGCAGCCATTTCTTTCCCCTTTCTACTTCTGTGAACAAATGGTCACTTTGACTTTTTTTTTGGTGTGCCTATTTTGTTTACTGACATGACAAAGATGATCTGGGGTTAATACTTGAAATTGTTAGGCTGCTACACAAGGGGTTTTTTTCTGTTTCCCTGAATTCTCCATGGGTTCTTGTTAATTTGTTTCTCAGAATAAAAAAAATCACTTCTGTTTTTTCAAGATCTGAAGAATCTGGTAATTTCTCATCTTGGGGTCTCTAGATTATTCCAGCATGTTGGCTGGAGTCTGGAAGGGATCCATATTTTTATCAGAAACCCTGATAAATTGAGGATCTATGACTTGCTGTCTCTTACTTCCTGTGGATGAGGAAGGCATTCCTTACTAGCTCATTTTCCTAATGTTCTTTTCCACAATTGATTCCTCTCCTAAATTTTCAGTATTAATGGGAATCTTGTATTTCCATGTAAAATTTCACAGATTGCCTGTCTACCACTTGAAGTGTATATGAAATTTTGCCGTCTCCTATCACCTAATAGGTTTTTCCCCACATTCTGGTGAACAGTGGGTTCTTGAAGGTCAACTTTCCTTGGATAATCTGATGAAGGAGTGCAGTGCATAGTGTGAGAAATATAAAGAGGAAAATGTATTTTGTTTTGCGGTACAAGAAAAAAGATTTTGTTTTGGGCCTGCCACTTTTGCTTCTGTCAGGGGACTGCTGTTAAGACACTCATTTAAGTTTCTTTGCAGTGGAACAGGAGAAACTTGAGAGGTGTTTGGGGTGTTTTTTTCTATGCAGGTGCTCTTAATAAAAATGGAGAGGGAAGAAGTCTGCACCTCAGTGAGCTTGAGCAGGAGGTGTGATAAATCAAATAAACAATACGGAAGAGTAAAAGTGAACAATACTTTATTGACAGATTTAATTTCCTTTATTAACAGAGCTGAATAGCACTGAATTGAAGGACTGCATCAGTGAAAACAGCCTCAGTAGCAATGCCAGCCTTCCCAGCGTGCAGAGCTGCCGGCGGCTGCGAGAAAGGAGAGTTGCAAGCTGGGCTGTTTCCTTTGAGCGTCTTCTTCAGGATTCTGTTGGTGTTAAATATTTTTCGGTGAGTTTTGAGGGACAATGAGAGGCTTTCCAAAATACCTGATACTGCTGCACTAATTTTCCTGTATTCTTTTTTTTTTTTTTTTTTTTGGCGCTCTCTTTGCACAGGACAAGAGACAGGAGTTCATTTATGCTCTGTTGTTATCTGAGCATCTTTCTGAGTTTACACAGCTTCACAGTTGAGTAAGAGTTCATAGTAATATTCAGATTGCCATGCATTTCTGCACAGCAGAAGTTTCAGGTGAAAATGGAAGCTATATTTGGCTTTGTCTGGGAACTTTTAGAATGCTTCCCCATTTTGTAAAATGTTTTTTTTTTGTATCTGTAGCCTTTGTGCAAGAAGAAGGAAGTACTTTTGCTAGTTTCCTAAGAATGGGTCGTTATTCACATCTATCTCCTGAAACGTTGGAAGCCACGTAGAAGATGTTTTCAATGATAGAGTGGCTTATTTTCCTGCAAGAGGTTTTTAGAAATACTTTTTGGAAGTAGTTATGGTTGTTAAGAGCACTGGTTAAAAGTGCAACTTGAAGGAGTAATGCTGAGTGTTTGCAAAGCATAAATATGTTGCAATACATAAATACTGTTCTGCACAGCACATTTATGAAGTTGTAAATAGCATCATCTCTATTTTGCAAGGAAATAGAGGATATATATACTTTTGCTTTGTTGCACTGAGAGTGTTGCACTGCTGATTCTGAATGTGTTACACAGGGACAGTTTGTGCTGCCCAAGTAATTTTCACAATGAGAATATCAGGAAACCTGTGGTATAGGAGAGGTAGATTGTTGGAATCTGCAGTAACTCAGAAAGACTCTTTTGCTTGATATAGAAGTATTAAGAGATCACAATGGTTAATAAAAGGACTTCCATGTTAACTGGTAGCGAAACTCAAAACCCACATTAACAGTGAACATCTGTTTGTGGAAACAGAGAAGAGGAAAGCAAAATAATACATCCTGGATATTATGTTCCTTAGTTTAGCAGAGTAGTCTGAGAGTTAATAGCATTTCTGCTTTCATACTGAGCCTTCTTGTCAGGCTGCAAGAAAAGTTACAATTCTGATCAGAGTCCATCTGAAAAATGATGTAGTTCGTGGGGCTCCTACTGAAAGTTCAGTTGACTTAGTTCTGATTACTTGTAAACCTCCAGCAAACTTGTGTACACTTAGGAAATTGCTGCATTACATTTTTAGCTGCTATGATACTTCAAAACTTACATTATAAATGTAAAAAGTAGCTCATATAATTTTAATAGGTTAAATTTAAAAAGGTTGAAGGTGCACTTCATTTCAGCAAAAGCCAACCTCAGATATTCTGGAAGCTTTACTTTCCCCCCTTTTTATTCTAATTAAACTTCTTTTTATAAATACTGCAAAAGTGCATGTTTTAAAGAAATACCCAATTTAAAAAACAATTAGGGAATGTTAAATTTTATTGTGTGTACCACTGTTTTCTTGAGGCCCAGGAGATGTCCAGAGCCATTGCTAAGATTTATTAACCTGGTTGCCATAACACTGTGCAGTTACAGATGGCTGCCAGTATCCAGGAACACTGAGGCACCAGCATTTAATTTGTCGTTCCATAAGCAAGTGTCTTGGTGCATTTGGGATCCAGCATCTGCCTTTCCTGAGGACAGCTTTGTCACAGAGCAGGAATTACTCTCTGAGAAGGAGAGATTGCATGTTTTGCAAATAATCACGCTTTGCGTAATAGCTGCTGCTTAGAGCAGTCAGCCAGGAGGTGAGAGAGCTGTTGCAGGTTCCCCCCTCGAGGGGTTCAGACCATCCTCTGCAGCTTCCCAGCCATGGGTGACAGCTCCTTGGCTGCCTGATGTTCCAGCTGGGGCACCACTCGGCCCTCCTGGTGAAGCTGAGCTGTTGACAGCCAGCTGTGCCCAAATCCTGTGGCCACAAGGAAGCAAGTGGGAGGTGGACTCTAGGTTGACAGGGAATGTGCCAAGGGGGAAGTAGGCAGTTGTGTTCCGGTTCTTGCTCACTAATTTGATTCTCTTTTAATATGTAATTACATGTAAAGTGCAGAAATGTTCCCCTGACTACTCTCTGGATTGTCTTTTATGCGTTTGGTGTCTCAGCTCATGTATCTGAAGAACTTTAAATTCAGAGCTTGCTTGGGCATTTAGATTCCCTGTATTGCAGTTTATCTCAGTTGCTTTCTTACAGCTGGACTCCCTAAACTCTATGTAAATCTGAAAAGCACAAATTAACTTAAGTTTATTTCTGTGGAGATTCCTTTTACACAGCTTTCTGAGGCTGCTTTGTATGATAAGGAAGTTTCACTGATACCCATGTGACGATTGAATGAAGGTTGTGGTAGATCAAGTTTTTTTTTAAAAAATCTTTATTTTTCCCCTGGTGGTTAAAATGCTTTTAAGATGCTGAGAGAATATTGAGTTACACAGATTTGAATACAGGACTTGTATTTTTCTCCTGCAAGTTTGTGCTTGTAGAATTTTCCAACTGAATCAGTACCAGTGTTCATTTGGGCTTTAGGATGCTGTAATATAAATGTCCTGATTGTTGTGTGTTGTACTAGGAGATATTTTTTTTTTCCTCTCAGTGAGTATTTTCCAAAGAGAAACCAGGTAACCACATCGAACACAGTGCACAGTGATGAAAGATTTTTCTTTTATAGTTGCCATGTGATACAAAAAGACACTAATGAATCCAGGATTGATTATGGGCACTTCTTGATAAACATCTACTGTTATATCAGTAGAACTGCAGTTAAAGACAGTTTACAGTGTCACTTTTAAATCTAGTTTATAAACTATTTAAATTTTTATTAAAAGTTTATTCACCAGTTTACGCACTACTTAGCATGACATTTCAAACTTTGTATTTGCAAATGATTTCATTGTAACTTGATGTATTCCTCTCAGTTATATACATTAAAAAAGACACAAGAAAGAGGGGCAGCACCAGGTATGTATTGGACATACATTGATTTTTACTTGAGAAGAAAACTGTGAGGACTGTGAGACTGATTGAAGCTTACCTTTATGCAAACTTTCCAAGCATTATAAAGATGTTGTTTAAGCTGGCAAGTAACTTTTCTTTGAGACATTTATTTATTTGCTTATTTTTTTCCCCTAGGAATTTCTACGGAAAGAATTTAGTGAAGAAAATATTTTATTTTGGCAGGCCTGTGAATATTTTAACCATGTACCTGCACATGATAAAAAAGAGGTAAGTCAATGTTGTATTTCAGTACCTTGTGTTGCTTCTTCAAAAATTATTACTCCTTCAAGATTATTGAAATTATCGGAGCTGTGCTTGGTCTGTGTACTGGGACATCACTAAAATAGGGTGGGATGACCTAAATTTAAGATGTTGGATATGTTTAAACTGCAGCAAAGTGCAGTTTGTAAGCTCTGTAAGAATGAGGTAAGCTATCCTGGATGTTGGAAATGGCCAGCAGTGGTAGCCCAGTGCATGGAAGTGCAGAGCAAGCTAATTGAACTTGTCAAGGAGGCCTCTTGCATTCTATTAGCTAGACTGCCTCCACCAACCAAGGCTGTTTCTAAATAACTTAGATTATCTGCTGCTCAAAGGGTAGGTCTGTCACGTTTGTTCACCAATTATGAGAATCTCCATCTCATCCTTTTGAGGGAATCCTACATTGGTCAGGCAGTTTGGGTGAATTTTTAACTTTGTACAGGTTGGCAACACTTCTGTCTACAACACAGCCAAATCTAGTCAGATTTATGTGGTTGAAAGAGTTTCATCTTCCAAGTCTCTCTTAACTCTTTTGTCTACTAATGAGGTTTTTTTCTTCTACTTTCTTCTGTCTTCAAACAATGTATTTTCTGAACACCACCCTTAAGGGCTGTGGGCTCTGCTTGGTGGGTTTTTCATTATTTTTGTGATGTGGATGTTTCAAAGCAAACAATGCAAAAATGAGTGGTTTTGACTGTAAATATTCATATATATACCTACCTTTTTCTCACTTCTAGAAAATGAATCTTAGAGGATGTATTTAAATAGTAACTGTTATGTAAAAGATCTAATATCTAAGAAAAATCTATTATTTTTAAAAAATAGTTGCTGTGCTTCAGTGCTTGATTATTTTTATTTTTATTTGGAGGATAACTTTTACTGTTTAAGAAATATTGGATGAATATTTGTTATCTTAAAGGTAAAACCCTATTTATATACCTAAAACTGGCAAAAGCTGATATATGAAAAAAAAAAATAAAAGATTCAGGAGTGGCTATCTATTTTTGGTTGGAATATATCAGTGTAAGAAATGCCTAGCTAAAAATAAGGTTTTAAAAGCAACATACATTTAGCATTTCTTTTCTGTAGCTTTCTTACAGGGCTCGGGAGATCTTCAGTAAGTTCTTGTGTAGCAAAGCTACAACCCCAGTTAATATTGACAGCCAGGCACAGCTGGCAGATGATATTCTTAATTCTCCCCATCCAGATATGTTCAAGGAACAGCAGCTTCAGGTAACCATAGTAACCATGAATGCTGTATGTTTATGTCTATTTTTCCTTTATAATCTATAAAAATAGTTTTACATGCTGTGTATTTTAGACTCTGTTAGAAGAACAGAAAAAAGGCTGCTTGACTGGTGTTCTGTTATGTGTAGAGAAAATTGTCATTTAACTAAAAAATAATCTGAAAAGTACTATTACTGAAATGAGGGTTAAGTGCAAGTAAATAATTCCATGTGTTGTAGCACCATTGCATAGAGTGCATATGGCTGCTTTTCTTTTCTTTAGTGGAGAATTGACTACACAAATAGTGTCTAATTTTGGTTTTTAAGATGTCAGTTGTATTAAAGGAGTTCTTCTCTTATGCTTTAATACTACTGTCAGGCAAAGAGATTTTAAAACTGTTGTAGTCTGAAGACCTCTGAAGTGCATGTATTTTAAATAATTATTGATAATCAGAGCAGTTATGCAACAACAGGATACACTTTACATTTCCTGTAGAATTTAAGTTTCTAGGTTTTTTTCCCTAAGTCATCTCTTTGGTAACTTTTGCACCCTCCCAGTTTATTAGCAGAAGTAGTTTTGATATCATCATTTTGAAATCAAGGCCATAGCTTTAATGAACGAGGTCACAATCTTAGGACACAATCTCAGGCCATGTGCTTTTGGGCAATCTGAGCATCAGGGTATAGTGTCATTTTCCTGCAAAGTGGAGATAGAAGGGTAGGTCTGACTGCTGGTCTGGTAGCTTCCAGCATTATAGCTACTCCTTATACACCTCCCCAGCCTGAGCCTTCTGTGGGAATTACCAGTCAGCACCTTCCCAAACCTTTTTTGTCACCCTGGTGTTGTGGAGGCTATGCCAGAATTCCTCATTATCCTCTCCCATTTGTTTAGTGGAGTACAGGGTGTCCTGATGAGTCAGGGGACAGGGCTGATGCAGGTGTTGTCCCTTTGAAAATGCTCTGTCCTTCGTTGGAGGGCTCATAATGTGGGGGAAGATGCTCATGGGAAGTGCTGCTGTGGGTCCAGTCCCAGGCACAAGGCCTGTCTGTACCTGACCTGCTTATCTCAAATTGTCAGTGCCTCAGTCAGACCCCTCACTTAGACCCATCCCTTTCACCGAAAAATGAAGTGAAGCGGGATGAGAGTTACTTCTGCTGAAGGATGTGGAGCTTGTCTGAGGTGCTGCTGCTGTGTTGCCTGGCTGAGGTCAGTGCTGGGGAATCAGCTGCTTGGTGGCCCTTAATTTCTTGGTTTCAGCAAGTGGTTCTGCAGGTCAGTTTGTAGTCTTGGTGCATGGCACCACCTTGAGAACACACAGCTGTGGGTTGTGTAGTTACTGCAACAAAGTTCAGCTCGTGGTGGTGACACAACCTTAATAAAGTGAATACTCTGCATTTGTGGTCTTTCACAAGATATTTTAGATTTGAACGCTGACCACAGAGTGCAAGGGTGCTCTGTGGTGGTTGTTGGATGAGTGTGATGCTGGGGAATAGGAAGTGTTGCTGTAAGGCTGCAGAGGAGTTGCAGAAGTGTGTGGGAAAGTGCCTTGGAAACACTTTCAGGCTGTTCTCTTTCCAGCACTGCCTGTTGGGAGTACCCCTGAAAGTTTCTCTCTGTCCCTGTCCTGACAAATTTGTCCATGATCTTGTTGTTAGAGGTTGTAATGGCAGTGTGGTTACAGCCAAAGTACCTAGTTAGGATGTTGTTCCTTTTTGTAAATTGAATAAGAAAAAGCGTTTCAGTGTTTCTGGATGGAGAATAGTGTAGGTCACTTGAACATACTAAAATAAGAATAACATAGCATGTACTTCATGTAGAGTTGATAATGGACATAAGTTTTTCTATTCTTGTTTATCTGAAAATTTCAAAATATGCTTTTAAAATACATGTTTCTCATTTGTAAGAACAAGAACTAGCATCTGCTAGCCTTTTCCTAATGAGCAGAAATCATTAAGATATGTGAGTATGATAATAATGCTAAATATAGGAAATCATGGATGTAGTGTGGGTAGAAACATAGGGCAGATGATAATCAGCTCGAGGTAAATTAGTTACAGTCTCATGACTCTGTCCAGCCAACTTAAAAGATTGTAATTGTTTTTGCTGTATTAAGTGTGTTTAATTTGCAGACTGTCAAAGCTAGCATATACAGAGGTATTTTTCCATAGCTTACCATGTGGAAAACAGTGCAATAGAAGGCCCAACAAACATGACAGGCAGTACCTAAGCAGGAATGGGAATATACAGAGGGGAAATTAAAAAACATGGAAGTTGGCATTCAGTTTGAGTTACGTTTCTGTGACTCTGCAGGACCAAGTTCTCTCTGCTCTATCTTGCTGTTTACAAGATAAGTTTTGGACTAAAGCCTGTTGAGAAGGGTGTGTCTGCACAGTCTGAAGCATGGTTTCCATCTGCAAATGGGCCACTCTGCCTCAGTGATGGACTTCCCTTTATACTCTTGGGAATGCCATTACCTGCTGGGTGGTGCCTGCCTTCCTTCGCTTGTGGGGAATTTGTCATGTCCAAAGAAGTAGCCATTCTGTTTTTTCAGATCAACTGAATCAGGGGAGAAGATACAGAGCTAAAAGTATGGATTCACTTAAAACAGCAGGTTTGCAAAAATGGAACAAAAAATTTAAACATTATTTAGCATTTAAGAACGAGCTCATTTTCACTTTCATAAATTCAGCTTTAGTTAAATCAGCCTCAGATATTTGCTCCAGGCCTGGTATAGAGCTGCTTTCTTCCTCTGTGGTTAAAGATAAATGTTGGTCATTTAATGTAAACGGTTCTCTTTCAAAATCTACAGCACCTTGATTACTGAATTATCCAGAGATACCAATGGGTTTTTTCATTGGGCATATGACTGTGGTTTCCTGTTAACACTTGTCAGTTCTGGGTTAATGGCTGGACGTGATGATCTTAGAGGTCTTTTCCAGCCTAAATGATTCTATGATTCTGTGAACATTATATATGCTGTAAAGGACTCTCAGCTTCTCCTCACATCAGCAATTAACTTCATAGATCTTGTATCATTGTGTATTATGGCATATTGTGATTATATCATATTTGTGTGGTTTAGAACATAAACTTCTCTTGTTCACAGCTACCTTAAAACACACTTGTATAACTTAATCCTGTCACATACAGTGCTAGTGCAATAACCTTTAAGATGTTTTAAATGGCCAGCTTGCTACATGCTCCACATAGAAGGGCAGTAAAAGAGGATGGTGTTGTCAAGACTCTACAGCATCTCAGCTTGCAGTTTGCACAAATCATAACTTTTTTTCTGAACCTGTAATAAGGGAATAGATCAAGTTATATTTCACTTTAAAATGGGTGCAGTGTATTTAGGCAGGTCTAAACAATGTCATACCTGTGCTGTTTACAGCCTGATGTCCTAAATTTTGTGGGAGTTTCCTGTTGCAAAGAAGCTTCATTTTCTTGATGTGTGACTCGAATGCATGTAACCATTACCCACTGTGGTTTAATTTCAGATATTTAACTTGATGAAGTTTGATAGCTATACTCGCTTCCTCAAGTCCCCCCTTTACCAAGAATGCATCTTAGCTGAAGTGGAAGGACGTCCTCTTCCTGATCCTCAGCGTGTTCCCAGCAGCCCCACTTCTAAACACAGCGTCAGTTCTGAGAAGTCCAACATATCAACACCAAAAAAGGTGACCTTTGCATTGTTGTTATCTCAAAACCATGCTTCTAACCAGTGTTTTTCACGTTCTTTAGAAAATAAAAGATAATATATAAAATAAAATTAAAATGTGTGGTTAGAGATGCTGGCAAATACAATTGCAAAATTTTTATGTACTCAGGAATATACTTCTTTTTTTATCCTTGCCTTTGAATCAGTTTTCTAGAAATTGAATTTCTGAATATAAATTTTAAAATTTTTAAATTAAATCTTCATTATTAAATTTAAAATTATTAAATCTATTAAAATTAAATTTTTAAATCTTCATTATTATTTAATTATATGTGTACAAATAAAAAGTAAGGGTTATTTTGTTAATGCACCAGTTCAGAAGCTTATTTTGGCTGACTATGGGAATTAAGATAATTTCACCTTTGCTGAGAGGAGACATTTTATCAGAAGTTTTGGAGAAAGCTTAACCTAAACTAACTCATTTTTGCAGAGGATAGTTTTTAATTTCTTAGCTCCTACTAAACTCAGATAATTCTGTGTTAAATAAGTACAGTTGCTTATAAATTAGACCAGTCTTACTGACTGATCCCTTGACATTATTTAGGGTTTATTTTTTCTTCTTGTAGAAAATGCCACCATAGCATTACATAACTGTATGGGTAAATTATAACTTCTCATTTTTCATGTCAATCACTACAGATTACCCCATCTGCCATTATGTATTCTTATGATTAGGAACCTTTAAAAAGTAGCATTTCAAGGAATATTCTAATAATCTAACAAGAATATTAGCTTGTTAAAAGCAAGTTTAGTTTAATATCAAACATTCCTGACATTTGTATTCTTCAACTCTAATAAATACTTGATTATACTTGTAAATGTTAAACAGTACTTTGTCATTGTCTTTGAAAGCTGTTCGTGTTCAAGCCTAGCCTAGGAAAAATACCAAGGTGAAATTCAGTGTTTTAAAAGCAAGGCAAATGGCCTTTCCACATTAACTTAGGCATTGCTGGTGAGCTGGGGGCAGTTCTTTCATATTTGCTGGAGCTCTCCATGGCTCGTTTCCAGCTATTGTTTTGTACTCCCTACCAAGTAGCACATTTCCATCCCTGTATTTCTTTTTGTTGCCACTGGTGAGGTTTTTTTGATTGCTGCTGAGAGGGATGCTGGCACAGACACTTGTGCGTGGGGTAAAGAATGCAGCTAACCTGGCCATCACACTCTTGTTTTAGGAAGAAGTGTGGGAAGGTTTATTTTAGACAATATACTCACAACTGTGATCCAACCAGTGATTTAATTGTGTTTTGGTGATAGCTAAGTGGTAAGTCAAAGTCAGGAAGATCTTTAAATGAAGAGTCAGGAGAGGAGGACACTGAGAAGAAAAAAAGGGGAACATTCTTCTCATGGTCAAGAAGTAAGAGTTTGGGAAAATCACAGAAGAGAAGAGAAAATGGTGATTATCCAAACGGTGAGTATCACATTCCACTTTGTTTCAAGGTTGTTTCAGCAATAGATGTGACTAATCTCACCATGATTAGTTGCTATCTAAGTGCATTCTTGGGAGTCACAGGGGAAAAGAACAGAAGGCCATAGTGTGGCTAGTATTGCTGCAGTTTTGTGGAAGATGTACAAGTAAATAGATGAAAATATGACAATATTTAAATTTGTTTTTACTGACTTCCACAAGACTTTTTTTTCTACTCTTTGGCATATTCTGCCTTTCTGTGTGCTGGTAATTGCTTTTTCAAGCAGAGAGCTGCTATTTTTATAGAAAGATAATTTCAAATCTTTACAGAAAAGTCCAGGAGCAGTACAGCAAATAGTGCTATAGTTACAGCTATTTAAAAATTCCTCCATCTGCGTTATCCTACTTTTCTTTCTTTTATCAGTAACACACAGGTATGTTCACTTTTGAACAGTCACCATCTGTTTTCATCTTCCCTGACTAAAATAAAGAGAGTCAGAGGTGTGAAAGCCCTTGTAACCTGCTGTTTTGTTACTTAATTGTGTTTGAAAGTTTAAGGAAGTGTTCCCTTATGAAAGAACCTGTATGTGGCCTCTAGAGGAGACGAAAGTTTTGCAGCAAATTATTCTGTTGAGTTAAAAATAATGAAGAAATTCTGGCGAAGCACCAAATGTGGTCCATATTTGATACTGTAGTTTTTGCTTCTGGTAAATGCCCAGACCCACAAGATACCTTTGATCATATGGATGATTTGAGTGTTCTTAGTATATTCATATGTGAAAAGACATCAGAGGCATTTGCTGAGATCATAGACATAACCTTCTGAAAGTGACTACTAATTGTCTTAGATTTTAGTGTTCTGACACCATACTTGCACTTTTAAAAATATTTATTGAGAATATATGAAGAGGTAGAATAATTTTTAAGATGAAATATTGAAATATTTTAAAATCCAATTAACTAAACTAATATTTTTTTAACAAAAGAGATGATTTTTTTCTTTTTTTAAATATAAAAACAAGTGGGTTTATGCAGAGGTTACATAACCAAGAAGCACAAGCAAGTTGCAAGCTGCTTTGCACAAAGCAAGTTGCTTTGGTTTCCATGCTTCTGTGCACAGTATGAAGATTTGGTAGTTTATTTCCTTCTAATGAAAAAAGAAAAATTTGTGACCCAGCAAGCTAATATTTGAAATAGTTTTCTGTGTTATAATAAAAAATAAAATAAGCCTCTTTACTGATTGCTGATTCTTTGCACAAACAGATTCTTTTCAGTCCAATGGATTGTCATACAGACGGGAATCACAAGGCTCCATGTCATCCACTGCTAGTCTCGACTTGGTAATGGCTGCCTCTTTCTAATGAGCCCGTGGGGTCAGATGAAACAGGGAATTACTGATTTTCTAAGGAGTGTGATGTAGCTCGTTTGACGTCATGCCTTGGGAAAGGGTTTTTAAGTGATACAGCTGGAGCACAAGATGTAATATTAGGCAATTTTAGACTGTTAGAAATGCAATAGATGTTGTATTCATATATTACTTCTTATTTTGTCCTTGGATGTGCTTTTGCTCTTGTCTGTCTTAACATCAGGCACCAGTGAACTACCAGAATAAAGTTTCCCTCTTAAAGACTGTAGCTCTTTAAAAACAGTTCATTCTACCTGCAAGAGAGAGAATTTGTTTTCAACAATCACAAGTTAAGGCTTTCCCTCTTCTTGGCCTATACAATAAGGGGGGTGCAAGGTGTGTTAGGTTGATTTTTTTTGTGCCAGTGTCTGTTGTGCTTCTCATCTGTCCATTTCTTTTCAAGTTGTGTGTTCTTGTCATTATGACTTAACTTGGTCCTAAAAACCTGAGAAGTTTGTTGAGAACACTTTGTCACACTAAGAAATTAACAAGTGAAGACACAGTGATTTCTAATCATCACATTCTGCCTTCACATGTAAAACTAACAAAACTAAAACAGTATTAATAAAACATAGAGGTAATACTTTATTTATCCATGTTGATATGGAGGAAGAATCTAAAAAAAGGAAATTTTAAAGTTTTTTTGTTCTTTTGATATCCCTCTAATAGACTAGACTCTGTGTAATTAACCATCAACTAATAACTGTGTAATTTTATCTGTGCTAAAAATATTGATCAGGGAAACAAGCATGGTGAAGTCATGTTTATTTCTGTTGCAAAGAAGTCTTGTCTTGAAAAAAATAGAAAATGCAAAGCCTCCCTAAAGCAACAACCCCTCATTTCTCTCCCACTCCCACCTGATTTAAGTCAGAAAGTTACTGTGATTTGAATGAGAAGCACCAATTTAAAGAAAAGAGAAAAAGCATGATGAGTACCCTAAAAGGCTGTCAAAACCAATATTTTGTAGTGTCCTTTTAAGTTATAAGTGAGCTTTTTGTTAGATTTTCAAAGATACTTTTGATATTTAATAGTGGTGTTATTATTCTACTGTTACTCTAGAATAAAGGTTAGTGCCTAGGCCATAACACTGTAGTTCTAATTCCCTTTAATAAAAACAATTACTGGTCATGAAGCAAATAATTTTAAAATTTTAATTTCTCTGTGGTGTATTTGTGCATAGAATTCGTATTATGTTGAAAGAAGACGAAATTTTGAGAGGAAAGATTGAGGAACCTGATGTTTAAAGGCATTGCTCTTTGCTTAAATGTTGATTGATAGGGTGCCAGTGGTAATTTTTACATCAGCAGGACATTACTGAGCACAGACATTTAACTATTTGGATGCTTAATAAGATTTAATTTACTTTTATAGTTTTTACTTAGGAGTTCTTTAGTAAATCTTGTAACTGTTTTACACACTCACCGTGTAAAACTTCATCTGTTCTTGAAATAAATTTAGATTTGTGCAGTTATGTGATCTTTATCTAAATTTTTTAAAATTTAAATTTATCTGATATTTGTGGTATTTGGAAGGATTTCTAAAGCATGGTGGAAAGTATGGCTCTTGGCTTGGTTTGGTCTGTGTGGGCTCTAAAAGTTTATACCCAAGTCCTAATTTTCCCGTTGGGCACTGACCTTTCTTTTTCCTTTCAAGTCTGAAACCTCAAGATTGCCTGCATTTGTACCAGATAAAGACAAATCCCCCAAATACTGCTGTGTAAACCTTCCGGATGGTTCTTCGAGCAAAATGGCTGTGAAATCAGGGTTCTCCATCAAAGAGGTGCTCTCTGGGGTCTGTGAGAAACATGGCATCAACATAGCTGCAGTGGACCTGTTTCTGGTTGGAGGTGATAAGGTACTGCATATTCCTGGGACTTTTTGGAAGCATTTTTGTCTCCATTTTACAAATAAGGAATTCTGTTCTCTCCATACTGACACGTATCTCCTGGTTCTGCCCATAGCTTTACATTGGCAGTGCTGGTTAATTGAAGGAGAATTGAATTATCCACAAAGAAAACAAATGTCTGGTAGTAGATGCTGCTGCATTAAAGCCCAAAAACATAGTGACATTCAGTTGTTCAAAGATGAATGAGATGCATTAATGCTAGAAATGAGGTATAGGTTTTAATATTGAGGAAAATTTCCAAGACAGCAATCTATGTGGATGGTGCAGTGTGTGTGTGATGGCTCTTAGACCAACAGAAGTATCTCCAATTCAAAGAGAAGCTGTGGACATGAAGTATTTATTCTCTTAAATTCATGCTTTTGATCCATCTAGATTATTACAATGACAAAAATCAATGAATGTTCATAGTTACGGGCTTTTTATTTTAAAGCTTTTAAAGACTGTTAGCTGGCTGTATTTTCCAATGCATTATTCTATGTAATTTATATAAGTTGAAGAATCTAAGTTGGTTTTAAAAAACCAAGTTCCTGAATATCTGCTGACTCCAGTGGAAATTTAATTTTGATCATTGCTTCACACCTAGCCAAAAGAAAACACGCTTTAATAATGTTCCATATTGTAAAGGAACAGTCACTGGAATGCGTGCAACCTATATTAATAATATTCCGAGTTACCTTAAAGAAATTTAACGACACAGCTGCCCTTTTTTACATAGTTTAAATTAATTTGCTCTCTCCTTTTATCCCGGACGTGTTCTGTAGCCCCTGGTATTGCACCAAGACAGCAGTATCCTGGAGTCTCGGGACCTGCGCTTAGAAAAACGCACTTTATTTCGGTAAGAGTCAGAAATAATGTCTTCCTCTGGCCTTTTCCACCCTGCTTTCCATTTTACTTTTTCTAGGTGCAGTAAAGGATATGTTGCCAGTTACCTGTGCAGTGAAACAGGAGGCTGTGCAGCTGCAGGAGGGGACTCTCTGGATTGCTCTTAGGATACAAGTGGGATTTTGATGCCAGTGTTCCAGTTTAGAGACATTGAAATATTATTGTGATGTCAAAATGCTCAAGCTGAGGCAGCTATGAAAGCATTGGACAGATCTGTGGGTCCAGAGGGACCTTCCACATCAGAAAGAGACATCTTTAGTAGGTTGGAGTAGCACAAGAAAGATATGGAAATTGAACTGTGAGTCTCCTAGTCTTAAAATTAAATGGGTATATTTATTGATGACATGTTCCCATTCAGTTATATCTGTAATTATATGCCCACCTGGAAAATTAGAGTAATTGTATGAATAAAATTCATATGATAAACTCTGAATCTTAAACAAGTCAATGTTAAATTATTAATATGGATATAATATAATGCAGTACATGATATATTTAGTTTTATGTAATATATTTGATAGCATGTGTTTTTTTCAAAATAACATTTGCATTTTTTTCCAAAATGAATCCAAACTAATGCTATGAAAACTCCTGAAATAATTATTTTAGGAAACAGTATTGAAGTAAAATGTATTACATTACTGACCTGGACTTTTGAAGTGAATGAAGTTTATTGTGTCAGGCATTCCTTATTTTGGCTCTATATTACTTTTCCTTAGGAAGCTGGACTAGTTTCTATTTAAATGTACTTCAGGTTAATAAATACTGCATGGCATATTCAATTTTTAAATTGAGATTGAGCAGTCTTTTATTAGGTGTGAGTTTGTTGAGTCTCCAAATTAAAAAGGAACTTTAAGTAGGCAGTACCATATGTTATTTGTGTGATAATTAAAATGTAGAAATGTTCTACATTATTGCCTTCTCTGGGTAGATGCTATGTAAGCAAATATAGTCAAATATTTGGAACATTTTCAGACAAAGCAGAAATACTATGTGAGTATACTTAGTTACCTCAATGTTTGCCACTTCTGTATCAATTACCAGCTAATGATTAAAATGGATCATTTCAATTTAGTAACTGTTGAATTCAAAGAAAATATGAAAGACAAAGTTTGTTATTCTTGCTTCTTGTGGAAAAGTCAACATACTAAACATCTTGTATTTCAGTAATTTTTGTGAGATAAAACATGAGTTTTATATTTAATTGTGACTGAAAAAAATACTGATCATAGTAACATCTGATGATGATGTACATTTCTTCTGATTGTTTTGTTAGTAATAAGCTTGTCCTTGATTTCATACTGTAGTACCATTACAATCAAATGAGGCTTATGGAGGATTCAGGGCACAGATGAAGAGCATTAAAAAAAATCAAAAACCAAAACCAAACCAAAGCTAGGCACAGCTCTGTGCAGGGAAATAGATGCTAATGAAAGTTGTTAGGGTTTAATTTATTTTTGTATTTCGTTATCCTGTTGCTGTTTTAATAATGCAAAATTGTAAAACAGGCTCTGAAGAGAGCTGTCTTTAGCCTGTAAATTCTAAGTCAATTACTTCTTTTTTTATACCAGTGTTGATATATAAGTTTCTCTTTTACCAATATTTCATCATATGGTGGCACCAACCCTAAAGAAGTAGCATCATCTGGAATTCCACTGTGTTTGTTAGTCTGCTTAAAAATTAAAATACTTGTCCAAATCCATCTCGTGTAATTGTGTAACAAGTTGTGAGTCTGTCTTGTGGAACTGAGAAGAAATATTTTTCTTGCATCCAAGTCTATAGTCCAGGCATGGAGCCACTTTGGAAGGACTCCTGGACCAAAGTGGTCAGAGTAATCTCCCTGTAAATATGGAAGTGCTGTGGAATGCTTTTCCTTGGTCTGAAATAGACTGGCTCAGGCCTTCACTCAGCTCTGGCGAGTGAAACAGTACAATTTTTATTTGTGTTAAATATAAGTAATAATAAATTAAATACAATAATAAAGAAAGAAAAATAAAATAATAAATTCTTTGTCACTTCCGTTAGCATACATTCTTGCTACTGCAGTTCCAGCTAGTTACTAGCTGTAAATTGGTATATCTTTGCTGTAGATTGGATTTTACATATTTCTGTTCACTTTATTTAGTGGAGTATTTCACACTTAATGCTACAATTGCTATGTTTCAGGCTGGATCTTGTTCCTATCAATCGGTCAGTTGGTCTGAAGGCGAAACCCACCAAACCAGTAACAGAGGTCTTAAGGCCTGTTGTTGCAAAATATGGTTTAAATCTTAATGAACTTGTGGCAAGACTAGTAAGTATTCTTTGATGTAATTCAAGCAGCAGTATTTTCTGTCTGGAAAAGATCAGAGTCCCTGGAATGATTCCTCTCCTGAGTATTAGGCATTTAAATATCTATAGCTACATTTTGAGATAAAATGCATCGTAGTTATAACCATTATGCTTAATAGTAGCTACCTCAAATATTTAGTCTATGTCTGTTTTATATTCTCTTCACAATAAATCCAACATCCTAAATAAGCAAGCCTGAACATTGCTTCTTCCAGGGAAAGCTGGTTGGATTAAAGCTTTTGTTCCATTGTCCTAGGAATCATGAAAGTTGCCACAAATCTCCTTGCAGAAATTTTTTGTGAAAGCAGACTGATTCTACTTCTCTACTACTGAAATCTTGGCTAGCATGTTCTCTTTTCTATTATGCTGCAATACTTAGGAATGTAAAGTTAATTTTGTGGTATTTCTAGTACATATGCTGTCTTAGCTGAGCCAAGTCCAAGTTCTTAAGATTACTGAAAAGTATGTTGGTATAAAGGTAGCTTCATTTAATGAAATTACAAAATTAATGAAATACAATCAATTTAGAGTAAAAAATAATCTTAAGTGTCCACTGAAAAACATGATTTGCTGAACATACACACTAATGGTGCTAGAGTATTTGAACACACTTACAAATTGGATGATTTTTTTTTCTCCATGTATCTTTTTTCCCCAAATACCATTCTTCTCACAGATGGGGTTACACTCATTGAAATCAAGGTAGTTTTTGCACCACTGGAATAAACATTTTTAGAATGGTAGAAGGATATATTGAAGCTACACTGAAGCATAAAAATGCTCTGCTCGTTTTCTTTCAAAAATGTCAGACTGCATAAATTTGTTCTGAAAACAGCTTTTTCTTTATTACATACAAACTGTGATCCGACTTTAGAGTGGTGAGCAGGAACCACTTGATCTTGGTGTCCCTATATCTAACCTGGATGGTCAACGGGTTGTTCTAGATGAAAAAGAACCATCAAAGGGTAGAGGTAAGTTTGTATAAAAGCTTTTATTTATGCTTCCAAGTCAGTTTTGTAAACCCTGACTATGGTTAGTTTTTCCTGTTGCTGTGAAAGTGAGGTAAATATGATTAAATTTAGATATATCACATGTGGCATATATTCTTTTTAACTAAAAAGCAGTGCAGTTTCTGAAGATGGAAGATTAATTTAATCTGTGATAGCAAGCGCTTTTACTGTTGCTGTAAGAAATTTTGCAGTAGTAATATTTGAATTTTTTGTTTGCACTCAGCCACAGATCCACACACAAACTTAGGAACATAGTGCCCAGTAACAATAATGAGAATAAAGTGCCAAATAGCTTCTGTGCATTTGGCAATTATTCAGTAAGGAACATTCTGTGAAAGGAAAACAGATGCAGTTTGTACAGCAGCTGTATATGCTGCTATCATAATATCCTTCTTAAAATGAGAAAGTAGCAGAGCCTACTTCTGAAAATAACACCAAAAAGGATAAAACTCATGATTACCCTAGGCAACATAATTGGAAAAATAAAAATTTATCAGCTAAACAGTTGACAATCTCTTGGTACAATTAACACTCTAGATTAATGTAAGCAGGCTTAAGAGTAAAGGTTTGGTTTCATTAGGAGACCTTTTTAGAGATATGTAACACTTATTTTCAAAAACTAAATTAGATATGGTTAAATTAAATAGACTTAGAGCAGAGATCCTCCTTGAGGAAGAACTGGGATTATAAAGATGGAGGTATTTATTGAGGAGAAACAGATTTGTCATTTTTCTAACCAACAGAACCAATTGTTATTTTGAAAAAAGTTTTTAATCTAAATACCATCACAGATAATTAGTGTAAGGATTACAAGTAAAGCCTAAATCCAGTGTGCTGCCAGCAGCTGTAAAAGCCTAAATCATAGAGGATCATTCTGGCAGTAGGTTGGTTCTGTGGCAATGTACCAGTGAAAGAGGGCTATGATTCTGTGTTACTATATTTGCTGTAGGCATATTTAATTTGATGGAGCCTTTTGGTTACTTAGAAGATGACAAGGAGGATACAGCAGTGTCTGCAAAATAACTGATACGTGAAACAGGATAGAAAAGATTCAACGTGGCCTTTCAATGGCCATTTCTGCTGATTTTCTTTTTCTTTTGTAAATTATAATTCTGAGAATTGCAAACTGAATTACCAGATTTTACAATTATTTGATCTAAAGCAACTGAAAATTTAGTATGTAAGTGAACCTTCAGCATCTCTTAACTTTAAAAATAATGCCAGCGTGAGGAAAATGGGAAGATGGGAGGGAGATTCTGGTAGGTTTTTACTGAAAAGTACCAGGGTTATCAACTGTGCTCACTCTTTATTTTCTGAGTACGTATTAGAGCAATTTGAAACCAAAAGTCTGTTATGTCCATCATTGTCCCTTAAATCTTGCTTCTTTGGGGAATTATAAATCAGTAGTTACAGAGGGTATATTTATGTTCAATGTTTACAGAAAAACAAAGAGGCGTATTAGTAAAACAGACTGCAACTGTATCTTCAAGAAGTCAAGGACCTACTGTAAGTCTTCTGCAACGATTTTTCTCCATTAGATCATCTTCTGTTTCCTTCTAGAATTCTATATCAAAGGCTGCATTCACACATGATTTTGAATCGGCCAAATTATGTAACTAGATTGAATATAGCTGTTACCTGTCTGATATTTTTCCACTGTCAACAGCATTTATTTGTGAAGACCTTTGTCTTCATGATGAATCATTTAACTCTTTCACTGTGTTGTTTGTTGTTTCGTGTCTCATTGGCTTATCTATGTTTGAAAATGATTGAACTACTCTCTAGTTCAAAGGCCCTTTCTGTTATGTGAATTCTTCAGAGTAAACAATATTATATTCATTTCTACATTTTTGGGAACTGCTATGGCAAATGTTCTTTGCCATAATCAAGACTAAACTAAAGCATTTGTTGTGGTGTTAGAGAAATGTGTTTCCAAAATAATTTTCCTCATTCCTTTAGGCCATATTATGTATACAATGATAGAGCCTGAATGTAAGTAGTACCTTAACTTTCCTTCTAATGCAGGGAGAGGGAAGAACTCTAGGAAAGTCTAATTCTATCAAAATGAAAGGCGAAAATGGAAAAAATGCTAGGGAAGTCCGGCTGTCAAAGAGAGAAGACTCTATTGCAAAGATTGGGAAAAAAAAAAGTCAGAAAATAAATTTGGATGAAGCAGAGGGTATGTGAATTTTATAGCTTACATATTAACATAAGTAGTCTTAGAAAAATTTTGTGTCTGTGTAGGTACCACGTGTTTAATACTGTGTTGTGAAAATCATAGTCATGACCATTTTATTTTTGTTTGGTGTGTTTGAATTGTCACATTTCCTTAAGTTGAAGGTAAAGTTTTAAGAATACCTAAACACCGATATAGGTGCCCAGTGGGATTTTCAAAAGTGAGGGGTACCTAATTCCTGTAAAATAAAAAGGAATTAGTTACTCAACTGCAGTTGAACATCCCATTTGATACTCTTTGTAAGCTGTGTAGAAGCTTGGCTTTCTGTTCACCTCTATGTAAGTGTTCGACAGGCACTGCACTGTAGTATAGACCCAAATGTACTCAGGTAAGAATTTTTGTAAATTTTCTGCTGAACTCTGTAACAGCCAGGGCAGGGCAGTCTGACTGTGGAGGAGGCGTCATGGGCAACAGGAAAACTGCATTCAGCAAATGCACTGACAACTTGTTTAGAAGTAGAAATAAGCAAAGATGTTATTGGTAACCTTGCATTTCCTGAGTCCTGTTTTTACCTTTGTTACATCTTAATAGTTCTGGTGATATCATCGGAAAAAATCTCGTAGGAGAATTTGCTTTCTTATAGAAAGACGTCCATGGGCAAAAGAGAAGTAAAAATGATGTAGCACGAGAAATTCTGGCATAACACCCTGTGCCCTAGGACATGGACTGAGTGATTACCTGTCTGTCAGCCCTACACGCTCCTCCCTATTTTCCCATGTAGGAAAAAAACCTCAAAGGACATATTTGACCCACAGATAAAAATTTACTGCTGAAGTTACCCCATATGCATATCCAAAACCTTGTTGTGCACATTTATACAGCAAATGAATGTTTACCTGTGAATGTTCATCTGTGAATAAATGTCCACTGACTAGAACTCAAAGAAAAAGCTATGGCAAAAACTGCAAAATATGTTTTTTAATATAAGTGTGATTACAAAAATACTAGTGCATTTTAAATTATTTTCTGTTGCTTACTCTTTTGTTAACTTGTTTTCCACATTTTAATACTTTCATTTTTTTTCCTAGGACTGAGTAAAACATTAACATAATTTGAAAACTTCAGAATTCGAGGCTTTCATATTTTATTTTGAGTTTTGTGAAATTTGTCAAAGTTTGGAAAATGCGTACCAAATGTTGTAGACTGTTTTTTAATGCAAAAACAAACAACTGTTCTATGAACTTTGAAATTTCAGAAACATTTTTGTATGACACATCTTAGAAATGTTGCATGTTTTAATATGCCTACCGCCATTTTGCAAAACTTTGGCAATAAGAAGCATTTTGAAGCTTCCATCTTAGCTACATTTAGATTTTATGGCATTTGAAAAAGCATGTTAAAAAGTCATTTTTACGAATACATTGCAAAGCCTGCCAAGTATGAGTAGAGGATTTAGGAATAAGGTCATACAAGTGCAAGTGTATGACTTCATATTATGCTAAGTTAAAACTGATACTAATGTTCCGTGGCTTTATTTCATAATGGCTTTTGCTTCAAACAGTATTTATAAGCTGGGTTGGAACTATTGACTTTAATTAATCTGTTGGAGATGGTCTTTTTAAGCATCTTTTAATATTCTGTAGTTAAAGTGCTTTCTTCTTGAAAAATTAGGACATGCAGAGACCCTATATTAAGAATTACATATTTTTATATGTCTATGTTTTGTACCAAAGAGTTTGTTTATTGTTGCAACGCTTCTTTTTTGAGGAGTGGTATAATTCTTGGCTTACAATTGACAAGTTTCTTGTTGCCAAGTTTTGAAACTTTTTAGAACAGTGTTGATTTACTGTGAGTATTATTTATCTATAGAAACATATTAAACCATTGGATATCATTAGGGACATGATCAGAAAATCACTTCTAATTTTGTTAAAGCCTCTTTAAAAAGCTGCCCCATCACTTTTGGTAGTGGCTCCTTGGATGGTTACTGACTACCTGTAAGCTACTGATTCATTGCAGCTCCAAGTAAAATGGGGTTACTTAAATCATCATCTGATCATACCCTGTGATGATAACATCCTGGTTTAAAACTACACTATGAATTGAATTTAAACTGTGATAAAATATAATTACTCTGAGAGAAACTCAATATAACGAGGAAGTTTGCAACATTCTGAATCTTTGAATGTTCAAATGGCATGCTATTTTTGAGTTAAGATGGCTAAAACCCATCCAGAATATAAAAAACGTGCACCCATTGTCTGTAAGACTAGAGCCTTGTTTTGTATAAAGAATTAAAAAATCCTGCTTGTGTGTACAGATTTATTAACTGCGTAAAATAGAAGATGTGTTCAAGGCTCAGTGAACTGCAGCTGTTCTAAACTGCAAAACTCTTACAATAGCAATGCTGATGGTCTTAATTATAGTGATGCTAGTGAACATTGCTGCAATTGAAAAAGTTCCTAATTAACATGGGATCTTATTTCAAGGCAGCATTGAAAGAATTGAAGATCTTCATGGAAAATAAATGTGCTGAAAATGTACGTTTTAATGGCATTGCACTTTCTGACAAAAACTTGTCAATTTTGGGTTTTTCCCCAATAGAATTTTTTGAACTCATATCCAAAGCACAAAGTAACAGAGCAGATGACCAACGTGGACTGCTAAGGAAAGAAGACCTTATTCTTCCTGACTTTCTTCGTTTGCCACCCACTGGACCAGAACCATCCTCATCTACTCCTGCAGGTCCTAAAGGCCTCAGCAAGCGAGTTTCCAAAGGTGATGGCAGTGATGGATGTACATCACCCAGTGGAAAACAGGACTCCGTGCAAAACTTTAACGAAAATTCAGTAAAGAAAATGGGTTACTCAGAAAACAAACATAAATCTGCTTTGGCAGCCCTCCACAGCCAGAAGACTTTCAGTGTTCCTTTTAGTCCTCCTTTGTCTCCAATTCCGCACGCACAGGAGAGCAACGCCGCGGTGTGGAAAAGGCAGTCGGGAGAGCTGCAGGCTGAAGGAATTCAGATGGTAGATGATGAGAATGTGGCAGACTTGACTCTTGTGGCTGAAGGAGATATTAGTAGCCCTAACAGCACTTTGCTACCACCGCCACCACCAACGCCACTGTCAGACATCAGTAAACTCATGGAAGCCAACTATCCTCCCCCAACTCCTTTTGCAGGTAATCAGGAAAAATCTGGATATCAAAGATCCAATTCAGGTATTTCTAGATTTTAATAGTCTTTCCTTTTGTGTAAAACTGCTTTTCCTTGGCACTGTTAATCAGTATTTGGCACCCATTAAAACAGCAAAGAAAATTCTCTCTGCACCTTATTTTTTTTTTTTTAACCAAAAAAAGAAGGAACAAAGATTTTAATTGCCTTAGTCTGTTCTAACTGTAATACTTCTGGTTGCCTTTAACAATGTACTTTTGTTTGGATTTGGCATGTAACCAAAAATGGCCATATGCAGACAAACCTTTGAAATACATCCACTTGCTATAATTATCTCATTCACCCTCAGAGTACAAAACAGGGTATCAGCATTTTGAGCTCCACAGCACTGTTGTGTTCCAGATTTTCTGATCCATTTCTCATAATGAGATACATGATTAGGGTTTGGAAGTTTAAGTACTTTAATAAAAACCCTAAATATGTGTTGAAAATTGCAGCATTGTTTATGAGTAAAATTTTAAATGGATAAGCCTCAACTTAAAATATATTTCACTAATAAATTTGATATTTGTGACAAAAATAAAAATGTTATTTTTTTTAACTCATACTTTGCTACACAGAGAAATAGATTGCATCTATCACACTTTCTCCCAGAATATTCACATATCAAGTAGCTTTCTATTAGATAATTTTAAAGAAAAGATGTAACTTTTTTAGGATGTAAGTTTCATGGTCTAGCAATATCACAGAGCAATATTAGCCCAAGGCTGAAGTATGGAATTTCTTTATAAACATGGACTCTAATAATAATTGCTATTACCAGAAACAGGAATTTGAAGACAATGGGTGTTGTGACATTGCCATTTACAGTCATTGTACTGTGCATTTTAATGTAAAATATAAGAAGAGGTATCTATGTGCTACATTTATTTTTGATGTTTCACAAACATATGGTGCCATATTTGTATGATCACATTTCTTTGTGATGTGGGAATATACATTTTAATTATTTATCTTTTTACACAGAGTATTTGATACTGTTCTTTATCTGTATGGTTGATGATGTGTAAATACTTCTTTGGTTGTTGGATGCTTATAAATGGCAGTGCAAATTATTTCATCCTCTTGGCATTTTAAAAGCCAATTCCTTTATTAGTAATATCTGAGAAATGTTCTATTAGCGCTACCACTTAATTTCTGAAACTGAGTATTGGACGGACTTGTAACCAGTGCCTATGAATAACAGAACCACAAAATGTACTTCAGACATATTGATGTATATATGCATAGATTTGTGTTGGTGTCTTTCTGATAATATGTCAAGTGTACAACATAGGTATTAATTTGCATATTTTTCAGTGAGAACTGTTAAAAAAAAACCATTTGCACTTAAAAAAAACTTCATGAATTTACAATATTTTAATGCATGCCGTAAGTTTCTGTGTAACCACTGAGCTGTAGCTTTCCCTTTTCCCACTTTCTACTTTTTACTTTGTAGAAATCTTTGTGTAGTTTTCACATGTATTTTGTATCCTTGTTCTCTCAGGAGTAATAAATTCTAGCTCTAGTTACGCAAACTGGTTTTAAGCTTTCATTTTCTTCATTATTTTAAAAAGGCTTTCAGTCCTGTATTAAGAATTCTGATTGAAATTACCTTCTTATAACAAACAGATAAATATATATGAACTAGCAATTACCATGAGACAAAGCTGACAAACATTAGATTTGTTAATAATTTAGACATCAGAGGGCCAATGTTGCCTTGAGATGCTGATGGGTCACATGTGAAATCCATAGCATTGGCATGTGCTCCAGAAGGCAGATAAGACAGGAGATTTCTTTGGAATTAGTCATAACAGGAACTCCTGAAAGGAGAATTTCTTCTGTCTTTGGGTTCTTGGGCTAAACTTTATATTCATTACTTTCCTTCTTATTTCAAACTAAAGCAACTCTTCCCTGGTCTTTAAGAAGTGAGCTGGAGATTCTCGCTCATTTGATGTGGAGTAACCAAAGTAACCACCTCTTTATTTGGTAGTCTTGGGTAAGAAGTGAGGGGTTGGTTGAGTGCTGGAGACCACACTACTCTTTTCACTCTTTGAGATGGGTCCTATATAACAGTGCTGTGAAGCCTAATTAAAAAAAAAAAATTCTGCAGAAAGGCTTGTCGTGCTGTTAACTAGGTCTCATTCTGTTCTGGGGAATGAAAATCCAGTTTTTCCAGAAGTCACTGTGATCCCACATATTTGTGGGCCTCCAAGAAAGAAAATAAAGCAGCTGAAAGTTCTGTAGCAGTTCCCCTACTAAAATTATTCAGACTTTTCCACAACAAATAGCTAATACCCTCCATATTGAATTTAATTTTTTAAAAATGGATTTTAATTAGCATGTATTCCAACTAGTGTTCTCTACTTTCTGCGGTGATTGTGTCTTATTATTCTGTGATAGTCACCCATGAGAGTAACTAATCAAATTAATTTTGCAAAACTAAAAATCTAAATTTCTTTTAGCTGACAAACCAGATTTTTTTTTTTTTGAATAACAAAAATTTTTAAAAAGATGTAAAACACCTTTGTTTTTTTGCTACAATCTTATTGCATATATTAGCTGTATTCTATGCTCCTCTCACAACACACTACTATTTAATGGGAACTGTATTCTATAAAAGAACGGTGATTTTATGGAAAAAATGTGGGCTGAAATAAAACTTTTCTATTTTCATAACTGGAGTTTGCATGGAAAGGCTGTTTGATGATGTACATAATTAAAATAAAGACTTCTGGAAACTCTCTCCAGTCAAGAATTGAAATCACAAAGGACTAAATCATTAATAAAGGTTGCTTTTTTAAGTGCTTTAATGGTTCTTCATTCATAACCCCTATCAATGGAAATTGCATTTATGATTGGTTTATTCAATTAAAATGTTGGAATATAGAGAAAAATAATGGCTACATAATTCAAAGAGGTCTCTACTCTTGGTTCCAAATTGGCCTAAAGCCAAATGACATGTGTGCTTACCCTGCACATTTTGGGCTTATAAATGCTGGGAGAAGGACTAGGAGGAATGAAGGGGTCTCTCGTGTTCTGCAGGGGACAATTTGCTGATGAAGTAAAGCCAGGCCGGTGTCCATCTCTCTAATGGGTAACACTTGAGATTTTTTTCACTTGATGATCTAGAAAGCAAAATATGAACAATGGAAGGTGGCAAAATAAGGTTTGCATCACTCTGAGCTTTTGAGAACACATTTTCAAACTCAGTTCTTTCTGAAATAAGTGAAATGTTTTTATACAGTATTACTACTTAGCTGTGAAGTAAACAGCAAATCAATTAGCAACACAAGAATCATTACTGATTCTAGTTGTGTTACTCATCAAGAGAAAGTGGCTTTATTTTGAGTAAGCCTGCTTGTTCTGGTAAATTTCCCACTTTAAAAATCAGAGGTTTCTGGAATCTGAAGACATTCTTTCATGTCTCTTCATATAATGGTGGTCCCATCTGTGGCAGAAATAATTATTGTGTGGTGTGATTGGCTTGAAGTGATGCATTCGTTTTTGAAAGTGTTAAAATGCCGATTTAATCTCCTTGGCTTTTTTTTGGTTTTATTTTTCTTTTTTTAATTGCCTGGTATAATGTGGGTACCTTGAATGTTGTCCAGTTTCTCCCAAGAGTTTGGGTACGCATGTTACCCAAGTGCAAAACAGCTGCTGTGGGGAAAGGCAGCCTCCCAAACCTTTAGTCTCCTCAAGAGCTGTGAGTATTTAGCCACACACCTTGCACTGGATTGTTTATTCAGCAATATTCCACTGGTCTGAGTTGTTCATGATGGTTTTTGCCTCGACTACAAAGTAGGTGGGAATTTAGTCATGATAGCAGCTGGGCTTTGTCATGGAATACCATTTCATCCTGAAGCAGGACAGTTTGTAGCAATCCAGATTGAAGTGCACAGACTGTAGATTTGAGTCCATCAAAATGTTCTTCCTTCTCTTAAAAAAAATCCCTGTTGGTTTTGGGGCTTTTTTTCCAGCTAGGATGAGAATTATTCTCAAAATGACACTAGAGTTACAGTCAGTGGAATTGTCTACCAAGTATGAAGGGTTTTTTTTTAAGGAGATGTATAGACTGGATCCAGCAATGCAGTTGAAAAGTTTATTTAAAAACTACCTTTTAGCAAGCATATGATGCCATTGGTTAAGATAGAGAGCTGGCTAGGGAAAGTAAAAGCATGGTGAACTCTCTGTAATTATGCTTTAGTAGAATGTCTATGGAAGTTAAAGAATTAATTTAGACAGTCTAAAGTTATATAGCTTTTTTTTTTAAGAAACCTCTTTTTTTCTGAAATAGATATATTGCTTCCTTTCTTATTGGAAAGAAATCTTTCAGAAATGGAATAGTTAGTACCAGCACTGGGATGTTTTTGTTGTGAAAGAGAAATGATGCAGAAATAAAATGCAAGGTAGTCTCTCAGAGACTGGGACTGGCTATTGTTCCCACAGAAAAAAAAAAAAATAATCCCCAACTGATCTTTTTTTATTATTCACAGAGAGGATGCAGTACTCCACAGCTGAAGAATGAAGATCACATAATTAGAATAGAGATCAGTGGTATTTCTGTCACTTTCACTTTTTTGGCTACTAAATTTATCAATTCTAATGGTAATGAATTCCTAGTGCAAAAAAGTTTGTGATAGTTAAGGAGATTAAGAGCAATCACATGTCTATCGTCAAAATTTGAAAATAAACCTTTGTTTTTTGTAATAAATTATGTAATATTTTACATAACTAATATTTTATATAATCTCTTAATTCATGTGGCATCTTTTAGAGACAGTCTAGGTGCTCCCTGTGTAAATCAAGATAACCACGTGAATGAAAATATAAATAAAAATGTAAGAAAAGGAGGTAATTATGACTTAAGAGATGTAAAAATAATGTAAATCATTATTTTAAACAAAGACTGTTTTCTTGCAGCAACTTACATCTTTTACTGGTTCTGTGTAAATTTATCGAAGATAATTGGATTCTGGATCAATATAAATAAGTACTCATGAGAATCCAGAAATACTAAGACTGGGTTTTGTTAATCTTCTTTTAATCAGAGCATGGTTAAATGGGAGAATTACATGTAGTACATGACTGTGATCAACAACAGAGGAGAAGCAGAGTTTAGAGTAGACAAATGGGAAGCAAGGAAGACCTTGGGGGATAATTATTTGAAATGTAAACTTATTTTGATCAAGCAACAAGATAAACATTTCAGACAGAATTGCGAATTTTATCACTGACTGGATGAAATGTTAGAAAAATGACAACTGCCCTTTGAACCAAATACACATAGGCTAAACCCAGATCTACACTAACCCATGGCAGCATTTGGATGATGAAATGAACTTTGTTGAATTATTGGTTGAAATGTAACCAGTAGCCCAGCAAAATCATGTTTTAGACTTTCATAATTGAAAAATAACTTAATGAATGGCAGATTAAATTAAAATGGATTCAAGTAATTCAATCCACTATCTCCCAACATAGGACTCTCTGCAATAATTAAACCTGCTGTTACTGGCCACTGATGGAAAACCAAAATGAAGGTTAACAATGCTGGAAGATCACATACACGGAGGACTAAATATGTGTAGGCTGCTGCAGAGTTGTTTTATCATGTGTACTTCTTGGAAAGTAATAAAAAATTGTTTCAGTTTTAGCAGTGGAGAGCCGGAAAGTTTGAGCAAATTGGACAGTGTTATTGAGGGCACACATCTGCCTGGATCAAAATTCAGAACTTTTCTGTTAATTTATTCTTGGACTGCTCCTGGCTTTTAAATGAAGTTGTGTGCAGTTCCCTTCAGCTGCTGCTGTAGCCGTGCACATGAAGGTCCCTGCCCTCAGCAAACACAGGGTGCAGTGCTCCCTCTTTTGCCTCTATATGCCACTGGTGAGCTCCCTCTCCCATGTGATATTCCAAATTTGTCTTTCTGAATAATGTTTGGTGCTTTGTTCTTCTTGTGAATGCTTTGGAGATGAGTGCAGTGAAAGGATTTCCATCTGCGCATTTCTAAACTTAATGCTGCAAATGTATTCCCAAAATTCCCAGGAAAAAAGTAAATAAGCTGGTAATGTAGAATATTGCTGCTTTGTAGCATAACCCATTTCCTGGCTTGATGCCTTCATTTTACTGAGTCAGATTTCAAGGCACTGAGCATATGCTGCAGTTGCTGTTTCATCATGCAAGTGAAATTCAGCATATAAAGTCAAATTTCCTTTGAAAAGATTTAGCGTAAACTGAAGGTAGGAATCTTTTATTAAATCTGCTTTCTCCTTGGTGCTGTATTAATTAACAGATAAAAAGAAGGAAACTTCCAAAGAAAATTTAACCTGTGGTATTCTAAAATTTAAATGTAAAGTATCCTTTTCCCTTCAGAAACATAAATCACTTTACAAACTTAAAAAAAAAAAAGTTTCTTGCAGTAGTAACAGTATGTCAGCCAGTGTGGAAGTCATTCATCCACCACTTAAAAGAATCAATGTGTGGGAGGGCTAAAATGTAGAAGTGGCGCTTCCTAACAGTTTAGGTCAGGAAGGGATAAGTGTCTTTCCCAGAGTGAAACTGCCCGATTTTGTCCACATTAAGGAGAAGTTACTTGCATTGATGTAGTTCCAGGACCATGAAATGAACACCCACTATGGAAGTGACCATCACAGGGCTCCTTTTTTCAGTCTCATGTAAGAAAATGCTCTCTCAGGCAGTGTGGTACCACCTTGAGACAGGCTCCATGGAGTCAGAGACCGGAACAGTGTCTGCCCAGACCCCCATGTTGCAGCACACCCCAGAGCCTTGCTGATTTGGAGACTGAGAATGACTGATTGCATCTGGGGATGGTGTATGTCCGAAAATCACCAGTTCCAGGAATTGCCCCTGAAAACTTCAGGCTTCTTTTCACAAGAATTATATTCTCAGTTTTAAGAAATACTTCAAACAGATATTTATGTGCTGTAAGTCAGTACAAAATCATTAATCTGGAGCTCATTCCCTTTAACTGAGATCAGATCCTCTCTGACATTACAAGTCAAATGCCTGGGATCAATGGTATGAAAATCAGCAGGATATTTGTGTTATCTTTCAGTAGAACTTAAAGCCATCTAAATAGTTAATGATTTTGACAAGAGCAGTAGGATTTTAGCAAAGGTAGAATGATGAGTGAAACACTCAATTTACATGAAAGAGATTTTATTAAAAATAGTAACTAAAATTTAGCACATTGAATATAAATGAATTTATTGATTATGGTATAGAAACAATATAATTGCAAGGTGTTGTGAGCAGACCTTTAAATCCCCAAGCATCTGCATTAGACTTAGGGTTACATGATCCTATCATCTACATTTGGCAGTTAATGCTGCTCCTGAAATTTCCAGGTTTTTTGTGACCTTGTCTCTGTGTGGAATTTGGCCAAATGTTCCCTTATTCCTAAACTACCTGGAAGACAACGTCTTGTGGTCTTCTGCTTAGATCTTAAAGTTTGAGGATTATTTACTACAGAAGAAGATTTCCCTTTGTCTTTCTCTATAAAGATAGTTCCGTTCCCCATAATGATAATGTTAGAGCGCTTGAGAATATTACACAAAATCCAAATATCACAAGAAGAGAAATATTGGTAACAGAAATCAGGAGATCAGCCAAAACAGTGCCTGATTGTAGTCACCTTTGGAAAAAGGCAGATGGGTGCAGTTAAGCCTTCTAAGCAGTCATTTGGCTGTGAGTCTGTAACACAGCAGATGTCTGGTTTAAGGACAGAAGATGACCTGCATCTTCCCATCTTTAAACCAGCTGGAACGTACTGACGGGATCAGATGCACAAGAAAATTCCCTGAGAGCTGTGTGGAATACTTAGCAAGGGAGGAGATTACCAAGAGGTGTGAATGTGGTATTCCAGCGTGGCAATTCACCTGTGTGATGCTGCCATAAGCAGTGTCTTCCTTTCTCTACTGAAGTTAGGTAGGACATCTGAGAGATTAGATTTGGGAAAATGTAATAACATTCCTGCCATGCTTCATACATGGCAAAGCATCTGCAGAGCTCTCCATGGAGGTATTCATCACTTCAGTGAAGAATATATGAAGAGAAATTTTACCTGTGAAGGCCCTCTGCACCTTAGATGGTGCCCTGCACAGCTGTCTTCAGGTATTTGTTACTCCAAAAGAAAACATTAGAAGGAGAGTGCGAAAGTGTTACAAACTTCATTGAAACCTCCTTAGAAAGCTCCACTGAGTACATGCAAATCTTGAGTCTACTTAAAAACTTATGGGATACATTTATATACAAGCTGGTTTGGCGAATCTCGCCTATTATTTGTGTTAAATAGCCTTACTCCATAAAAGCTTTTCCTTAAAAAAATTATGAAAAAAATTACATTGAAATATTTTTTCTGTGTAGTGCTATTCTTGAAATCATCTTCCTGTTTGGTGAGGTGTAAGATCCTTTCTACCCTGACAGGAAAAGTGAAATCATCTTCACAGTATCATTCCTTAGTAATTCCATATTCTTTTGAACTGGTATTTTAGACAAGATGTTCTCTATTACTGCCCTGCCTCTAGTAGTAATTTATTTGATGCTACAGAGAGATTGCTCCTGAAAAGGGCATTAATAGAAAAATTTGTCTGAAATGCGGATGTGTTCTTGTTCAGAGCTTATGAGCTTATGTCTTGTGAAGCCTGAGAGCAAACATTGACCTTATTTTTGCTGTCTTCCTATTGAACAACTTGCACGCCCAGTTGCTTTGTGCAGTGATTCAGTGACACCATAATTCCAAGACTTAATGGCATTTCTTATATTTAACTGTAGAAGGGATTAGCACCCAAATAAGTACAGCAATACTTGCACCTTCCATAGTGTTCCTTGGCAGGAGTTCCCAGCTCTTTCATCTCTTGTACCCTGTTAGTGGAGGCTGTGTCTTTTGACCGTGGAAAGTGTTTCAACCTAGTCCACGTCAACAGATGTGAGACCTTCCACCCCAGTCAAAGATGTTCCTTTACATGACATTTTATAGGAGGATGTATTCTCAGTGCTAGGACAGCTGGATGACTCATGCTCTGTCAATGCCATGTATTTGTGGTAATTTGTCATTAGTAGGCATTTCAGCAATTTGTAGCTCTTTTAAAGCAGCTTGAAATGAGACTCACAGGTCTTCCTCAAAGGGCGTAGAATAGTAGATTAAAGAGATCAAGAGAACAATTCAGTACACTCATGTTAAGATAAATGTTCCAGAACAGAAGAGTAGCATTTTGCAGCACAGCCATGCAAGCAGCAGTTAAAATTTAGCCAATGTTCAGTTTCAGTAGGGAGATTTAAACACCAAGTGTAATATAGTCCCATTAAATGTTAGCTGCACTTTAGTAGGCTGGAGTCATGCTGGGCTGACAGGGCTGGGAGCTTTCTGCCTCTCTGTGCTCAGCTGATTCATTTGGAGTTTGATCTAATTCCTCTGAAAAAACAGCAAGCATTACTGATGCGAAATACCCGCATTATTCATGTGGGGCTTCACTGTAGCTAAAACACTAAGCATTGCACTACTTAGGATTTTAACTTATTTTTCTTAAATAGAAAGCTTTAAGCCTCAAGAAGACCCTGGAGTGATTTGATTGAAACTGTGTGAAAGTGCTTTTTCTGTCTTTTTCATTTGCATTTCCTCCATTTTCCGTATCAAAAAGTTTTTGATTACAGTGATTATACATGGAAATTTCTTTTCCTTGCATAAAACTGTACCGATCACTTCGTGGAATAAACACAAATAAAAGATTTGAAAGACAGCTATGGGATTTAACCACACCAGTCTCATGGGATTTGTGTGGCTAAATGTGCTGGTCAGGCACTTGCATGTACTGTGGCACAACATTTGAGAATGCTTTGGGTAAACCATGTCAGATAAGATGGTATCTTTTAAAAGATGGATAAGAAGATATATGGAAAAAGGGAGTTAAATATGAAATAGAAGCACCTACTCAGGTCTGCTTTTGTGCCTTGAAAGTTTCTCTTTTTTTTCTTGGCTCTCAGTTTGATCTAATGAAAGCAGTTCTCTGTCTCTGAAAATGTTGCCCCTCTTTATATCATTATGGAGGGAACCTCAACTACAGAAACCATGTTTTTAACTGTGGTGTGAATCCTGAAATCAACTTCTTCATCCTTCCCTTCTTGCTGCTGTTGACATGGGCAAATCAGCTTCTGTGCATTTGCTTTAAGAAGCTCCTTGTACTTTGCAGGGTCACACCTAACACAAAACTGGCTTTTGGGAGCTCAAGGGTTTAAACTACAGCTGTCTTGGGATAGTGAGGACTTCGTGTGTGTAGTCTAGAGAATAGGCCTGAATCCTAGCAGCTGTGATTTTAGATGTAGCCCAGGTGTTTCTTGAGTGTTTAAAGAGCTCAGACCTCAGAGGGTTGTGCAGCCCTTCAGAAGGACCTCAACAGGCTGGAGAGATGGGCAGAGAGGAACTGAAATTCAGCAAGGGCAAATGCAGGGTCCTACACCTGGGGAGGAACAACCCCATGGACCAGCACAGGCTGGGGGCTGACCTCCTGGAAGGCAGCTCTGCAGAGAAGGACCTGGGGATCCTGGTGGACACAAGCTGTCCACGGGCCAGCAGTGTGTCCTTGTGGCTAAGAAGGCCAGTGGGGTCCTGGGGTGCGTTAGGAGGAGCAGTGCCAGCAGGTCAAGGGAGGTGATCCTGCCCCTCTGCTCAGCCCTGGTGAGACACATCTGGAGTGCTGTGTCCAGTTTTGGGCTCCTCAGGACAGGGAGCTCCTAGAGCAGGTCCGGCAGAGAAGTACTAAGCTGGCCAAGGGTCTGGAGAATCTCTCTTAGGCGGAAAGAATCAGGGAACTGAGCCTATTCAGCCTTGAGAAGAAACAACCTGAGAGGAGACCTCAGCAATGTTTATAAATATCTAAAGGGAGGGTGACAGAGGATGGAGTCAGGCTCTGCTCAGTGGTGCTGAGCTATAGAACACGAGGCAATGGGCAGAAACTGATGCACAGGAAGTTCCAGCTGAATATGAGGAAGAACTTCTTTGCTGTTCTGAGCACTGGAACAGACTGCACAGAGAGGGTGTGGGGTCTCCCTCACTGGAAATATTCAAGAACCGTTGGGACACAATCCTGTGCCATGTGCTTTGGAATGACCCTGCTTCAGCAGGGAGGTGGGACCATGCCCTACTGGGTTCCTTCCAACCTGACCTGTCCTGTGATTTGGTGATGCTGCAAAGTTGTTTCTTTTATTCTCGTCCTGTAAAGTGTGGCCCATAATTGCTCTGTTGCAGTTCAGGACAGGACTGTGAACTGCAACTTCAAATAATCCCTTACTAGTCTGCTAGAGAATTAACCCCTAGCCAAGTAAAAATACTATCTCAGCAGGGTCTTGAAGACCAGTTCAACTGAAGGAACATCTCCCATTCTGCCCCAGTGGAAGGTCTATATTCTCCTCCTTCACCTTTGGGTTTGCTGGTGTGAGAATTTTTTTATTCTGGAGGCGTACAAAATTATACTAAGTAGTTATTTTCATTGGAGTATTTTTAAAAACTCTGAAAAATGCTACATTAAGACAGATACATATTAGTGTTTCACATTTATCTTTGAGATCTAGTGCTTAGTTACCTACATGGGGCATCAGTAAGTCTCTTTGGTGGATGAATATCCTAGCTGACTACCATTAGGGCCTCAGAGAAGGTTGCAATATTGAAAAGTGCTAAAACCAGAAGATACATAACTCTCCTGTTTTGTGTTTTTTTGTTTTTAATTCTTCTGTTAGGTGCAAACAGAAAGAAAAATGATTCACAAGGGACTTCAGGAAACTCCTGTGAGCAGACCTCTCATAAAACAAAGGCCAGCAGAAGCTTTAATCCTCCTGGTGTGAGGGGGAACCCCGGGACAGAGCTCCCTGTAAACAGGATAATCGATGTGGATGGGGTCAGACTGGAGGACTCTGGCACACGCTCCTGTGATGATTCTGAAGGGAACCTCAGCTTTGAAGGTTACATCTCTGAACTGAGATCTTGCCAAGGGAGGATGAGGACTGGAGTTTACAGGACCTCAGACCTTCCATCTCTGATAGCTGTCAAGAGTGAGAAGAATAAGGCCATTGAGAATCAGTATAAAGCTACTTTTGTTTAAATTTCTGCTTTTAATTAAATTTTCTGATATTTTGCTTGGCATCAGCAGCAATGGAGATATGTCTTAGAGACATGTTTCTGCAAGATGTAAGTGGTTTTCAATATCCCCTTGCCTTCAAAGAGCCTGCTAGAGACCATCACTTCTGATATGAGTTGGAAGCCCTAGAATGAAAAAATAGTATTCCAATGAAAGTATTGAGCTATTTGGTTTTGCTTTTTTTCCATTTCTGTATTATTTTCCCTAGGATGATTCCATTGAACAGTGCAATTAAAATTATGATGTCGACCCCTACTCTTCTTGTCTTTATTCATGACAAACTTACTTTAAATTCACCTGTCCAAACATTTTGTTTAAAATAATTTCAGTTTACTCTTCTAATGGTATTCCATTGTCTTCAAGATTCCCTGTGTTTTAGAAGATTTTTGAAGTGTAACTAAAATCTGTTACTGATGTAAAAAAAATTAGGAATATTTTCTTAATATCTTCCTGTCTGTCTCATAACATTTGTGAAGAGGTCCAAGTGGAATTCAGTCTTCTCTAATGCATTGCCTGTTACCATTGTTACACAAGCAGCAAGAAGCAAAAAACAACAACAACAGCAACAAACCAACAAAAAACCAAAAAAACCCCAACCCAACAACAACCAAAAAAACTAAAACAAACCAAAATTGTGAATTTCCTGTGCTGGGAATAGTAGCTGATTTCATAGCCAACACTGGTGGTGTTTCCATACCAGAGATATATATCTAATTACACAGTGGTGTGATGGTCATTGGGTCCTTCCTCATCACTGCTCCCAGTGCCTTTAACTTTGGGGAAAGGCAATTTGGTTATTGCTCTTTCAATAAGGGTTCAGTGCCTCTTATTCTTCTTGTTGTTCATTTTAGTTTCAGTTAATTTTCTAGCCTTAGGTGGAGTTCTGAGAAGGAAAAGACATTTAAGACTGCTCAACATGTTGGTTTTGCCACCTGCTCCTTTTCCTCCATTACCATTTCTTCAGGAGATGTTATAAGCCTGGATAAGCAAAAGGGTATGCAAAGAATTGAGTGTTGGAAATCTGCTCGTCACATTGAGTGGATATAGAGAGACTTCTGAGGGTTCACTGGTTTGAAATTATTGTGAGAATTAAAAAGTCATGCTGTGTATCTCCTGGACTGCAGATCCACACAGGCAGTAGGCTTAAAGCATCAAGGTAAATATTGAATAATTCCTCCTTCTTTGCTCCTAAAGCATACCAAGAATCATGAATTTTCTGAATAGCTGAGAGTACTGGATGCTCAGTTTCTTAAACTCAAATGTGTAAGCTAAGAAAGAAAGTATGTATGATTTTGTAATTGTAAATTAAGACTCCTAAAACTTAATGTTTAAGCGTTACATGAAATACTTCAGTGAGATAAAAGGATACAACACCCTTTAGTACTTTATTATTTTTCTACTGGTAAGTGATTTTGCTTTTGATATTGAGGAAAAATCCTTGTTGACATTAGACTCAACTCAGTGTGGGCCGAAAGAAGGTATATGCTGTGAAAATAGCTGCACTTTTTAAAACTTTCAAGCTTTAAACTAATTTTAGAGTCACGATAAAATTGTGATAGTGTAACGATGCTAGAGATTTGGGAAACACAGCAGGCAGAACATAGCCCAGTGATGTATTAAATATTTATGTATTTTTAAATAGTTTACTTCTTCTTTTTTTTACTAGTATTTTGCTAATAGTTGCCCTTGAGGAGATATTTCTTTGCACAGATAAATGTATAAATGGCCATATTTTTTCCCTATCTTTCTGAAAATTAATATATTTATTCTAATCAAAACTAAAAACTAAAAGCCCTCAAGAGAGGGCTTTTTGACTTGGGATATACTTTGCACTGTTTTTGTGTCTTGGAAAATAAAATCCTAACATCTGACAGACAAAAACTTGAAATTCAAATGCAATCACTACAGTCTTTATTAATCTCTGATCAATATTTTAAGTGAAAAAAGGTTGCTTATCTTAAATTGTGCAAGGGCACTCAAGTGACTGGAAATGAGGAATACAGAATTCTTCATCTGGAAAAAGAGACAGCTGAGGGGAGATGCAAGAACAGCTGAAAAACCTTGAATGCCATGGAGAGGGGGATTGACTTTCACACTCCTTTCTAACGCAAGGATCAGAGGCCATCAGATGAAGCTACGAGAAGCTGGGTGTAAATCCAAGAGCTGTTTCTCCACCCTCTCCTGTTTTCTATCCCCGAGCTGCTGTGCTCAGAAAAACAAGCAAATGGGAGTGCTGTTCATCAATTCTGAGTGCAACAAAATGGATTTGACTGTATCAAGGATTCAAAGGGAATTTGACAACATGGGAGTCAAGCTGTGTGCAGGAAAATGAAGGATGTGAAAGAATGGAGTTTTCTTTAACATAGAGAAAACTCTTGGCATAATGCCTGGAAATCCTGTAAACAAAGGGACATGGGAAAAGCTGTTTCTCCCCATGCCACGCTGGCATGCCAGTTAATGGCAGATTGTTTAAAAGAATGACTTCTTAGCTGGAACAAATAGAAATTAATTTCTTAGACTTAGAGGTCATTAATAATATTAGCTTTCCTTTCAATATCTGGCAGAATATAAAAGCTAAACCAGCTGGAATCAGGAGCTAATAAAAAGGAATGTGGGCAGCCTGTCTCTGGCTGATGGTTTCCAATATTTTACTAGGGATGTGGTCTAGTTTTAATTACTGTGTGACTTCAGCTTTATAATATGATTTTAAGCTGCTTCCTCATACTGTGATTTACACTACTAATCAAATCTACTTACAGTTAAAAATCAGCCTAATTGAAGCCCTGCTTGATATCTTGATCCTTTATCTTGCTAGCTAGTTCCTAAAGATAATTGAATTCTAGCTGGCTTTATTTCTCTTCTAGTTTTCCCAGTTTTCCCATGTGGAAACTCCACTTGTGCAGCGTTACTCTTTTGTCTTCCTAATCTCATGATGACAAATAAAAGGGGTCTTTCCATCCTTTTAGGTGGAAGAGGGAGATCTACTGACCTGTGTCAGTACGCAAACCTGAAACTGTAACAACCAGTGATATAAAAAAACTCCAATCCCAACACTCAGAAAATCCTGCAGCATTCCAAATCTTATTTAATGTAGCAGTTGTCTTATATTTCACTTGTTGTCATGGTATCTGATTTTCAATTGTAGTGGTTTCAGCCTCATTGGTTCCACAAGTCAGTTTTGTTGTGGTTTAATTTTAAAGGCTTGGTGAAGAACAGAAAATAGACATATAGGCAAACTTGCAACGAGATTTCCCCCATAGGATTACTGTAGTTTTGTGCCTTTTCAACAAGTTTGTGGTACAACACACATGCAAAATAAATCACTGCACAGTTTAGCTCTGGGGGATTGTGACAAAGAACTAAGGGGTTATGAAGACACAGGAACAGGCTTTGCAAAGAGACTTTGCAAGAGCTTTACTGCTCCGTGGGAAGGAGCCAATACCTGACTATATTGTCCTTTCTCATGCCCCTGTAAGTCTTCTGGGGGCTATTTAATGTTCCTCAAAGATGCTGTGTCCTTCTGGTGCTGCTTCTCTGCCTGCAAGTTTTGGTTTCTTTCTGCCTTTGCTGTAGCCTGAATTGCTTTATTCCTGCTTCTCTTCTGATGCTGGAATTTAATGTTCTTGACAGAAAACTTCTAGAAGATGTGGCTCAGCTGGCAGCCTTCTTGTCTCATTGTAGCAGACATAACCAGGACTTCTGAGCGTGTTTTTATTTTTTGGAAGTAGCTTGATTTTCGCTACAAAACTGAAATCCTTGCCAGTAGTTTTCTCTCAGCAGCATCACTGCTGCTGACCCCAGCCCTCTCCAACACCGATTCGACAGCAAATACTGTCATTTGAAATGGTCTCTCCTAAGGTACTTGGTAGCTGGGAGACAGGGAGTGTGTGTGTGGTAGTGTGATGCAAACACCTGGAGGCATCTTTTCACAATTTCCCAAAGATTTTGAAAAGTTTCCAAGGGCTCAGTTAGACAAAGGCTCATTTAGACAGCAGCAGGTCCTTATCGAAGGGTGTGAGAAGCCAAACCAGGTCTGAGGCACCTCCCAACTCCCAGCCACAGCTCAGTGACTTGTGTTTAGAAATGACCCTATTTTCTGCATAAACAGGCAGATTTCCAAGCTTTGTGGGATTGTAGCAAACCTGTGTGACAACAGAGTTGCTCTGTGGATAGTGTGGGTGTTCACCCTGCAGCAAAACAAGTGGCACATCCAAGTGCTCCTCTCTGTGCTCTTGGAATAGCATCCCAAGTTCAGCATTGTGGGGTGATGGAGATTTGTGACCCCTAATCCAGTGCCAGTTAAAATACAGGAAAAGATTTCATTGATCTTACCAAAATATTTCCTTTCTGTAGACCAATTGTCACTCTTAGCCCGGTTAGTCTTGATTTTTTTCAGAAAAAAAAAAGACCTTTGGAGAAGTGCTGGATGATCACATGTCTGCAAATCTTGCCTGCATTACTCAAAATATTAGCAAATCCAAGATGTTGCACATGAACCAATATGCTTTCTGAACTGTTTTTGTGAAAGATAAGAAAATTGTTTATATTTTTTCTCCCAGTTGTTAAATCTGTTGTACAGTATAAAATGCTGCTGTACAGAATTTGATTTGTATCCTTGTTTTATTTGTGGTTTTGTCTTTAATATATAATTTATATGAGTTTCTAATCTGAAAATGCACATTGGTTTTCTTTCTTATCCCTTGTCTCCGCAAAGTATTAAGAAATCCTGTACTGCACAATAATGTTTATAGAATCTTAAGTGTGTCAAACTCATTAAAATGTTAATTGTCTGTGTAATAAGTAAATAATTTATACCACTAGAGCTGATAATGTTTAATTGATATTTAATTTCAATGTAGGGAAAAGATGTGAAAGATATTTTTTCAGTTATTCTGGGACCTGCTGCCATTTAGACATTTCAGCTTAAATGGAAGTATGAGACAACATAAAACTCACATGCATTTTATTAGATTCTGCAAAGATATCTTAACCCTAGCCTACATGAAGAAATTCCTTTACAAGAGGATTGTTAAGAATTCTTGCCAAATATTTATATACCTTAAAAATAGCTCATCCCCTGGAACTTAATAATAGTAGGGTATGTTTTTAGCCTTTAATTACTTCCTTTTGCTCTATTCTAGCAATACAAAAGGATTGCAAGCCTGAATAGCTGAATGTTTTCCAGGTACAATGTAATCCTCCTCTGGCTTCTCGTCTGCATAGTCTCGGTGTGTTGTCTAGCTCTGTGTGGTGGTTTGAGGGGACCAGTGCATCAGAACTGCTCTGCCCTTGCTGCTAGCACTACTCAAATATGCAGATGCTCTATCTACCAGACAGAGAGAGAGAGAGAGAAAGAAAGAAGGAAGGAAGGAAGGAAAGGAGGAGAGAAAGAAGGAGAGAAAGAAAGAAAAAAGAAAAGAAAGAAAGAAAAAAGAAAAGAAAGAAAGAAAAGGAAGGAAGGAAGGAAGGAANAGAAAGAAAGAAAGAAAGAAAGAAAGAAAGAAAGAAAGAAAAAGAAAGAAAGAAAAGGAGGTTATAGGGGTTCAATGCCTGTGTAAACTAAGCTGTATCAGTGACACAATGGTGCTTCAATCCTTCAATGGTTCCCTTCTCATCCACATCCATCTATGTGCTTGGAACAATCTGTGCTACAGCAAGAGGAATACAGAAGTTTAAGTGCCAATAGTGGAAAATAATGACTGATGGGAGTGGGATGAAACCTGTCTTCCAAGTCCATGCTAACACGATATTGCTGTCTGTGATAATCTCATCCCAGTTTCCAGTGATAAATGTGAATCCCACCCTGCAGGTACACAGAGCTGCAAGGCCACTGGAGCATTTCCATAGGTGCCCATAGCCTGTAGCATGTCAGGGTGGGCGCTCTAAGGGCATTCACCCAACTCCCTGGAGAAGGTCCTGGAGTCCAAGTTTGGGAAGTGTATTCTTAAATACCTTGTGTCTGCCTTGCCAGGGAGCACCAACCTGTTCTTCATTTGCATTCTTTGCTTGCAAAGATCTGCTCACAATCTCAAAATAGTCTAGAACTCAGTTATTATGCAGATTCACACCTCAGTTCCAGAGCAGGCTGATAAACAAATGGAAGGCCAGCTAGAAGTTAATCTGAATAAAGCTAATCCCTCTTGGAGTGGCACCTTCTCAGGCCAGGGCAGAAAAATGAAATTAATGCCTGTCCCCATCCCTGAAAGAGGTAACTTGGGTCTTTCTTAATTATTTGAGTCTTTTCTGGGAAGATGAAATCCTGTGATGAGGAGAAATTGAATTACTATTACTTTAATTACTATTCTCCCTCTTTATAGATTTGCACATGCATCCTTTTCAGTAGCTATATTTATATTTACCAGTATACCAAGAACATGAACTCCCTCACCACCAACAGCTACATAACCTCAACTTCTTCCATGATTTAAAAATTTCCAGAGTCAGTGCTATGGGCAGGATGAAGCAATGCCTGGCTGAGATCAGCCCTCTGTATGAAGAGCAGTTAGCTGAAACTCGTTTGCAAGCAGGAGATAATCCCTGGTGGTGGGAGCATATCTCTGATCTTGACCTTGCTCATTTGAATGTTGACTAAAGTTTGTGTGTTAGAAAATCCAGAGCAACACATGCTGCAATTTCATTCCCTGGTGAGATTGTGAAGGGAGGCAGCTGTTCATCTCCTGTGGGAAGGTGCTGGATGGTGAGGCTCTGCTGGTCTTGCACCGCCTCCATCTCCTGGAAAAAGCTGGTTCTCCTGTTGCATTTCACCTGTTTGTTTTATCCTCTTGTGAGAAAGGACTGATGCAGATGTATGAGATTCTGCTGTCATTCATTGCAATGACATCAGCTTGTACCATTAAAACACCCACTCTGTGATGTCATAAGAGGTAATTTTGCTTGCTAGACACTCTGTAGTCAACAGGATTCAGCCTCCTGTTTGCAAAAGAAAGTCCAGTTTAGTTCAAAATACACATAGCAGGGCTGATATGAAAGACATGATTTCTCTTTTAGGAGAACCCAGTTGGGATGTTGCCAAACTTTAGGTGTCTACTCCAAAGCTGCCTTTGTATCCTAAACATGGGTGTTACTTTATGTATTTATTAGGGATGTAATTAATACTGTCTGTGGATATAAAGAATTGTTTGTTTAATACCTTCCATGTATATAAAGAATGATTTGTTTCATCCTTGAGCTGAAACATACTTTTGTACAGGTGACTCATACCTTAAATTTAACACTTCTATATTTTCAAGGTCTCCACTGCCTAATCTGTGAGCCTTGATACCTACCTCAGATGTAAATACATATGCAGGAGGCCCTTGAAGCTAGGTGGGGTGACTCTCATCTGCCAGTTCCTCCTGATCTGTTAACAACGTATGTCAATGACAGCTCAGATTGTTTCGGCAGCAATTACACAGAGCAGCAATTACATTTCTGCAGCAATTACAAGGAGTGGCACTGGAAGTACAGGAAAATGAGAGGGAAAAAAGAGAGACAAGGAAATACAGCAGGCATATTGACCATGTTGTGAAATCTTTAGCCTAAGCCTGTGCTCGAGGATGTTAAATGTACGCAGCCACTTCTGAAGTCAGGATTTGTGCAGTGGGGAGAGGCCGGCTCACCAGAAGGGATCCCAGGTTCTTCCTGGGGCATCTCTGCCTGCCCTACCTTTAGGAGTGCAGGAAAAATGGCCCTGGAGTTTTGCCAGGGCCAGAATCCCTATTGATTTGGTGAAAAAAGTGTGCATCAGTCCCCAGCAGGACAAGACCATGGACTGGCAAGGGCAGAGGGACATAACAGGGGTATCGGTAGTGGGGTTTTTGTGGCAGTGAGAGGGCAGCCCTGCTAAGGAACACTGTGTCCCTCCTTCCAGGAGGCAGCCTTATCTCTCTGCCTACCTGATACATCACCAGCTCTCCCAAACACACCCCAGAGCCTGGGACTGAGATCCAAAGGTCCTTTTCCTGCTTAGGAACAAGACCTTGGCATCAGGGAGGCTGAAGGGAGAAGCCTGAAGAGTCCTTTACAAATTTGCCACTAGATTTGGGTTGCAAAACCCCCAGGGAAAGCCGAGGCAAACACTGTGCTAGATCGACAAATGGACAAATCTAGGATGAGTATCCTTAAAATTATATTGAAAAATGCAGTGTCCAAGCAGCCCTGCTGGCCCTGGGCAGCTGCCTCATGACCCTGAGGGAAGGGAGCACTCCCTGCACAGGGCACAGGTTTAGCAGAGGGCACCTCTTTGTCTTCCCCTGGTCACCATGGCCAAAAGGCTGATCAGCTGGTGTCAGCTGGCTCTTCAGCCCTTGGCACAGGAGTCACTTGCAGAGCAGAAAAAACATCAGGTTTATACACACACATTTATATATATACACACACATATACACACATATCAAAAACATATAGAAAATGTAGATACATACATATATATATATATATGTATGTATGCATACAGGTTTCCATACATGATACTATTAGGCCTGCAATCAGAATAATTGCAGCATTATTTGTGAACTCTGCTCTCCATCCTACCATAGGAAATCACCCCAAATTCAAGGCAGGCTGTGGGGCTGGCATCCTTCCCATGAAGTTGGAAGAAGGTTGTCCCTTCCTTGTTAGTGCTCTTTCCCCTTCAAAAGGGAAGACTTCAGCTGCCTTCAGCTGCAGAAGTGGAGCCACTTCCCTCACACATGCCTGACTTATAGACCATTTTAAATTATGCCATGGGGGCGTCTAATATGCTAATGAAGAAAGTGGGTGGAATTGCAGGAATTTGAGCACAGCTAAAAATGTACATGCCTAACAATTGCAAATCAGCCTGTGCTCAAGTTACCTAAATGTGTTGGCATCAGTGGAAGGTGGGTGCCTCCACACCTCTTCTTGTCAGTTTTCAGTGAGTACACAGCTAAAAAAAACCCCACACGCCTCTGTATATGGGCCTACTGTTTCAGCCAGGGTTATCAGCAAAGATTTATACTGAAGTCCTTGAAAAATACAGTTACCTACTTTCCACTCTTATTCATGCAGTAGGAGGAAGAGTCTCTTCATGCAAACACACCCTAGACTGGTTGCAGGCATAGTATTTTAGATATATCGTGACATCTGGGTGTAACAGAACTAAGTGTTATCCTGAAATGGACTTCTAAAAGCTTGTTTAGATGTGGGTCTAGGATGTATAAAGTAAGATTCTACATATTGTGGATCATAGCAGAGTTTTAAATCACTCACAGATTTGTGTGATTTGGAGTGTAAAAGCACAGCTTGGTTTTGTTTCTGCAGCTGAAGCCCAGCTCTTCCATTGCTATATTGATATGGTTTGTTTTTTCATAGCACAACTAAAGTTTTTTTTGATGCATCAAAAAATATCCATAAGCACAGCTGCAGGCAAAGGCATTACAAAGATGTACCTGCAATACACAGATGCAGCTGCAGTGGCTGTGTCTGGCCAAGACTGAGATTTCACGGAGAAGTACACATGAAGTCATTACAAAAATGGCCCAGGGTGCTGGGCTGTGGAGGGTCCTGTGGCTGCTCCTGTGGGATGCAGGCAGTGAGGACAGGCTGTGCAGCTCTGGGCTGGGAGGGAGGTGAATACAACACCCTCTGACTGGAGAGGGACTCACAAGGTCTGACTTTCAGCTGAGGGGTGGTACAGCTCTGAGTGCAGGCCCAGTGGTGTGGGAAGAGAAGGTGCTAGTGCAGAGCACGATCAAAGAGGTCATGTCTGAGGGGCAGCAGCGAGATAAGAGGGCAGAAGTGTCAGATAAACACCAGGGTGTGGGGTTTGCTGAAGCATGATGTTTAACAGAAGCATGCCAAGGCTGGCTGGAGGAACCATGTGGAGAAAATCCAGGAGCAGATCCATCTCCATGAGGAGATGTGATGGAAAGGTGAAGGCCTGAGAGCTGCCAGAGGTGGTCTCAAGCCCTGCAGAAGGCAGTGGCAGGAGGAATACCCAATAACACCCTGAGACCATCTTGTGCACAGAAGGATGACATTCCCTCTCCTGCTGTGCTCTCTGAGGAGCTGGAGGCCACTGGCAAAGGTCATGGGCCAGGATGGGACATCCACAGCCAACATGTCAGAGGGGATGAGAGTGAGGAGGGAGTGAGATGAAAGAAATAGCATGATAGATCTGATAACTGCTTCAGTCCCTGGAGAGAAGAGAAAGGAAATCAGTGCAGAAAACTCCAGAGCTGTGAGCTTGTGGGTGAGGGAAGCCAGGAGAGCTGCTAGAGATTCTGGGGGAATGTGGGAGGTGAGAGGAGTGAGGAGGAGTAAACATTTGGCTGAAGGCACATCTTTCTGTCCCAGGATTATCTGCTAAGTGCTACAGCACCCAATCCATTCTTGCTGGATCCCAGCTGCTCAGCAGCCAGACTCTGGAAGCTGTGCTTTTCACAGCCTTGCTTCCTCAAGGAGTGGGGTAAGGCATTTGTAAAAGAGTTTGTTTGGCAGAGATTATTCCCAGTTTGGGGACAGTAAAGTCTGGTGCAGGAGAGGACAGACTGGGACTCCAGTTCTTTGTGAGAGACAAAAACCATGTCATTTTTTCCCCCTGGGATCTCTGAAGCTCCCAGGGAAACAAGAGGGATGACACACAGAGATGTTCATGGTTGCAATGTAGCTGGATTTTACACTGTTTAAGGCCCATATAAATAACTCAACTGTCCAGTTTGATTTGATACAAACTTTTATTTTTTCTTGCTGAAATAAGCAAACAAGCAAAATGATTTCTGCTTTCTGTCTTTGCTTTAGCAAAAGAAACACAATGGCTTTTCTCAAGGCACTGCTCCAGAAGACATAAGAGAAGGTGGAGGTTCACTTGTCACCCAGGAGTGAAGATGCTGATTTTGGGTGTGAGTGACAAGATTGAGGTTGCACTATTTGCTGAGACAGGTGTGACCTGTGCCCTGATGTGCTGGGACAACTGAGGAGTTTGAAGGAGAGAGGAGGAAGGGTTCCTCATGCACTCACAGTGCTGCTGTGTTGCCTTATTTATTAAAAAAAAAGTCACTATGCTTTTAGCCCATGAGTGTTGACCTGAGTTCTGGTGATTTGAATATTCACTAATTATCAGAGACTCAAACTCAATAACTATGAATTTTGGTAATGGCTCCCGGGATGATGGGAATGATATCAAGCAGCAGAGATGAAGGAAATCCCATCCAACAGGGACAACAAGGTCTCTAGTGTGGTTTGCAGGTCCCCCAGAGGAAAAAAAGAAGGGAGCTGGTTGGGTTTGTACATCAGTCTCATGTTAGCACCGAGTCCCTTGCTAATACACCAGGAGCAGAATTGCCACATGTAATTGCTTGCATCCTACACATTCCTGAAAGATCAGTCAAAAGTTTGTTTTTAATGCCAGAAATAGTTCTAATTACTTCCTGTTCATATGTACTCATCAAGTTGTACACAGGTCTTGGACAGAGCACACTGACAGAGGCTTTAGATCCTGCACTAGTTCCTTGTGCCAGCAATGCTCCTGCAACTGTCTCTTTATCTGGGAAGCTGCATCTGGGCTTTGTAGCAATAATGTCAACTAAAGCCATGAAATCAGATCATCTCAGGGGGCAACACTACCCCATTAGCTGGGGTTACTTTATCGCTGTGAAAAAGCTTAGAAATTTGCAAAAATACAGGGGGAATCAGTCATTAGAAAAGTTTGTAGAGTTTTTTCAGTTTTGCAGTAGCTGAGTGGAAGTTTCCTCAGAAACATTTACAATGGTCAGAAAATAATGTAAAAATGGAGAAAAGATGACCATGCAGTCACCAGACAGCCCTCTCACTACCTTGGTAGCTGGTACAGAGGAATGAATGCAAATGGAGTTTTGTGCATGTGTGTGTGTGTGTGTGTGTGTCTAGACTTGTCTTTTCCACTTATGTCTAGTCAACTAATTGATGAAAAAAACCCTCTGCAATTTTATTATTTCATATTGATGGCTGACTCAGTTAATTTACGTTTTGTTGATATTTAATGATTTAGGGTAGTTAATATTGTTTCACTATTACTAAGTGGTTCAAAGGCTGGGCTCAGTCTGAGCTTTTATTAATTATTTTTAAATTTAAAGTAATAAAAAACATTGGAGTGTGGGAAATGAGGAAAAGGCAAATGTATGAGGCAGCATTATCAGTATCTGTTATACAGCCAGAGCAAGACTTCTGTCTCTTTCTCCTCATTTATTGTGTGTTTATTTGCCTTTTCTTTTTCCCATGATGTCAGTATAAAGAGGAAAATGACTGCTGAAACGAATGGATTTCAGCCTTTGATAAAGAAGGATTACAGTCTGAAAACATGAAAAATAATTCCTCATCTTATTTTGAAACTTTTCATTGTCTTTAGTAGTAGCAGAATATGACTTCAAATACATTTGGGTTCTCTGTTCTGCAGGAAGTGTTCAATATTATGTGCAGCAAAATTAAGAATCAGAATGTGCCTTTCTTTAAAAGGAAAATGGAATTTTCTTTGAAAACAAGAGCTGGACTCTAGCTGGAGTTTCACTGGTGGGATGAGTTGCAATGCTCCAGGCCTTAGAGCAGCCAAATGTTCTATCACTCCAAAGCCAGGTTTTCCTCTAGCTCATTTTTCCAGATTTTTTCTCTCTTATTTATATTTATGTACATGTATACACACATATATTTATATCCATTTAGTATTTTACAGAGCCTCATTTGAAATGGGGACTAGGTGAAGTCTAAAACCTAATGTTAGGGAATTTATCTTGAATTCCATATGGATTGTTTCTATATCTTTGTTGCTTTTCTCGTTGTTAAGTTATTATCTCCATAAACACCTGATTCTTACTTCCCTCTGTACAAAGTTTCCATCACTAGGCTGGAAATAGTGAGTCACAGATGAATAGACTTGAGGAGGTGGTGGAGAGCAGCTCTGCAGGCTCATCAGCCTGACCCATGGGACAATGGTTTTGGCACAGATCATACTCTTTGCACCTATGAACTCCCTAATGCCCAAAGCCCTGTGAAGTTTATAGGAATTCAGTATCAAAACTGACTCTGTAGTTTTCTGACTGGTTTCCTGCCAATGAGATAAAATGTTTCTCAGAAACATTTTAACTGTTTCCATTTTAACTGTTCTACAAAATGCTTGAAGGCGATGAACAGTTTCTTCTGTTTATAAATAGCTGAAAGATTTACTGATCATTTACAATAATTTACCAAAAAACCACACCTCAATTTCTGCCTTTTTGCTATGGTCATAAGACCTGTTCAGACACCTCTCTGCTGAACAAGGGCAGGCAGTGTGCATGGAGCTCTTGGGGTTTTCAGTGATTCAGATCCATCTGAACCCTGAAATCACTGTTCAGACCTTACTCAGGGGTAATTCCCATTTTATGGTGGGGCTTCTCTGGCAGCTGTTGCAACTCCTGGCTTTGATGACTTTTCCTTTTACATTGTGCCAGCACTGTCCTGTCAGCTGAAGTGGCTCCTGATGTTGGTGTTTATTCCTTTTTCTCATGTTAAGGAATCAGTTTGAGCTAAAAACTTGGAGTTGTGACTCCCCAGAAGGACACACGGCAGCTCTTGGTGGAGATCTACAACATGAACTGCAACGACTGGGAGTAACACACCGACAATAGATTGCATTCTTGCTTTTCTTTTCCATTACTTTCAGGCATGGAAAAATGCTTCCCTACAACACACATTGGTCACCACAGAAACACAGTGCTTCTGGTCCTGGAAGTGGAAGATTTTTATTCTGAAAGTGGGTGGAACAGGGTATTTCCACAGCCTTAAAGAAGTATCTTCCTCCTCCCCTCACTCCCCTGCTCCTCCCTTTCTACAAAACTCTTGGGAACTCTTGAGTGGAATAGCAGGTAATGGCTTTTGTTTTTCCCTTTCTCTGCAAAATTTCAGTAACCTGGATGGTAAACAGATGTCTACAAGCCATTGAATAGGCATTATTGATTTGAAACCTGATGGCCAGACTGAAGAATGAGGAGAGGAAATGGAAATCTATGTTTCAGCTTTGCTAGGTGTTCTCAGGCAGATCAGACTGTCTGTACATAATATTTCCAGGTTTGAAATGGGTGAAAATAAGACAGATCTATTCCACAAGTCTATTCTGAAGCTTTATTTGCTTCAAGTCTTCTGGCAACTTGAGCAATGCATAGAGGCAAAAATTTTTTCTGCCTGTTTGCTGGATTTTGGGAAGGAAATTCCAACTTTGCCTGCTTCCTGCTGTTCCAAGCCTTGCTCACAGTAGCAAAGTTTAGTCCATAAACCTATATAGGCCTAGTTGAACTAACAGGAGTTATTTCTGTGATGAAAGACACAGCAGTATGTAAATTCCCTGCACCATGACAAACCATCATGTCAAAATTGTGCAGGGATAGCTTTGCTTCACCATTGGGCCCTACTGCCATGGCTTTGTTGGGTCAAAACAGTTAAAAATAATCATATTCCTTCCATAGCTGTGCTGGTGAAACTTCAAAGAGCAGAACACAACTTAAGCAAGGACTATGATATTCTTTCTGTTGCTGTGGCTCTGGGGATTTTGGGTGTGAAGAGGTGTGGCCCCTGATTGACAGTACATGGCACAAGCCTCGAGCACAGACACAGTTGTACCAGCCAAACCTGTGGATTTTGGTTGTGGGGCAAGGTGGGGCTGAAATAGACTGCTCTGGTGAAATCTCAGTTTTAGCAATACTCTCTGCATCCCTATGAGGAATGATTCTGCAGTGCAGCTGTCTCAGACAGGCACTTACAGGACAGAGGTGGCTTCGCTCAGGTGGTGGCAGAAGGGAGCTTTTTGGTACACAAAATGTGTTATCAGAGTAATGTGTATTTTCTTTCTTTTTAACTTTCCCAGTCTGTTGCTGGAAGGCTGCTGTTGCAAGTCACGGCTGGGCAGGTAACCATCTGTTAATGAGTAATCCTTGGTATTGGCATTGATCTGGTCCAGATTTTGCAATGTAGTGCCATCTCCTGAGTGGGCTTGCTTGGAGCTCCTTGTTGTTGCTTTACAACATACCATGCTTTTCATTAGCTCCTGAAGAGAAAGAGAAGGGAAACATCCAGATGATAAATCAGCTCTAGTTACAAGCAACATGGGATCAGCTTCTCTGGAGTTGCCCTTCAGTGTTTGCTGACCACACCAGGGACCATCTCCAGGGGTCAGGCACTTAGCAAACTCTTCACTCCTGGTGGTTTAGGGAGAGTCTCTCTCCCTATGGGGCATTCCCTTCTACTCACAAAGACATTAATGATTAACAACGATAACAGCTCTGCTTACTTAGAAAACTAGAATACCCTAAAGTCAAGTAAATCACAGTCCCTTGTGCAAGCTTATTCCCGATTCACCCTCCTGCTTCAGCTGAGCTCTGGAAGTTTTCCTCTGCCAGGCAAAACCTTCATGAGAGGAGAGCAAAGATGAAAGTCTGTGCTCCTCTCACTGTTGTCTTGGCTCTGAGTCTGAGCAGTGACTGTGCAAGGATGGTAAGTGATTTTTCTATTTTGGAGTGGTGGATCAGCTGTGTGATGCCTGGCAGGACCAGGTTGCCTTGGGGTTGGATGAGTGAAGCCACTGAACATACCCAGAGAGAGATTCAAAGGGAACACAAAAGGGATTAGCCAGATGAAGGCTGACAGCAGTGCTCACTAAGTGGGGGGACTGTGGGACAGCTGGTGCTATGCCTTTCTCTGTTTAAAGCAATTGCTTACATCCATGCCTTGCTATGGAGGAGGAATGGGAGGGGAGGAAGGACCACAAAAATTGAAATTTTTTAAAAATATATTTCAGAAATGTATTGACACAAGTAGGTACCTGCAGTAGCATAGAGGGAGAGTGCTCCACTGCCAGACTTACTGCTGTCTGGTAACTGAACAGGCCAGCTTGAGTGGCTATCTTCTTCTTTTCAGACTTCTCCCTGTTTCCATGCCAAACTCCTCAGTGTTTCTGCATCATGTATCTTGTGTCTTTTTTGGGGGTGTGTCTGCCAAGCACATGAAGCACTGCTGAGCAGGCTGTGATGGTTTGAATTTGCTTGTTTGCTTAAACCCCACCACAGCCTGGCACCTACCATGGACTAGCAGGGTAGTTAGTCCACTGCAGCCTTATGGTCAGCATTGTGGCCTTAAGATCAGCCTTATTTCTCTAGCTGGGTTAAAACTAGCTCAGATATGGTGTTATAATCCTAAGCATCTCACTGAATTACAGAAGTATGTCCTCAGATATTACATGTGGGAGCAAAGAGGAATGCTCATGTTCAAGGTAAAAATCACCCCTGGCTGAAGCCCTTGCTTGGTGGTGGCAGAGTCTGTGTAGAGTGCAAAAACTGTTCTTTCCTCAGAACTGTTCAAGCCCTCTCTATATATTTTAGCAACAGCTTTTTCTTAATCTTCACTTTTTTTGTCCCCTGTACAGTTCATGATGTGTGCTTCTTTGCTTTTGTGATTTTTTTTTTGCTATAGTTCAATTGCCATCACCTTTGGTGGCAGAAGCACTTTATGTGTATTATTCTCTTTTTATTATTTCCTGTGGCTTAAAATCAGCTCAGCCTAGTGCTCTTTGCTTGCTGATTGGCAAACCCAAATACAGTTAGAAGCTGCTTTTGGAACTAATGCCTCGGGGGATACAGCTAAATAGCAAGAAAAGGCAAATGTTGGGATACTATTTTTAATAAATAGCAAGAAAAGGCAAATGTTGGGATACTATTTGTAACTGAACTGGCCCCAGAATGCATGCATGCTTCTCGCTGAGAGAAACAGGAGATGTGTCCCTTGGCAATAGAAAGATAAAATGGAGCAGAGTTTTGGCCTTTGTTGTACTGTGCTGGGTTTTCCTGGTTTAGCTGGCACTTTCAAGAGTCAACGTGTATCTACCCTCTTTCACCACACTGTGCCCCACCAAAAATCACAAGCAAATAATAAGATTTTCTCAGAAGCACTGGGAGAAACCCAATTTCGGGGCACCCTGGAAAGTAGGTTTTTATCAGTAGTATGGTTCCCAGAGTGAATTTGTGTCTCCAATCTACATTCTCTTTTTCTCTTTATAGCACTACAAATCTGAGGCAGGAAGAGGCTCAAAGCATGGGTTCACTCGCCCACAAGGTACCAAGTCTAATCCAGTAGGTTTCATGACAGTAAGAATGGTCTGCCTGTCTGTATCCGTGCTGTGCAAGCCAGTAGGAAGCCTGTCTTTGTTTCAACAAGAATAAGGATTATAGAATGGTTATGCCAATATTAATTTCTGTTTGAAGGGGAATTTGAGATTAGCTCAGGAATCCCTGGTAATTTTTCTTCAGGTGCAGATTAATGGGAAGGTGCTGATGGGAGTTTAGTTGTCTGAGCTGGCATGGCTTTATATTATTTCACAAGGTGGTGTGGCTGAAGATGTGCAACAACCTTTAATCAGAGCTGCAGCTGCCCTGTAACTTTCAAGCACATGAATTCTTTGTATGTACAGGTTAGGTTTCAATCCTGGTCCTTGATTTCTCTGTGGCAGAAGGGTTTGAGCTGCATGCAGCTTTCTGGGTTGCATTTGTTCTGGTGGCACCCCAATGATCAGACATCCTGGCTGTGGGAGAGCGTTGCAGTTTCCACTTTTAAAGCTTTTATTGTCCTGTGCTTTTGTTGTTAAAGATTACCTGCATTGGGCCATTGGGCTCTATAGGTTATTACAGTCTTCTGTGGCCTTTGGGATGCAATTTATCTTCTGAATGGGATGTATTTTCACAACTCTCCTGCCTGATTGCACTGGGATGTATCAGACAGAGAAAGTTGATAGCAGAACATTTGCTTAATTATTTCAGAGAATGAAAACTGGGATTGACAAGGGGATGGCAGAGGGGATGGCAGTGGCTATTTCACACTGATAGAGGAGGCAGTTAGGGCAGATGCAGTGACCACAATTCCAACTGATTAGGAAGGGGTTGGACCACAGGTATAGGTTATTTTTTCTGTAATGCCAATAAGTGACCTCAGCAGCTCTTTGAGATGTCTGGGCTCGTGAGAGTTAACAGATATTGTAAGAGTGTGCAGAAGCCCCAGCCATCATGGGAGGGGTAAGCTCAGGACAAGGAGCAGTTGTACATCGTCTCTGAGAAATGGAAATGTGCTGTGCTGCCAGTTTGGTGGAATGCCCCATTTCTCTTTTACAGCAGTGGTTGGCTTCCCATTCAGACTTTGGGATTTCAAAACAGATTACTTTTAGTTTAATGGTTAAATAAGCTCTGACAATTTTTCATTGTCTTTTTTGTCCTCAGCGTCTCTCTTTATCAAGACTCATCTTGAGGGATATTTTCTGATAGACTCCCACCAGCCTTCCTTAAACTCCCACCACCCTTCCTAAGACTGCCATCATGGATGTGGCACATACAAAACTTGCCCTTTTTAGACACTGGTCCCATCACTTTCTCCCCACTTGTAGGGAACCTGCTTATCCCAAAGAGAAGGTGGTATGATCAAAATTCTCTCTCTACCCCCAACATTTAAAACCTTCTTTCTTCTGACTCTTTCTATTTCAGTTTGTACTGTCTGGTTCCTTAATTATTTTAAGCAGATATTACAATGTGAAATAGAGCCTGAAAGGATACAACTTCAGAAATTATTTTAATATGCAATTACAATACCACATAATTAGAAATTATAATTGCAATTAATGAATATAATTGGCATTTTCTGTACCAGAAATGGCAGTGTATTTTGAACTGAAATGATCTGAGATCTTTGTTCCACTGCAGAGTCCATTAATCTTTGTTGATTCAGTCATTATGTAAGATTTTAAGCTTCTTCTTATGCACTAGACGTTGCAGAGACATGGAGTCCAGAGTACAGCTGAAAAATTTGCAGATATCTATCTTCATAATTTCATATAATAGTATATAATATAATTTGTGTGTTGGTTTTCAGCTGCATTATGAGTTTTTTATATTTGTATTTCAGTGTTTACAGAGGATGGACATTTATGCAAATTTCCTTTCCGGTTTGGTGGAAGGTTTTATCACAAGTGTTTATCAAATTCATTTTCCAGAAAGAAATGGTAAGTTGACATTGCTCATAAATGAAAACAGCATTCAAATGAAACGTCATCCTTTTCGTGCTTTAATCTTGCTTTTGGAATAATAACATGAGCTTGATGTTGTGCCCAAGGAGGCTGGTGCAGTTCTGCTGCTGATAGTCATGGCCCTTGGGTCGAGATGTGCTCGGGGGAGAGGAGCCCTGGCACTGGGTTTCCATGGCCACAGGAGGCTCAGGAACTGTGGAAATGTTTCCTTGCTGCCCTGCCTATTGGAACTGCAACTTACATTAGTGACAAGAGCTTGTACAGACAAAGCAGGACCGATGGAATGAGCTGGCAGAAACCCTCTGCTGGGGGAGAAAGGAGAGACAGACACCTGCAAGAGAGGACACTTGGTTAAGGGTCTGCTTGATTTGAGCAGGCTGCACGTGCACTGCAGCAGAGACCATCTGATTTTTGAGGAAAGCTGTTTTCTCCCCGCTCCCATGTCTCTAATTTCTATCCAGATTGGCATCACAACCCCTTTGGACAGTGCAGTATTAAGAAGTGAGGTATTACTCCTGTTTGTTGGTTAATGATTTATTCTACCAGTGTGTTTAAGGCCAGGTCTCCTTCTTTTGGGCAAAGGTTACTCTTTTACTTTTGCAGAAGCTGTTAGAAATATTCATGATCCATTTTTGGGGTATGGGCAGTCAACCCTACTGAATTACATCACTGAATAAAAAAGATAAACTTTGCAGACAAACTCATATGATAGGCATATATTAACTGAAATCAAAGGCAAAAAAGCAGAGAATATGTGGGTACCAGTAATGTGAAAATTATGCCCATGGGAGCCATGTGAAAGGCAAACACTTGCCTGTTTGGCAGAGATAATACTTTAGAGTTTATTTTACTCGCCCAGGCAGGGCAGAACTCTCATTTTTTATATGGACTGTCTAATTTTTTCATGATCTGTTGGTGTCTTTCTAATGACCCATCTGTTTCAAGTGTAAGTGCTGGTGTAATGTAAACAACACAACACAAACCTGCTTACACAAATAGACACCGAGCTTCTGGCCAGGAAACCACTTCAGAATTTCCCCAATATCCACCAATACAACCCAGCTAACAAAAGCCTCCAGGAAACAAGAATTTGAGACTATCTTAACTAAGGAAAGGGAACTGGAATAATTTACCAGTTTGAATCCTGTCTTTGATGAACTGTAGCCACAAAGAGTTTGACCCACTTAATTTAATGCAATTCTTAAGAGGGATCCTGTTAATACATGGCACTGTGTATTTGCTTTTAGCCTGTTAGGCCACAGAAATGGAAAAACCTGTGAATGGATGGGGTCCAAGGTTAGAGCATACTTTAGAGCTGACCTTGAGCAACTTGCTCTTATGCTTCCGACTTTTAAAAAGCAATTTACAATCAGGAAGACAAGGAGGAGGACAGCTGGAGTAATTTGGATTTGACAGACCATTTCACCCTATGGGTGACCTTCTGACCAGTGTTTACTCATCACTCATAAGCTAAAAGCAACTTAACGTGTGACATCAGGCACAGAGATGCCGGGAAAAGAGCCCTGAAGAGCAGCTGGCAAACCTGCTCTGTGCATTTTTTGTGTGACTTGGCACTAACCCAGGCTGGACTTACACTGAATAACTGATCCCAGGGGACCTGGTAGGCAGCAGGTGAGGGCAAGGCTTGTGCCCTTCCTGCTCCTGCCTCCTGCAAGCTGCTAGTAAGGGATGATGGGAGGCTGGGTCCAAACTGCTTCCTCGGGGGTGAATTCCAGGAAACCCGACCAGGAGAGCACCGAGTTATGCATTTAAGTTCATGTCCTCAGTCCTCAAGCCATACTTTGGGTCAGGACTACAGGCAGGACTTTACAGTGCAGGCTAAACCCCACTCAAATTGGCTTTAGATTTATGTTTTCTCATACTACATACGACATCCAGATACTGTGTTGCAACATAAATCTGCTCCTGACCACAGAAAACTCTCCCTACTTTGTTTGAGAGCAACAAACAAGTTGTATCTTTATAAATATTTATTGAAAATACAGGAAAGAAGACAAAATAATTGCACTATTTAAATAACAGACTTCCTTTAACAGCATCCTGTATTGCTTTTCCCCTTAATTATAATCTGTTTTCACAGATAAATTTCCATTTAGTGGCCTATTACCAGGTCTTACATGATATCTTGCTAAAGATATAGTGTACATTTTCCTTTTGTGCTGAGGAGAAAAAAAAAATAGCTGGAATTGCTACTGAGTTTCACTGGTACCTCCAGAAAGACAAAGCAGTGTAGGGACAGACAAAATGGGGGTGCAGTGAACACTCGTGAGAGCAAAAGGGGAGGGTGGTCTGAACTGGACCAAGCTGTGGCTGCAGGGAAGCTGCCAGCACCCTGTCCCTGTGTCCCAGGGTGGGATGGGCTCCTCAGACCCTGCTCAAGGGGAATGGCAGGAGCAGACCTTGCCTGAGATTTTGGCTATAAATTGGAAGGGGTTGACTCATACCCTGCAGAAGCCTTATCCTGTGCTTGAGTTCTGGATGGGTGGGGCCCCTGTGCAAGGGTAAGCTTAGGTCTGTGTAGGAAGGACACGATCTTATCATCTTCCTTGGAAACAAGATAACTTTTGATACTTTGGCCACAGACTGAAAATAGTGCAGAGGACAGCTTTTTGGCCAGCTGGGTTACAAGATGGGGAGTTTATGGCAGTCCTGGAAAGGAGAAGTACCTGTGGGCTGAGCTGGGAGATGACAAGCATCAGGCTCTGAATTTTCCTGGAGCTGGTAGTGGTTGGTCTGGTGTTGTCAGGCAAAGTCTGGCCATGTCTCATGGTCAGGAAAACATCTAAAAAGGTCTCAGGCAACCTCCAAGTCTCAACCATAGTGACAGCACCAGGTGTGATGGCAAAGCTCTTTCCTTACACCTGTCTCCCTTGGGCCTGGGGCTTTGCTTGTTCTCCAAAACATCCTATTGTTAAGGCTCCCTATACTCCTGGTGGGAAAACCAGCCTATTTTCCATTTACTCTGCGTGCCAGTTAGGCCTGGTCTGTGACACACCTTTTTGTTTGTCCATTCCCATGCTATTTACCATGTATGGATTTAAAATGTTATTTAAATCAATCCCTTGTAGTGGACTTTTCTGATATAATTAGTTCAGTATCTCTGTCTTTATGTTTTCTCTTTCATGTTAAAAATTTTATATGACAACCTGATGTAAAGATATTTGCTATCCCATAAATTTTGAGCGTGGGTGCTTTTGCAAATAGCGTGAAGAAATAATAAGGCCACTGGGTTGGTTTGGCTGCTGGAGGTAACATTCCACCAGACTGAAATGTCACCACATTTTTGGTAAGCCTCCAATCAGACAAAACATCTTTAAAAGAAAAGGAGGGAGACAAGTGAAACAGCTTTGAGGATGAGCTGGGATTCTCACAGAGACTGAGATCTGTGGTAGAAAATATAAAAGGAGTATGTCACTGTGCAAGAAGCTTGGCACCAAGGAGGCAGCTTGGCATCACAAGGGAGGACCAACCTCACTGTAGTAACTGCAAGGCAATAGGGAAGGACTGGCTGTGGAGAGCATCAAGTGGGAGGAGCAGTGGTTCGTGGAGAGCTGGTAGAAGAAGCCTGTCAGGATCTCTCACAACAAAAAACCTTTTAAGATGGAAAAAACTGAGATTCCTCTTTGCTTAGAACTTGTCTGCTGCTGGACAGTGACACAAGCAGTGCTGAAGACACTTTTAACTCATTTATCATCTTCATTCTTTTGCATACTAGACCACCCTTTAAACAAAGAACAATCCACTTCCCACGGAAGGATCTTTGAGGAATTTCCATCAGCTCCCAGCAGTTGCATCAGTCTTAATTCCTGTGAGAGAACAGCCTCTTTAAGTTTGTGCCACGTTAAACTGCACCAGACTACCAAGCACCTCTTTTAGTGCACCTTATATAACTGAGGTCACCAAACTTAACATACGTGGCCTATTCAGATGCTCCATAGGAATTATGCATTTTAAATACCACATAGCATCTAATCAAGAAGGAAAATAGGGCAGTTAAAATGTAGACATGCGCTACAATAAAATTTCAATCTAACTTGTGACATCCTAGGGTGAAAAATTTGATCACACAACTGCTCAAGAAATGATAAAACCATGCATAATGAAAATAGATCATCAGGCACATTAAATAAACTCCAGTGTCTTCTAATGATATCTATTATTCTGCATTATAACTGGCTAGGGAGGATGTTTTGGTGGATGGTGCACTGAGACAGGACGTGGACCTCCAAGGTTCAGCCTCAGTTCAGTCACGTGCTCCCTGTGTGTCCTCAGGGAAGCCTCCAAATTTACTCCTGTAAAAGAGGAATAGCAGCTCAGTGCTCCTTGGAGTGCTCTGAGCCTGAGATAACAGACTACCAGTGAGGGCAGGCAGGATTCAGTCCCCTGCTCTGAAAAAAGGAGAGTTTTTATCTCTGCCTTTGGAAATCACCACCGTGTCAGTTATTTCCTCATTTCATCTTGCAAGTTCCAAAATAAGAATGCTTTAAAGGAACTGAGTCTGAAAAGGGTGAAATATGCTTGTCACTGAAAGTCAGGGAAAAGTCCCTTTGTGGACAGTCTCCGGCCTCCACAGATTATTACAGTAACTGTCAGGCATCAAAAATGGGCTGGGTCCTGTTTTGCTTGTTTTGTAATAAGTAAGACATAGTTTATTTGCTTTGGTTTTTTTTTTTATTTCTGTCTTTCATTTTCTAATCCCAGAAACAGGAAGAATGTTGGGTTTTTCTGAAGGATTCATTGAAAATCCCAGGTCCTGCATTTACATCTTATTTTTAATCTGTTATTAATATGAGAGAAGTGGAGCAGAGCAACTCTAACAAAAGAAAGCGTATTTTTTTCCTCTGCTCTTAAGAGAATTTCAATAAAACTGATGCTAATTAGAAAAAAAACAAGCATGAATTTCCAGGTCACCAGAGTGAAGGCCCTGTAGTTTCAGTGCAAACATCCAGGTTGTTTAAAGATGCACTAAGCTGCACCTTTGATTCTTTTCAGGTGTTCAACAACACATAACTTTGACCGGGACAGGAGATGGGGACACTGCGCTTTGTTGCCCAGAGACCACTCAGGTAAGGCAAGCCATTGCTGAGTTGCTCCAGATACCTGGCTCCTACTTTGCCACCTGCAGGAAGGAGGGACAGTGCCTTCAGTGCAACTTTTATTTCTGTATTTATTTTGAAGCAAACCTTCACATCAGCTGTTTCCATAATCTCTTTGTGACGCAGCACAACCATAGCATTAGACTGTGAATATCACAGTCTTTAATTCACTCTCCGTTGACTAACTCAAAGCCATGGAGAGAAATTATGGTAATGCCAGCATGGAAATCTAAACACCTGCTGGAGCCAAACACAAAGGTGATCATCTTCTTTTCCCTCATGGCTTGGATGTGCCTTTTAGCTTTCCCTTCATTTACACAGCTGCATTTTCTGTCTGTTTCACCAATTAATGTTTTAGAAGGCTCAAAAACATTTGACACCCTGTACAACACACAGACATCACTTCCAGCTTTCCTTTCTTGGGATCTCATAGGAAAGAGCAGATCTCAAACCCAGACTTCCTTGAGCTTCGGGCTGTGTCAGAGAAGACAAGAGGCCAGACATGTTCATTGCAGGAGTCCTGAGGGATGATGAAAGGATTACTTAGCTGAACAGCTCTGTGGTCACCACACTCCAGTGCTAGAATTACCTCATTGCGACAGAATGCCTAAAAGGGGAAGTCAAGGTCTGTGTCAAAGTCACCTTTATATATAAAAGTCACTTTAATTGACGCACTGGGTAAATTCACCTGGGAATATGGATCCCTGTCCTCAGCAGCCCCTCAGTGACTGGCCTTTGCTTATCTCTGTATCCCTGGCTCCATGTTTCATGAGCTGGATGCTGAGGAATCCCATTTTATAAGGAATATCTATATCTGTATCTATATCTATCTATCTAGATCTAGATCTATATCTAGATCTAGATGTATGTGTATATATATATATATATATAAAAATAAATATAAATTCTCATTTCATACAGCCACAGACCAGCTTGAAAAATTGGGTGTTGCACTGGTCGAACTTGATGCCCCTGAGGCTTTTTTTGGAACTGTTTCTAAATGCTGTTCATGTTCCTCTTTTTGCCATCTCACTATTTTCAAATGAGACACATCTTATTTAGTCTGCAGGATATAACCAATAGCCTTAGATATTCACTTCCCTCTTTCAAATGAAGGGCTTTTTCCACCAACCCCTTTCAGGGAGTTCTCCACAGTGTCAGAAGTCTTATTGCCAAGCTGATTGCAATCTACCAGAGCACTTGAAAAGCCAAGTTAGCTGAATCACGCTGACAGTCTAAAATTAAGCAGCATCTAAAAATGCACAGCATCACCTTTTTAAATGTAACTATGTTAAATTATTTTCCAGCCTGGCTTTAAAACAGATGAACAGTAGATCAGAGGCCAGTGACCTAGCCCCAAACAAGCAGCAATGCATACAACTTTGTAATGCAAGTGTGCCAGACATGAACATACGGGCAGTTCATGCTTACAAGAGTCAGGTTATGAGGGCTGCACTTAGTTATTCATCAGTGGCCTCCCAGAGCTTAAAGCGTTGGTAGGTGTGACTTGTGACTGCTTTAATCCTCCAGTGAAACACTGTGATGGTGACACTGGCTGACTCAAGGAGACTCTTCCACGAGCTGAAAGAGCTGTCCAAGCCTAGTGTTACACATCTGGGGGTGCCTTGTGCCACCTCTGTCCCTCTGTCTGCCCATCACCATTATCCTGCCAGACATCTGGCTGCCTGCAGGCCTTTTTGGGCTTCCTGGCTCATTTTTGCCTGTTACCCACAACAGTGTTGGATAGGGTGGGAAAGCAAAGAGAAAAGAGGATTGGGTAGCTGGAAGAGATCACTGCTGGCTGTTTCAAAATAAAAGATAACCCCTTTATTTCTGGAAGCATTTAGAATTTGAAAAAATTAAATAAAATGTTTTTGACTGTTATTTTATTTATAAACATAAGTCTACTTAGTCTTTTTTTAAGCAGCAAGCACTGTATTTGGACTTGGGAAATGTTTAACAGATCATTAACCATAGCTTAAAGAGAACAGGCTTATGATGACATTGAAAGGAAAAGCAACATAATGGATGAAGGGAATTTGAAGCAAAAGAAGGAAAGTTTGCCTGCTGTGGAAGAAATAAGTCAAACTGAACAATGCTGATCTTTAAAATGTGTAAAATAATACTTTTTTTTTTTCTAAATCCACTAAAGTATTAAATCTTTGGGTGTTTTTTCTTGAAAAACAAGAGAAAATGGAATTTCAGGGAGACAGTATCCTTTGGCCATAAGAGGTTGGTGAGCAGTGTATCCATTGACATGGAGCTTCTTCAGAGCAAAGTTTGATGCACAAACTCTCTCCAGGCCAAGAATACCACATGTATGTGACAAGTCAACTTCAAAATGCAGGAGGTGCTCTACAAATCAGGGTTAAGCAAGGGCTGGAGGCTTTGATCCAGAAAAATACATCTGCCAAATTCAAGGGAAAGTTTAACCAAGAAGCCTTTAGCTTTAGGATGAAGTGAAGCTTGGGTAGGAAGTTTCTGCTGGAGGGAGGTGTTAATACTGCATACATGTGGGCCAGCTGGGCTATGCATGCATAGCTCACATATATGTACAAATATCCATAAATGTGAAATGTCCCTAAAGACATTCTGGGGCTTCCAGATTGTGGGCAGTCCGGTAGGACTACTTCTCTGAACGTCTGGAAATCTTGGACAAGTGGCCAAAACCCCAGGGAGATCCCTGTGGACTGATATGGAAAGAAGTAGTAGAGTGGTGTGGGCTGTGCAGGCAAGAGGAAGAGGCACCATCCCAGCAGGAGCTCTGAGGAAGGTGGATGGCAGAAACAGAAAGTTTTTATTGGGAAATACGGGCAGAAAGGTGAGACAAGGCTACTGCTCAAGCCGCAGAGATTCAGAGAAGTGAAGCTGCAGTCAAGATGAGAGCTGGCAAGCATGGAGTGTTTTACCCCTTGAGGGTGCTTTAGACAGTGCTGAGAAAGCATGGACTTGGCACTCCCCAGTTAAAGGATAGCTAATAGTGGGCAGGATTCCCCACTGGGAACTGAGATGTGTCCATCTGCTTATGAACAGAAGTTGTTCCTGGACTCCAGGAAAGATGTGGAGCAACACAGAACGTGCCTGGAAGGTCAGATGGGAGTGGTGGGTGGGATGTAGTGAGGGACAGATTGAGAAAGAAGTGAATGACTGGAAGTACTTTTTGCAGATTTAACAAGGGTACAAAAAAATTTCTTGAGCATTTGTTACAGCAGAAGATGGCTTGGAGATCAGGTCATAGTTTGGATGTAGTGGGAATAGGAAATACACAATTTTCCTTTGAGGAAACATTACGACACTGGAAGTTTCATAACTATCTACAGCAGGAAGAGTAGGAATGTCACTGACTTTACTTGCTTTCCCTTGATGTTATCCTGGATTGAAACTACCAGTGAATACACCCAGACCTGCTATCTGATAGGAATTACATCACTCTCTTCTGAAGTAAATATTTTGATCTCTGCAGGGGAACCCCAGATTTACACTGCTGTAGCAAACTTCAGGATGTGCCCTTTGTGCTTCACTTCAGCCCTGTTCGTGTGTGCCTGTGCCTCTACATGTTGCATCTCATGCTCAGGACACACTGTCTAGCTGAAGAATTGGATTGAGTAACCCTGGAGATGGCCTAGCAGAGTTTGACTAGCATTAAAAAGGAAGATTTGAATGCAGACAAGCTGTTGGGCCAGCTCTGGAGCAGGTGTAAACATGCTGTTGGTTAACTTCAGGGGAGATACATCCCTCGGCACTGCCTGAAATCAGAAACACCACCTGACCAGCACGACTCTTACTACTTCTGCATTGCACATGGCCAAGTAAAGCTTCTGTTGCAGGAGTTGTCCTGGCACCTACCTCCTCTCCCACCACATTTTCCCATCATTCAGAAAATTCCCTACTAAGTGGAGATATGCTAGACTGGTCCAGTTTTCATCTTCCTTGGTGTGATTTACTTGGATGTGATTTGTGGTTTGCTTTGTAATTTTTCCTTGGTTCCAGCTGTCCATTAGTTTTAGACATAATCCAAAATCCCACAGCAAATTCTTCTGTCGAGGGCTGTCCTTTGTGCGGTTTGAAAGCGGTGCGTGACCCCGGTGGTGGATGTCGCAATGCGAAGGGGCAGGGGCAGGGCAGCGGCAGCGCTGCAGCCTTCCTCCCTGCTGTGCAAAGGCACAGCTCCATCTTGTGGGCACCGGTCCCGTCTTCTTCCTCACCACAGTGCCAGCTCTGGTGACTTCAGGTGTGCCTGGACCTACCCCCTTCAGACAGCTTAGTCTGGGGGGTGAAAGTTCAGCTCAGTGATCTACCATATGGTTTTTAAAAGCTGGAAAAATATGTTTCCAGCTGTAAAACAGCTGGAAACAAACCCACTGCCAATTGGTTGGACAAACTTTGTTTTATGTTAATAGATGGTATTAAACCCACTGAGCATTGAACCAAAATGGCTCATGGAGCAAAAAGGACAAAGCAGGACTTATACCATACTTATTAAAACCAACTTATTTGGCCTCTCTAGATCACTGTGCAGACAACCCCTGCCAAAATGGAGGGACCTGTTCTCTCACTCATTGCCATAGGATGTACCACTGTACCTGTCCTGAGGAATTCACAGGCGAGGACTGTCAGCTGAGTAAGTATCTTCTACCACGAGTGTTACAACATGAAATATGAATAGTAAGTAGAGCTCATTAATGTTTGCTTAATGAAAAGGTAGCGCTGTTGTGATGGGAGAGACCACTGCAGCATGAATGCTTGTGTAGGTGGATTTCCAAATGGTTATGACAGACAATCCATTCCTGACAGGACAACTGAAAATAGCTTGACTGTACAATTATAAATCCAGGTATGTTCTAAGCATGGGAAACACAAAAAGCCTCTTCCCATTCCTTTGCTGTTTTTAAAATTTAAATATCCCTTACATGTTTGGAAATTACTAATATCTGGTAGGCAATGCACAGAGACATGAAAAAGCAGCACAATTTCAGGTGATGCCTTATCACTTATGTACATGCACATACTGTGTACAGTGATGCTGTCCTGCTCACAGGGTTTTAGGAGAAAGCCACCTCTGTCCTGAGGTTCCTGAAGCTGCTGCTCTACTGGCTCAGTGCCTCCACACTATGGAGGCTGGCTAGCTTGAGAAGCACTGTCAACAAACATGGATCTGCTCAACAGGAAAAAAAGGGATGAGCAGGGAATGATAATAGAGATTGTGGTGCCATTTCTTGCAAGAAATAACATCTGAAATCTTGTGTTGTTTGTAAAACTTTGTTTCAGAGAAATGTTTTGACAACAGTCTCTATGAATTCTTTGATGTGGGTGCGAGCTGGTCAAGAGTCCAACAAGGAGTAGTGGAGCAGTGCATGTGTGTGAACGGCCAGATCGAGTGTGGGCGTGCAGAATACAAAAGTAAGGCTCTCATTTTGTACCACAGCTGTAGGTCTGCATGGAGTGGAGATAAAGGACAGTGGGGGTGTCAAAGCCTGAGCAGTGTCACACACCCTATTGCTGCCCTTGCAGCTCACGTACCCTCTCTAAAAGACAATATTTTAGCTTTCCTTTCCAAGAGTGAGTGGTTATACTGACCCAGGAAATCCCTTCAATGTGTCCCTCCTTATTTGAGGAAGCAACTATATGCATTTTGATGAATTTTAGGGACACACCTCAGTGTTTTCTTTGAGAGGGATGAAACCCTGATCTGCAGCATTTAAGAATATACAACAGATTATATAGTAGAAGCAGTAAAATTTTTTCTCCAAAACTATAACCTGCCTGAGAGGCACACCCTGCACACCAACAATCACTTCCTATTGCTGCATTCCTGCATTGGCCTCAGAGTCCACATGATTTTTGGGCCATTCCTGGCAGGGGTGATACTTACATTATGAAGCCTCCTCCTTGTTTAAGGGGATGCCAGGAACCCAACACCCTGGGCAGCCAGCACAGGATATGCACTTTGTGTTGTCACCCATCTGAAGAAGCCAGCACAGCACCTTTCATTTGGAGATGTTGGGAAGCAAACCATGCGCCTCACCTATATCTGTGCTCTGGTGTGGCTATTCTGTTACTCAGTCAGGCTAACTTTTACCCTGCCCAGATTTACAGGTGTTACAGTACAAATAATTTTCATACAAGCCCTTTGAAATATGTAGGTGCTTTTATTCCCACCTTATGTAACTGGAAACTAAAGTATGGAGAGTCAGTGGCTTTCTAGGACATTGCGAGTCCATGTGAGAGTTGGGAGATTTGATACAGCTTAATACTTCCCAATCACAGATCTGAAATATTTAACTGAGCTCCCTACTAGATATGTTATTATAAATTCTAATAGAGCCCAGTGGCAAGTCTGGAACTGGCAGAGAAAGAAGTGTTAATACCATCACCACTAGTAATAATAATCACCACCCCCGTTTTACCTATTGTTCATTGATAATATCTTTCAATAGCTGACATTATCCAATAGCAGTGAAAACAATGAGACAGTCCTTAGTGGGCAGAAATCAGTCCAGTTTCCTTTTCTTTAATTTATCACAAGTGTAGGTCTGAGATAAACAAAAAAGAAAAACTTCCCCCAAATGCAAATGCACAGAGGAGATGCCCTAGAGTAAGTTAAAATGGACCAATGCTCTTGAATAATTTGTACCTTTGGTTTGATCTTTGGTTGTGTTTTCTTGTAGGTTGTGTTCATGATCCTTGTATGAATGGTGGAGAGTGCAAGATGGTTACCTCCACTGGGAAAATAGTATGTGATTGCAAAGAAAATTACGCAGGGAAGTATTGCAATATTGGTAAGTATAACAGGCAGACAGAATTAGGAGTTTTCATCTGTGTGTAGGGCTGGTGGGTTTGGCTCTGTTGTATTCTGCATTTGAGGACGTTTCTTGTAACAACTGAAGAGTCACACAGAACAAGGGTTTAATGTATTTCTCCAGTGTAAAACATAAACACACACTTCATCACTGAGACTCTGGTTCTAAAAATATTTTTTCATGCCCTTTACTTTATAGAAAATCAAACAGAAATTTAAATCCAATTACACATGCCTATAAAATAAGTGCATGGTTCAATTTTTCAGAATCAGTCACAGAGTTGTACTCTGGAGCTACTGCCTCCCTACAGATCCACTCATTCCCTTATAAAGCAGGGATTTACATCTGACAAAATCTAGCAGCCATTTTTTGGTAGCACTAAATGACTGTGGGACAAAGAAAATGGTCACCCTTTGGGTTATTGTACACTTCAAGTTACTAGCACATTTAGCCCAGTACAGGTTATATAAAACCTCTTCCTTTCTGTGGTGGGTCAGGGCAGAGAAATCTGCTTTTTGGTATCTATGTGTTAGTCCTGTTTTGCATTTTAGATGCTACATAGTTTTGTTACAGCTTTCCTCCAGAAGACTTAACATTTGTCCCTGCAGGGCTTAAATCTGCTTGCAAAGCTCGCTTGCATGCTATATCTGCAAGTTATGCCAGTGGCTTCTTTTAAAATAAATGTGCATTTTAGGCACAAATTGTAGTAGACCTTCAGTCACACCATCCTGTGACCCCATCAATTCACTAGCTGTGTCTTTCTGACTGCATAAATCCCATGGCTCATCAAAACTGAGGACATGACTCCCAGTACCTTTGGTGGGCACTTGCTTAATCCGAATGGGCGGTGGGGTAAAAATCCCTGTTAATGAACACTGCAATTTATATCTGGCATTCTTTTTGTTACTCTGATACTTAACAAATGGTGTAGCCAATTTGCTAGCTGGGGAAAAAGAAAGTCCTTTTGGGAGACCAGCAGTACAGCTGGAATAGCAAATAGCAGGAGTGAATGGGTAAATTGGACAGTGTATGAGCTGGTCCTGAATGTTCACTCACCAGGTACCTGATGAATCATGTGAAATGGGTTTGTGACTCTTTTAAGTCCTTCATAAGGAGAGCTATTGTGGCTCAGTTGTTTTTACCTTTAGTTACCCTGGGGAGATTGTCTCAGGCTTTGGGAATGCTGCTGCAGGGATCTGGTGAGGGTCTGCACAGCACACGTGTGACCTGGAGCTCGGGGCAGGGCTGCACTCTGCTCATTTTCCCATTAAACTGCTTTTCCAATTCCTGTTTTATTATCAGCTTCCCCTGCCCGAAGCGGCAATGGGGCACAGGGACATCCACCCAGCAGGGGCTGGGTCACAAACATCAGGATGGCAGTGTTACAGCTGTCACACCAGTTTCTGTCTGACTAGCTTAGAACAAGAAATAAGCAGGTGCTCTTTGGTTACTTGAAAATAATAAAGCAAACATTTGGTTTGCTAAACAAGTGGCTTTGGATGCTTACAATCCATCTGCGTTCAGCTGCCTGACACCCCTACACGGAATGGGAACTGAAGGATTGTGTTTATGTGTCAGGGCCTTGCAAAGAGTTTCAAAAAAAGAAAAAACTCTTTGTCAAGATTTAGTCATTCTAAGTTAATGCAAATAAATGAGTCTTCAGGTCTATAGACCTGGTAGTATCACCACAGTAGGACAATGGTTCTGGTGAAAGTGCTACAGGCTTGTATTCTCTGAGCACTCAGAAATGATTTTTAATATTTGTTGGATTAATTTTTTCTTTGACCCTTCAATTTGATGCCGTGAACAGAAATGCCTTTTTTTCTTTGTTTCCTTTTTACTGTCTTGTATAGTGTCCCTTGTCTAACAGGATGTGCTTGTGGGGTTGCCCTTTAGTCAGAATAGCTGGTGAATATAATGCTTGATTCAGAGAAAGTGTTACAGTATTTCCTCTCCAAAGTGTGCTTTATTCTGAATTATCAGTTAAAGAGGCAACCTTGAAGCCAAGGTGTGATGCAAAAATGTCTTCTTATATTTCCTTTTTTTTTTTTTTTTTTTAAAGCAGAAATCAATCCATTTAATAAACAGGAAGTCTCCCAGATTGTTATTGAGCTGTAATGTGTTTGAGGTATCTCTGATGTCCTCTGCCCTTGACTTACACAAAGAATAACCAGCCTTCATATGTGTCTAATGGAAAACCAGCAGATTTATCTTAACATTATACTCAACAAATATTAATAAATGAAGTACAATCCTTCATCCATCAGATCACAAGCCTAAGTACTACTGTGACTCAAGCATTGGTACAGTAGACTGAGGAGCAAAAACAGCAGGAAAGTACTGAGAAACACTTCTCTTGGTTGATGACTTAGCAGATGCTAGGACCATCATATCTGTCAGACCTTCACCTGTTTTCCGTGAATTTGTCTAAACTCTTTAGTACTCCTTTGTTCTTTTCCCTTTCAAAGCATTCCATGTCAAGAAGTTCTAGAATATAAATAGATGTGATGAAAAGAAGTATTTTCTATTGTTAACAAAAAAACCTACTGCCTGGTAATTTTATTCTTCCCCTTTGAACAGTGAGTAACAGAATAATCATAACTTTTGTGATTTTAAAGATACCTGTTTATCTGTCCATTACTTTTTGGACTACAGTGTCCTTGTCAGTACTCAAAACTTATCTTTGATCTTAAAATTCTCTTGCAAAGAATCATTATATATGTGTGTGTGTATACATGTGTGTATATATATATTTATAGGCCATTATCATAAATGACCATATAGCTACTGGAAAATTATAAGCTGACTTAAAAAAAAGAGAGGTGATAAAAGTAACAGAGGAGATATCCATAACAAAGGAGATTGATATACAAAAGCCAGTTTCTAATATAGATTTCTATTCTTTGTGGTGATGTATTATTTTCTTCTTAAAGAAGAAACTTTCAGTACTAAAGAAAGAACTGCCATTTTAAAAAGTGTTCTGAGACAGTTTATATGCATAGGATTTCAGTGAAGTTTAATTTTGAAGGAAATTAAATACATCAACAACAAATCTCTTGCCAAATAGATGTTTTTTTAAATTGTTCAACAACCCATGTTTAATTAAGTTCAATTCATAATAATTGCCTTTAAATATGCACCCATTTTCAGAAATAATGATTTTGTGCTAAAGGAGTAGCTGCATTTTCTTTGGAAACAGCTCTTGCTGAGACAGCTCTGAATCTAGGCGAAGATTCAGAATCAATTGTCCAATCATGAGCAGCAATGGTTGTCTCATTGAACACAGAAAGTTATCAAAAGAGCCCAAATCCAGCCACTTTAGCAGTGGTAAATGTGGGCAGGAAGTGAAACCTGAGAAAGATGTGAGTGGAATATTTTATCTCTAGCCCAGCCTGGCATAGGGAATGGAGAGCAAATTTATTTGGTAGATAATTAACTTCAGAAATATTTCGCATCACTGGATGTGATAACTGATGACAACAGTTATAAATATGTAAATGCAAAATTTCTTTGACATTTTATGTTTCTTTGAACAGATAGGAGCCATGGTGGAGATGTTGGATGAACACAAAGGGATACACAGCTAAAGACAGAGGAGGAATTATCTGACCAGAGGAGAGATAATTCACAATATGCATTTATGGAGAAGTTAAAGGGGGTTAAAGGGTAAAGGAAGGAGATGTTGAATTTTTTTTCAGGGTGTTAGTGCCTTTAGATTTCTGTGGTTGAAACCCCACCATTGCATTCACACTTTTTGCTTTAGCTGATAATATATGAATGGAAATGAGTATATATTTTGCCAGATTTCCATGTAAAAGCACTTCCTTTTTCTTACCTCTGCTTTGTTACTGTTGGTTGGATGTCGGTTGTTAGTAAATTTGGGGTACTTATTTGATTTTAAATTTATTCTTGTTTTATTCTTATTTATTCTTTATTTATAGTCTGGTATGTTAGTGGGGTATTTTTATTCTGTTTACTTAGTCACCAAGTCTTTTCCTGAAGCATTTGCTCACCGTGGTTGTGGGTTGCACTAGGTTTGAGCATACTGGGAGCACTGCACAGAGGATTATATGTTTTGAGTTTTCTTTGGATTAAGGTTTAGGTAGCCATAATGGTTTTGACAGTATTTTGGTCACGATGAAATGTGAAGTTAGTGAAGGTATTTTTGAAAACTCTGCTTTGTAGTATTTGGGGTATTTTCCTCATTAGGCTATGGATAATGGAATTGGAGGGGTACCATATCTTTAAAGAAAGCATGAGTTGGAATGCTAATTGTGGAAGGCTTCTGGTTATGTAAGGAGATGTGGTGTATGTCAGAAGTAGGTTGAGGATTTTCAGAAAAGGAAGATGATAGAATAGCTGAATATATAATGACATACAGGGAAAAAAACCTTCTTGGCCACATCTTAGGGGGTTAAACTGGGGGAGTTTGAGGTAATAGAATTAGCAAAAATGACAGCAAACCCACCTTTTTAGTGGTTCTTTTACTGAAATAGTATGTTGACAGTTTTCTACTAAAAAAGCTACTTTAGTAAAGGAAATTCAGCTCTGGAGGCTGGAAGGAAAGTTTTAAATCCCTTTTTTTTTCTGAAGAAGACAGAAGATAATTAATTTTAATTTTCTGGTTTATATTTACCCTGTACTAGAATGCTTTTGGATTAGTGTTTAATTTTTCACTTTCTAGAAATGCAGGGGGAAACAGGGTGAAGTATAATAACAAGGTCAGTTGGCTGACAACGATAAATGGGCATTTAACCTGTCAGTCAGGCCCCCACTGAACTTGGACAAGTAGGTCTGTAAGACTTGAAAAGGATTTCTAAGTGGGCCTGAGAAGATGCTTGTTGATTGCATGTATGAAACTCTGGGCTTAGTAATGAAACTGGGTTGAAAAAGAATGAAGTAATTATTTCTCCACAGTTGTGGAAAAATAGATGAAACAGCAGATAAAAAAGCAGCATTATGTACTAATATGGCTTGGAGAGGTGATTTTGTTATTTGCACAGGACAAGTTTTATAGGTCACTATGGAATTTGAATGAGGGGAAGGCATGGGTTAATAATGCAAGGATAATGAAGAGAAAGCATGGAGCATCACTGCAGAAGTAGTAATGGTGGGCTGGGTTTTTATCAGATTTTGAATTATTAAAAGAAAATTCTACAATGCTGGAGTTACATGGGTAAAAACTATGCCCAGTAGACTGTTGCCTGCAATGATCAATGGTAGGAGACATGGAAGATGAAGAAATGGGTGAGCATGGCATTGTCCACTAAGTCCCCACCTCTGATTCATTGCACCGAGACAGTGCCACTCTAGGGGATGGTGAACAGGAGACCAGAGACAGCTGTGTCTTTGCAAAACAACCATTCCATGTCATTTATGGAGGTGGGAGATGTGAGCAATGATAGACAGGCTCTTCTTATCTCCTAGCCTTCTTTATAATTTTAGGACCATAATAAAGCTTTTGGCTAATATAGAGAAAACAAAAATGAAGAAGGAAGTACTGTTTGCATGGAGGTTATGGATTAGTAAGTTATGTTTGACACCTTGGCAAACGTGGGCTAGAGAAGAGAGTTAATGAGCTGTGCTGGTAGCAGCATGACATACAGCAAGGACTACCTCTGTAAGGATTGAGAGATAAGGCAGATACCAAAGAAGAGGAACAAATTTCTCTGGTCAGAGATAGGAGTAGGTTCAAGATCCACAGAGGACTTCTTTATTTTTACATAGATGTGCATTTTCCAGATGCTGGTGGGCACTAAGCTTTCTGTATTTTTCTCTGTATTCCTACAGCGTTGCCTTTTTAGATGACAAGCCTTTGCTGTAATCCTAGTATAAACTAATATGATTAATATGAAGCAGCTGCTTAGTCCTTAGTCTTGTGAGAGTGCTTGACTTGGCAGTAGTGTTACTGGGTGCTGATTAATTGAAAGCCATTAGGGTGTTTTTAATCCTATTTTATTTTTATTTGAGACGTGACAGTGGTTTCAGTTAATTATGTTTTATAGGGGGCACATCTTCTCTTGAAGTGCGAGGGGACTGACATCTCTTAATCCATGCAATCTGTTCTCCTGTATTATTGTCAGTTAGGAAGGTGATTGAAGGGAAGATGTGGAAGATGTGATGCAGCTCATCCTTGGATTACTGAATTGCTTTTTTCCCCCATCTCCTGCTTTCTCCTCTCAGCCCACTCTGGATGCTTTGGGGAGTCTTTTGCTCGAGAGACTCCCACGTCTCTTTACAGTCTCTCCACAGAGCAGCTGCTCATCTGCTGACCATCATTAACTGCTACACAGTCTGTTCCTTTTCCTGCCCAGAGAGTTATTTTGGCTCATGCTCTAAGCACATCAGGACCTACAGGTATATTCAAAAGAATGAAAGCTTTCACTATGAATTAGGCACCCAGATATTCTTGAAAATCCTGTATGGCAGTCTGTGTAACTGTCAAAATAATGACAGTAAACTGATATAGGCTTGTTGTTGCTGGAATTTCCTTCCCTTAGTTCTTGACAACCTTTTTCCTAAATACATTGCTCCTATTAGCTTTATATACCTACCTATTGGATTGCATTTATGACTCTGTAAATCATAACCATTGTTCTAGAATTGAAGATAATAAATAGAAAAATGAAATGGAAAAAGAGCCAGTCCTTCCTCTTATCTAGGATATTACTTTTCTAAGCTATAAGAAAATACTGGCAGAGTATATAGATTTCTGGATTTAAACTTTTATATTGAAGAATTCAACTTATTCAGAGGTAGCTTTGTACATTAGCTTTTATAACAGATATAAATCTCTTCAATTTTACCTCAGATGATCTAAGCATTGGCAAGTATGAAGGTACAAAGACACTTTGAAGAAGAAACATTTTAAAAAAAATAAGTCTAGTTTCAGGAAATGCAGTGTGCTATCCTTATGTCAGGATGCAACTTAAAGAGATTTTTTGTGCATGTAAATCACTTTTTTTTTTCCACAGTCTCAAATCTCTCCTTGTTTTACATGGTAATTTTTTGTTAGATTTATTGATTACAAAAAGATGCCAATTTTTCCACCTTTCTGCCTAGCTTTTAGCTCAGACAGATTGTTTGTGTCATAATCAGGCTCCAGTTTCAGCAGCGATTCATTCCAGTGTAGATCCTGTCATTCCAGAGGTTTTACTGCTATTCAGCAAACCAGAAAGTGGCACAATTATTTGAATCAGTTATTTGTTATATATATGTGCAATCTCCTGTTCATGACCCCAACAGAAATGTTGAAATATAGGTAAATATTGTAACAGTATCACTGAATTATATTGAAATATAGATACATAGGTCCCCTTATATTTCACTTGTGGTATGTGTTCACTAATTTTTAAACTCTGGAAACCACAGTGGGTGCTGTTACTCCTCACATTCACAGACAGGCAGTAAAATGTGAAGCAATTTGCTTCAAGCCAGGAACAGTCCAGTCCTGGTGCTGCTGCCATGCAATCCTCTGCCCCATGTCATCAGATGTCACATTCTCATCATTAAAGAATGAAAAAAATGGCAACTGGTTTCTTCAATGGAGTCTGCTTCCTAGACATTTAGAGAGATTTTCAGTGCCAGAGGGACACACTGGAAGATAAATCAAATCTTCCTTTGGAAGCAGTACTAGGTTCATGTGGCTGTCTTTCAAAGCTCTCTTCATGGTGTTTGTTTCATCTAGAACAGAAATATTTCCTTACTGCTTTCAGAGCACCTAGCAGGGTGTGTGTGTCTGTGTGTGCTGTGTTCCAGTGCATAATTTGATGAAATGAGATGCCTGTAAGAGCAATCTCCACCAGTACTGGAGACTCCTTTCTCCCACGCATTTATTGCCAGCCCAGAGTAGTGGCTGCCTGCCTGTGCAGCAGGGGAAGTGCAGCTCCCTAGAATCAAAGGCTTTCACACCTTTCATCTCTGAGGGCATCTCACAGCTACCCAGGAACGGAGATCAGGGAACTTCTGGCTGAATGAAGAAAAGGCAAACCCTCCTGCAGGCAGCCAATGAGTCTGAACTCATGTAGAAAGGAAATTTGGCTTATATCCTTGTAAAGGATGGCTTGAGGAGCAACACATCCTGTAAATCCTGTAATGCTGAGGCCATGTAAGCAACAGATTTATGCAGAGGCATAAAATGTCATTGCTCATTGCTGTTCATCTCGAGGAAACAGCATGAAGCAGAGTCAGGGGAGGCTTAGACTGGGTATGTCCTTCTCTTCTTCCCCTCTCTCTGTTCCTGCCATCAGCTTATATAGAGCAATACAAAAAAAATAACCTAACATTGTAATTAATAAAAGCATTGCATGTTGGTCAGGGATAAATCAAAGCATTGCTGAATGAAGGGTTACTTTAAACCATCCTGTCCCCGAATCAGAACCATTGGTGGAAAACCACATTTTTATAAATAGAATGAAACAGCTTATATGTATCTGGAAAAAAAAATACATTCAAAACTTAAAAAAAAAAAAAAAATAACAAACCATGAGGAAAATTGATGGTGAGGTGTTTTGGGGAAAAGAAAATGTGAAATATCCATTGTTTTCTGCAGAGAGACTTCCAAAAGAAACTCCTAAAAATGTTCAGGTATGTAACTACAGGACTTGAAACAAGATTAGGAGACAAAAAGTCTTGTGAAATGCTTTCAGGAAGTTTGCAATTAGAACTGTTTCAGGTTGCTGTTAATTTTAAGACCCAAAACTGTTTTGTTGGAAAAGGCAGAGATTTGTTGTGTCTTGCTTACAAAATATAAAATCTTAACACATGTGTAATGTTTTACATGAGCTATTGAAATACCTTGGATTTAAAAAATAAAATAGAACAAGAACTTATTTATAATTTTAAATTTCAATAATATCTTTTCTGAAAAGAAGTGAACGAGGGTGATAGTAGCATAGGACTGCAGAGTAAGTTGAATCTGCATTTGCATCAAAACTTCCATAATCTGAAAGTTTAGGCCATTTCTACTCTTAGCAGTGATTGGTGGTCGTATACGGAAGTCAGTGAACAAGAAAACACATTACATCCTCCATGACTTTCTTCCACATAAGAAAAAAAAAATGTTTCAGTTATGAGACATTGTGGAAGCTATATGGATTTCGGACTGAACAATTCCCAGTCAGAGCAATCCATTAAGAACTGAAAGCAGACCACCTACACACTGTTTCTGACAAAGGGGGGAAAAGAGAGTGTTTCAGTGCTGCAACAGTTCAAAAAAATAGAGAATTAGAGGCAAAGGATCTATATGACTGCAATAATTGCAGAGATATTTTTTAAAAATTGTTTTTCCTGAATTATAGGTGATAAAATGTATAAAGCATTGCAGATACTTCTCATGGCCTTAGTGGGTACCATGGTGCTGCTGCCAATCAATTAGGTAAAGGTTTCTGGAGCTGAGCACAGACCAATGGAAAGCTACTAATGAAACAACTATTTAACTTCAGAAGTTTCTCCACAAGATAGCAGATTAACTCAAGCTATGCCTGTGTCCAAAATACTCCTTAAAAAAACCAAAAAGAAACAAAAAACTTCTTGAGAGATATTACTGTTCCCCTCAACAAGTGTAAGACGTAATTTAAACTTCTTAGCTACAGAAGGAGAATGTGAGGGATGATTTCAAAAGAAGCCAAATTCTTCCAGTTAAAATATGCTGGCAGCTTTAGCAATGACTGGCAGACCTGATGAAAGAGAGATACATTGGATTCTGAGCCTGACAAGGATAAGCACAAATTGTAAACACCATCTGCAAGATATCCAAACCATTGGTATTGCAGAATATGGCCCTGGGTCTGTACTGAAATACAATCTCTTGTTTTGTTCTCATAAAAGTAATCACTCTAAATTGTTTCTGAAAGCAATAAATACAGTACAAATAAACACAGCACCTCGCACTTCCCTGCATAAATGAAAAAATCTAACATACAGCATGATTGTGGTATTTTCATGACACTGTTTCAGGCAAACAAAGCAGTGTAACTTGCAACTTGCTCAGAAAATAAATGGCAGGCTTGCCAAGACATGGTTACTCTTGCTAACAGTACAAATGATAGACAAATTATTTTCTGTGAGGTCCTAGATTAGGGTTATTAAAATATGAGTTCAATTTAATGTTATATTCATAGTCATTGAATAAAGGGAATTTGATTCAGGTTGTGGGTGAGAGAAAATGTTGTCTCAGGATGTCAGAAGTGTCTGCCAGGCCAAGCTAGAAAGTGGATTTAGCTAAGTGTTTCTATGATAACCAATGTTCCACCAAACTTCTTGACCTTCATCTCCCAAATTTATGCCATATGCTTGCTTGTGGTTTTGAGGTCTGTCACTACACTGATGACTTGGCAGGGTAATTAACAGCAGCAGTTCAGTACTGTGGTTCATTATTTCAGTCCTGGTTATGTGCCCTGGTTCATGTGTCACCTTATTCTGTCAAAATAAACAGATCTTTGGCAATAGCTGTCTGCACTGTGTGGTGTGATGGATCATCCTCAGAGGATGTTTTTCAACAGTTGGTCAATGATGTTATATCTTTAAGTATGTCTATAAGTTTAGAAGAAGATTCCACCAGTCTTGTGACATGTCAAGAACATGTCACGTTGACATGGCTGGGACAAGAAACCCTCTGAGGCTCGGTCACAATTAATCCTCTTTGTGCATTAGATGGTTTTGTGTTTCCTTTGGGATGCTCTTAGCTGTGTTTTGAGGTGTAGGCTTTCTGCTCAGTGTAGCTATTTGTATACAAATGCATCCCCATATGTTTTTCAGCCATAATGCTGGTATGTGCTGTTGATAGATCTTGGCAGCTGAGTATACAGGTCATAGAATATGTATGTGTCAGACCTATCTGAAGAAATAGCCCATATGCAGGTGACAAAGATGTGGGTTTCGAATAAGAAAATTCAACCTACCAGTTAGAATTTTGCAAAATTGATGTATCTGCAACATGTAGCTGCGTATTTGTAATATACATGAGTACAGTGTGTGTATATATATATATATATATGGGTACATATGAGGCCATAAAAAAAAGTATTTTCAAAAATCAGGCCCTTGAAGGACTTGCAGAGCAGTATTATTTTCAGTACTATACCTCTGTTTGAGCTGGTTACCTTAAGCACCCTATATTTTCAATGGAGATTCAGTCAATGTGGACAGGAGTGTATGGGGTCCACCTCATCTTGAAAAAGTCACCCCAAACAGGCTGGATCGGTTTTGCACTAGAAATCTCTGTTTCTCTTAATTAACTAAAAAGGGAGCCTCCAGAGATGAGCTCAGTTGTGTCTAAAATTAGACCAGAGGAATCCCAGCCTTATTGCTGACTTTGCTGCAGATTGCTGACTGAAATCTTCCATACACAGTACAAATTTTCGGTCTAATTTTCTGCCATTCTGTCTCTTGAGTAGTTACTTGCTCCTGTGTAAAATGAGGTTAACTTACTACTAATTTTAAGCAGAGGTTTTAACTTCTTGCGTTCCTTTTTTTCCATATTAAAAACCTCCTTGTTTGGTGCATTCAGGTCCTGTGCAAGGTGAAAGGCACTACAGAGTTGGGCTCTGGCTCTCATTTGGGACCTCAGCTGTGAAGTGAGTATTTAACATGCAATTAGCATTGATTCCTGACCAGTCTCCTCCTCTGCCAGTCCCGAGCCAGCGGTGCTACCTTGGCAATGGCGCGGATTACAGAGGTACAGCCAAGACAACCATTCCTGGACACAGCTGCTTGCCTTGGAACTCAGACCTGCTGTACCAAGAGCTTCATGCTGACAGCGTGGAGAAAGCAGTGCAGCTTGGCCTGGGGCCGTTCCCTTACTGCAGGTGAGGAAAGTTCTTGTCTGGCCTGTATTTGTACATCAAGGGATGGATGTGTTGTGGAAATAAGAAGGGCCAGGGATCTCAAAGCAGGTGTTACCCCTGTCTCAGCAAAGCTAGACTGACTTTAGTATCAGTCAGCCTGACAAGAGTGATTGCACAGAAGACAAGATCTGGTTGTTAGGCTCAATCAATAGCTGGGTCTGCTGCGAGAAGCTCAGACACAAAATAATGTTGGAAATTCCAGGTCTTTTTTTTCTCTGGGCAATGTTTTATTTTTTTTTTTTCAAACGAGGCCATAATGCAAAACTTTTGACATTGTTCATTAATGCTTATCCAAAAGGAGAAATCAAAGCAGTAGCCAAATTGAAATGGCTAAATTTAATTTCTTATTCTTTGCTTGTGAAAGACATACCATAAAGAAATATTTTCAAAAGAGAAAAGTTATTTGAAAATGAAAAATCAAAGCACTATATCTAAATAAGGTTGAAATGGGAAGTCAAATTTACTTTTTTAATTTCTTACAAAGGAAAACTATTGCCAAAGAAGATTTCCCAGTGTTTCAATTTTGATTGCACCACATAGTGATGAACTACATTTCTGCTGAAGTTTTCTGTTAAGCTATAATGAAAATAGATTGTGATATGTAGGTTTGTGCCATCTCCTCAGTCACCTTATATTCCCCCTGTTTCTGAGGTCTCCATGAGCTCAATGGATATCCACAAATAAAGGAAATGTTTCTATTTAGAGAGAACATTTCTCATCCTGGAGATGAGCAAATGCTAAACCTGCCAAGCTGTAGATGATTTTCCATAAATTACTGGTTGATGCCCAAGATTTTGTTTGTTTGCTTGATTGCTTATTTTTGTGTGTGGGTTTTTTTTTGTTTGTTTGGTTTTTTTTAATGGAACTGAGACCAGTAGTTCAGGAAAATCAGAACATACCACACTTCCTAATTTGTTTAGTGATAAAAAGCATGCACGCCTGCTGAAAGTAGCCCTTCTCTATCTAACACAATCTAACAATGAACAATTCCTATCCCTTCCTTTAAACCCTCCCACCTTGATTTCCAGGGCTTGGTCTTCATGCAAACACTTCAGTATTTGATTTATGGTGTCCCAGCACAGTGTGGCAATTTATCTGGCACGTATTTTGTGCTTTGATAAAACTTGAGCCCTTTGATTTACATAATTTATGCCCAATATTCATTTTCAGATTTGAAATGCAGAGAACAAAATGGTGTAGGAGCTGATGTGTTCATGTTCTGTAGAGCTGAGAAAAAAGCTTTTCACTTTTTTGTCAGCTTGTTACAATTTCTGGGGATATCTCTGCTGTACTGTATAATCCTGCAGATATCTTCTTCTTCAAATAGTCTAATTTAGAAACACTGTTGGCGGAAGATGACTCAACCTGTGTTGCTTCTTCAGTTCTGAGAATTTGAAAGTGCTCTAATCTTTTTCTGAAGAACAGTCAGATTGAAAAAGGAAAAAAATAATCGAAGAACCTTACAATAACAGATAGTGCTTGTGATAAATCCAACTGAAATTAGAATTACTGCTTATCTGGAGCTCTGAACTACCTTGTCTATTTTTCTTGGTCAAATAAAAGTCTCCCTATATTCTTGGAGATATAAACTGGGCAGATTTCTGGTTACTTATAATGTGCTGAAAAAGGCTGTACCACAGAGAAACCCTAATGGAATCAAACCAAAATCTGTTTAACACCAAGGTAATAAAGGGCTAAATGGTTCCCATTACTCCTTTTTTTTTTTTTTTTTCCCCCAACCTTTGTGAGGAATACAATATTTTCTTGAAATAGTCTTTCATTTCTTCAGACTCTCCAGGGAATGTGAACCTGATATTTGCAAATTCATTTTTGCTTGCTATTCTTGTTATGGATTTTCTATGATTCTACCTGTGTTGGAATCTCCTCGCCTAAAAAATAACCTAAACCAGGAATCTCTCCCATGGGATTTAGTACTGAAAATAGCTGAGCTGATACCTGTGAGAGCACTTCAGTGTGGGCTGTAGTTAAACGATGCGAACGTGCTCATGCATCCAAATACTTGTAGGCAAGTTTTCCAGGTGTTCAGTCGTGTCTGTATTTCAGATCTTAGCAAACCTTAGTCTTGGTTAGTTTTAAGATGAAGAATTATATTGAAAGGCTGCTCACCCATGTAGGTGAGCATTTTGTCAGCACTTTGTCAGATGGCTCAAAATCTGAGAGTCCTCTCAATGCTCTGCATGGTGCAAGAAGAAAAAGCAGAAAACCTTTGGGAAGGTTGGAACAACACTGTGGTTAATGCTTATAATTCCCTCTTCCCCTGAATTAACTAGAAATCCAGATGATGATGATAAGCCCTGGTGTTACATCATGGAGGACAACAGTTTGTCTTGGGCCTATTGCGACATTCCAACTTGTGGTATGTAAAGGCTTTCTTAAAATCCATGTTATGAATGAATGAAGATTTATTGATACTACAACAAGGTTTCGCTGTATAATTTTGAATGTTCTGCTGTTCCCAGGAGTGTTGAATATTTTACTGTTTCCAGTAAACAGGCTTCTTTTGCATTTTTTTGAGTTGTGATACAATCTGTGATTCTTGTCCTGAAATAGCAGCAGTGTCATACTACTGTTTTGCTCACAACCATGCCAATATCCCCAAATTTTCTGCTACAATGTGCAAGGTGCCAGAAATGACTGAAGCTTTGGTAAAAATTGTCATCACCCTGGTAATTACAAGCCCAGAAAAGGGATTGGGCCTCTGTGAGCAATGAGAGGTCTGCATCCTGAAGATGTATCAGACATGGTGTTTAATTCCAAAACATAAAGATTCTGGTAGTCTGATGCCATATCCCTTTTTATCTCAGCAAGCAGGGAAAGGAGGCCACCAGTTCCAGACAAAGTAGATAGTTCTGCAAGCACCAAAAGGCCATGTGGAAGAAGACATAAAAAAAGAAGTTTTGTGAGACCTAGGATTGTTGGGGGATCTTCATCTCTGCCTGGATCTCACCCCTGGACAGCAGCTATATATATTGGAGAGAGTTTCTGTGGTGGAAGCCTGGTTCAGACCTGCTGGGTTGTGTCAGCAGCACACTGCTTTGCTAACAGGTAAACTCACCCCTTAGTGTGACAGTGGGTCCTCACAGCAAACCTGAACTGAAACCAGACAGAAGACGAGATGATAAAAGACCAATGTGTCAGAAGGAATTTCTGGCAGTTTGAATACTCTTCATGATCCAAAAAATGGCTTGGACTATTATAATCTCATAATCCCTTATCTTGTTCCTTAAGGAGTCTCAAAAAATCTCAACACCCTGACTAAAGGAATAAGGTAGGGTGAAGCAGCAGATAGAATGGGGCATCACATGTGCAAGAACCTGCAGGGGAATAGAAATATTTCTCTTCTTCTTGGTTACCTTTCGGAGTGTTTATGCCTGTTTTGAGATATAACAGAGATGACTATGCTCAGTGCTGTGTTTTGTTCAGAAAGGCTGAGACAGCCAAGCAATGATTTATTGGAGATGATAAATTACTGTTGGTTGACACAAATAGAGTGGGCTGAGCTTTACAAAAAGCCACATGGAAGAACTAAACTATCAAACTTCTGAAGCTGATTTTCATGAGAGATATTTTTTTTTACTCCTGTGGGACACTGGAGAAAATATTGATTATAAGATGCTCTAACTTTATTCTAAATACTTAATTTTCTACAAATGTTCAGCACTTTCCCTGATTTCAGTTTGATCACATTGAAGGGAAAAATATTACATCATTTGATACCCATTGTTCCTTTGCATAGTAAAGAAGCCAAGAGAAACAGAAAACCTTTTGCCAGAATATAGACACTGATAGCTTGTAGAGCTAATAATACCACTGTGAATGCTGTACTGAAGCATTTGGAGCTCAAGCTACAATGCATTTGTTTTTCAAATGTTGTGAAATAGCTACTAACTTTGGCAGCTGTTCAGGACATTTCCACCCACTTCCAGCTGGTCGTTTGATACGTACAGATTTTCCATAATTACTGCATTGTAATTTGCACTCTTCTGTTTGTTTAGTACCTCTGGTAGTCATAATTCCAACTGTTTTCCACTAGGCGACAATAGATACCTGTGCAGCTCAATTATTTCTTTTTTCTTTTCTGTAACCCCTCCTGTTTAATTTCTTTTCCTGAATGAACCATCTGTAAGTCCTAGTAGAACCACTCAGTGCTTCTAAAATTATTCTAAATACTATTCCAGAAAGTGAACTTCCACTGTTTTACAGGCCCAAAATTTGATTTTCAAGGAGGCTGATTTACTACTATAAAAATACTGAGAAAATCATGGCCTTACATATTGATCGAAGAACATTTTATTGTCTTGTATTCCACCAATACAGAATATACTTTGCCCTTTTCTTTGTTCACCTTAAACATAGTTCTTGTAGCAGGGTTGCTGCTGCCTCTCTGCAGTGCAATTGCCCAGAATTTCTTTCCTCTGAGTCCATGGCTGCTGGTCCTTGCTGTGCACTCAGTACTGGCAGAGGTTCTGTGGTGCTTTCATACCCAGTGAGCACAGAAATGCAACTTTGGAAGCTGCAATGATGCAACCACTCTGTGTCTGTGCATGATGAGTGACTCCAGATATTTTCCTCTCCTTCACAGGGTAACAAAACATAGGAGTGCTCCAATGCTGAAGAAACTTGATAACTAAATTCATTGTAGACTTATGCAGGTTGAATTGGTTTTAGAACAAGAGTGAAATGTGAATTCTGTTGCTTTCAAAGCTAGAGAATATATTGCCTTTCCTAAACACTTCCTGATTATTCCCAAATGTCCCTTACTTCCCAGTTGCTGTACTCATTCTTATTAGTTTTCTTTCCTAGGACACTGGATATCAGAGGACTGTGGTCTTCTTAAAGTAAAAACCAGATAGTTGGAAAAGATGGTGTGAAGTGCAAACACTGTGTTCTCCTCTGGCTGTGAAGTTTCCCATTAAATCCATGTGCTTTTGGGACTTCACCAGGTTGCTTTTGATTCTGGACAACAGATTTAAGATAAGCAAATCTCAGAACTGGTGATATCTTTTAGGTGGAAGCTTCCCAGATGTTCCTGAATTGTCAATGTGTCAGCACCTTTAAATCTTGGCCCATGCCTGTAATTTTTTTCAGGAGACTAGTTTCCTGGAGAAATGAGATATCCACCCCTGACTCATCTTTTGATCCCTCATTTCTTTCTGAGCAGTTTTTGTAATCATTGGCGAAGTCGAGTTTAAGTTGACTCAGTTAAGTTTCCAGAAGAGGTGTTTACACCCCCCAAAGATGCTAGTTAGCCAAACAGCAGCTGGGCAGCAGTACCTGTGCTGGCCTTTTCCTTCTTTCAAGAAGCAGCAGCCTTTAATTAGGCTAATCAGGACCCACAGAGCCCAGGTCTCACTGTTACCTCTTTTTCCTTGCCCTTTGTGGGCAAGAAGCCTGGGAAACAGGTAAAGGCATTATGAGAGGGTAAACAATGGGCATGGTGGGAGGCTGAGGTTATAATGGTTCATAGGATACCCAGCCACTGGAAAATCAGCTGCATTTGTCCTGCTAATCACAGAACTGCTTGTCTCTCTTTTGTATTACAGTCCACTAAAATCCACTATTAGAGTAGTTCTGGGTCAACAAATATTTAATAAAACGACTGATGTAACACAGACATTTGAAATAGAGAAATACATCTTGCATCCTCAGTATTCCGTGTTCAATCCTACTGAACATGATATTGGTGAGTATTTTTGTTCAGACAGTTTTATTTTCCATTTACTTTAGCTAGTTTCAAGTTTAGATGGTGCCTGAAGAGTGGAAAATCATAGATACTAGGAGAGGCTTTTGAATGCAGAGGGTTCTTAATTCTACTAGAGTTATACCAGCATCTGAAAGCTAGACAAATCCAGATGAAAAATAAATTGCAAATTTTAAATAATTATGATAATTAGCCTTTGGAGCAATTTACCTAGATGTGTGGCAGATTCATCATCACTTCAAGTCTTTGTGAGATTAGGCATTTTTTCAACTGAACCAGAAGCTGTAGGCTTGATGCAGGAATTACTTGGTAAAATTCTATTGTCTGTATTGTATAAAGGATCTGACTAGATGAATGTAATAACCCCATCTGCTCTGAAAACCTGTGGTACTAAGAATCATTTTTTACACTGAGATAGATTTAAAAATCAGCTGTCTTATCAGTCAGAAGTTAAATGCCCTTCTGATTGACCTTATAATATTAGTCAGAATGACAAAGGAGCAGCATCTTACTTCTTATTTTCTGATCTGCTCTTGTGAAAGTTGTCACGTCACCCCAGGGCATCAAGCTGTGTGAGCACTTTGTGAGACTATTTAATAGCCTGACATTGGGAATATTTTAGGTCAGGCATGTACTGGCTTTTTTTGCTTGCAGATGGTGAGTATTTCCTACTCTATAGCAAGAAGCATTCAAGTTCTGTGTTGGTGGGAGCTCTGTCACAGCATACAAGGATACAAACTAGATTTGAGACATTACTCTTCTCTGAAATATCCTGGTGAAAACCACCCATGACACTTTGAGATCTCACAGCTTTTTTAATTACTCTGAAATTAGGTAGGCATGCCTCACCAGTGTGCTATGTCCAAATATTGGGAGAGCTGAACACAGAGTGCCTAAGACAAGCTCGATTGCAAAAAAAAAAAAAAAAGAGAAAGCAGAAATTGTGTTGTGGGGGGAAGATACAGGTGCTTGTTCTGTCTAGTCAGTGCCTTTTACTGATGCAACAGAAGAGTTATGTTCTGCTGAAAATACTTCTCTAAAGGAAAAAACTATCACATGAGTGTTTGCTAGGAAATTTGAGGGATTCAGAAGCAGGCAGAGTTAGTGGGGAAGAGGAGCAAGGTGAGGAAGAGCAAGCTGCTGAGTGTGGGAGCAAGGTTTGTGTGGGCCTCTCGGGCTGTGAGATACTGCTTCTATGTGCCACTAAGGCCAAAAACTGTAGCTGGCAGAGAAATAAGACTGGCCAGTGAGGTCACTTGCTTTCCACACAGCTGCGCTAACAAAACTCTGAGCCTCCAAATGAGAAGGTTTAATAGGTGTGTCCACATTACCTCAGCTCTGCTCTCTTTCAGTGGCCAAACCAACATGCTGCCCCTGCTCCACCCAGTACAAAGCCCCCTTTGCGGCTTTAAAGCCAAATGAAAGATTTTCTATAGAGGAACCAATTTTTGAAATCTTTCAGTATCAGTCTCATGATGGTGCACAGCTATGTATTTACACTGTTTTCAGCCCCCTGACTGGTTAGTAAAGATTGTGTAGGTTATGTAATATTTTGTAACTTCAAGAAGCTTGGTTTTGAAATGTCCTGAGGTTTTATTCCTTAAAGATCTCGAATTTCACTGAACTTAGTGATAACAGGACATGAAATACAACAGCTCTTGGAGTAATTAATTTTTTTAATGGGATTGGAATTAGGCCAGTGGCCAGGCTTTCAGAAACAGTGAGTATTTGCACATCCCACTTATTTCAGCTGAAAGTTGGGGATATGTCACTGTTATTTAACTGTAAGGTGGGAGGAGACACATACATTTTCTATCTTCCCCCTTCTCTACAGAGGCAGTGAAGCAAAATCTGCTCAGTGAGCATAGCATAGAATAAATATTCCCACAAGGGGAGTAGCTGAATGTTTCAGCCTTCAATTTGCTGTGAAATCAGGTGCTGTTGAGATGAGTCTGTCTGTCTTTGATTGAAATATCTTAATTAAGAGAGGCTTAGGGGATAATTAAATTTGTATCTGAGACCCATTACTGCCAATCCCATTAAAGAAAGGGAACAGTTACTTTCTTCCTCCTATATTTTCTGTTCTGCAGCTTTGATTAAGCTGAAGAAGAATGGCCAACGTTGTGCTGTCAAGTCCCAGTTTGTTCAGCCCATCTGCCTGCCAGAAAGTAACACTGTTTTCCCTGACCAGTTGAAATGTCAGATTTCTGGATGGGGACACAAGCACGAGAGTGAGTAAAATGAGAGCTGGTGTCTGTCAGAAAAAGTGATGATAATAAAAACATAACGCTCAGGGACATGTTATACAACAGAGAGTTTGATAAAATGTTTTGCAAGGGACTTCTGGTGGGATTCTTTTTACCTACCTTTGGAGTTTGCAACATTTACATCTGAAATAGTCATCCTGAACTTCCTTTATAGACCTTGGAATTTGGAGTGTGGTTCCCTTGACCAAACGTTTGCACCAATTTCAGGATGGAATGAGCTATGAGCTAGCTAGATCTCAGTGGACTGGGAGGGGAGAAAGTAGCTTGTGGAGTGCCAACACCTGGAATTTAAGTAAAGTGAATCCTTCCCCTGATTTCTCCAGGTAGAGATTTTTAACTTTACCATCAAGAAGCTTTGAAAATGTTGATAGGAGAAGGCCAGATAGACTTTGGGCTAAGAAGTGCTTACACTCAGCTTGAGAAAGGTGGAAAAAATCACCCCATCCTTTCAGAGGAGGAATTTCAGGATGATGAGGCTGGACCATGCTGCTTCACTGTTGAGCTAGCAAAGACCCATGTAGGTAGACGAGAAGGATTGAGGAGCTGGCTGCCACAGTTTGGTGACAGATAGAGTATGATCAAATATCCCAGTCTAAATGTGTGGTCTAAAGACAAAAAGAAGTAATGGAGCCTTTGAAAAATGGATGATTTATTATCACATCTGGAAAGAGGCGAGGACAGGAGTGCTGGGGTAGTGTTCCTGAGTCTCTAGAAAATGAGAGAAGCCAAAATGGATTAATGGCTGGAAATTGCAATATTGTTATTTTATGGAGTCTGACTGGAGCATCAGAAGGTGATCACTATAAAAATTATTTTATTTAAAGATGTCCATAACATGAATATTACTGAGAGGTGTTAAATGTGTTTTTTGTGTTGTATTGTGTCTTGTGTTTTCCTGCTATGCTCTTGACAATCTATAAAAATGACTTTCTTTTCCTCTCTGGGAATTTTTTAAAGATATATCTGGTTATTCAGATGTCCTGCAAGAAACACTGGTTCCACTGATTCCAGAGGAGAAGTGCAGAAGTCCTGAAATTTATGGAACAGAACTCACAGAGAATATGTTCTGTGCTGGCTACTTTGATAGCAAATCTGACGCTTGTCAGGTAACGCTGGGTGTCATCTCTAGGCAGGTGACAGGAATGTATTTTGGTCAGAAATGTTGCAGTGTTACAGTTCTTACTTTTGATTTTATACTGTTCCTAAAGAAAAGAACTTTATGTGATTCCACCTTCATTTTTTATCATGTTCAATGTCAATTAAGCTCTACAGAAGGGCTCCAGGGTCTTACATTCCTCTGACCTTCACATCAGGCAGTGGCTGTGCACTGGAGGGTGTGCTGCTCTAGCTCCTGGCTGAGCCTGCAGGTGGTGGCAATGGATTTCTGCCCAGCTGGCAGGGATGTGCTGGCAGGAAAACCAGCATGAACCTCTGTGGGGACAAATCCCAGAGCTGCTGCCTCTTGCCTGAGGGAAGATAAGGACACCTGGGTGGGAGGTGAGGAGCAGTGGTGAGGCTTGGGGGAAGGAGCTGAGGTTTCTCTAGTGGATGTGACTGAATGGTGTAGAATGTCAGTCAATTGGAAACTGTGTTATGCAACCTCAGTCTTTCATGGGATGACCTCATGCTCTTACTACTTTCAGTTATGTCACACCTCGGCTCTGAATAAGGATGCAGAATTGTTGTGGTGATAGATGAGACTTCTTAAAATGAAGGATTAGATTATTCCTTACATAAAACTCCAGATTTCATCTACAGCTCATTTTGAAGGAGGAGGGTTTTGCTCTATCAACAAAAATTCGTGACAAGGAAGCACACAGCTAATAGCTGGCAGTGTAAGTGCAGGAAAGAATATCATGTAAACTGTGTGCTGGAAGCCCCACAGAGGTCATAAACTTATCCAAAGAAAGGTGGCAAGAGTGAAATGGCAGCAGCCAGCAGTGGCTCAAGGCCAGGGCTGAGACTGGGGCTGCAAGGGTTCACATGAGCCAGAGAGATGGACACTACCCTGCCTGCCCAGCTCCCCTTGCCTTTCCCAGGAAGTGCAAATGCAAGAGACAGCATTACAGCTGATTGTCTCTCCCTGCCCTGGAAAAACAGAAATTGGGAATGAGAAGGAGAAAAGAAAGTAGAGGGAATGAGAAAGGAGTTGCACAAAGACAAGTGGTCTGGAGAGAATTAAAAAGTCAGAAACAGCGATTTTCAGATGTTGCAGAAGAACAGTGCTTGTGACATGAAATCATTATTAGTGAATCAATAATTCATTTTTCCCTATTTTCAGACTTGTAGTGGGGTCTGAGGAGAAATAATGTAGACCTCTTAATGTAACAACAGATGTAGCTGACCACTGGGTTTTCTTAATGCACACTTAGGATATTAACCTGTAAACCATCTGTTATGTATAAAAAATATTCCAAGACCAACTCCAAACAGACAATGTGTTTTCCTTGATTATTTTCAGAAGATTTTATTGGAAACTTTTTTCCATTTAATCAGTGCAACCAATTAGACTAATTATGAAAAATACACAAACAAGCAAGACTTTATTTGATGTCCCTCACTTATCACAGAAATCTTCAGTATAAAGGCAACACAATTTTCCTATGTATTTTGGTCTCAAAGAATTTTCTTTTGAGATAGGAAAAAATATATTTCTCGTTGGTCTCAAATACTAGAGTGATGGCTACTTTCACCAGTACCATTACTAAGTCACATTTATAATTGCTAACATTTTAATTTCTCTAGAAATTCAATCTAAGATTAACAATAACAATAACAACAACAACAATAATAATAATAAACCCCTGTCCTGAATGTTTTCAAGGTTTAAAATAAGTAGAAATGTTCATAATTAACCCTTGCTGTTGTGTCGTTTGGACTGCTTTTCAGTTTATGGTTTAATGACAAGGTAAATACTCAGTAGCAAATTCAAACACATGCAAAACCCCATATGCCACATAAAATTACAGCATCCCACAGTCACAAAGTGTGGCTGTAAGCAACACCTTTCTTTGAAAACTCTCATGTTCTCTGACAGTTGCAATAAACTGCATTGAGAAACTCTCCAAATGCACCCATGTAACCCCTCCATGCACTGCTGATATTACAACACAGTGCCAAGCCTCAAGGCTTGCTCACTTCCACTGAAAATGATCTAAATCAACCATGCTTTTCAGGAGGTGTCTGAATCTAAAAATTTCATATTTTTAAACAAAATCTGATATTTTGATACTTTTGGTTAATGCGTAATTTAAAAAATCCACCATTATATTTCAATGTGACTAAAAACGTTTTCTATAATGAAACTTCAGTAAACTGCTTTTATTTATTTATTTATTTATTTAATTATTTAGTTTAGTTTAAATCTCATGTGCAAACATTCCTATTTTAGGATTTTCCCAAACTGATCTTCTGACTGCTTTCTATCAAATTAGATAACCTTGGCTTACTTTTGATGCAGGGAGACTCTGGTGGACCTCTGGCTTGTGAGAAAAATGACATCTCTTACCTCTATGGAATTATCAGCTGGGGAGACGGCTGCGGCAGAGCCAACAAACCTGGAGTGTATACAAGAGTGACAAACTATGTGAAGTGGATTAATGAGAAAATAGCCCCCCGAAAAGCTAGTTGAACAGTTAAATACACTAACATTTGAATCAGGGTTCAGGAGTCTTCTGGTTTTATTAAAGTGGCATAAATATTTTATGATAAGCTGGTATGAAAACTGTCATGGTAATTCTTCGCAGTTCCAAGCCAGGCCACCAAAAGCAGGCCCGCTCCATCTGATGTCAGCAGCCTTGATCTAGCATTCAAGGGCTGTGGATTTCTCAACACACACACCTGCCTTTATTTGTCTTAATAAAAAAATCCCAAACATATCGAGACAGTGCACAAAAATCTACAACTTTCTGTCTGCTTGGTGGATTACATAAAAAGTGATTTGATGTGTTTTGCAGTTTCTGGTGGAGCTGTCATCCCCCAAACTAACCTACAACAATATTGTCCTTGTATTCTCAGTTGAAATAAAAAAATAAACAGGAGAATCAAAAATGAAATTCCCTCTCCCTGAGAAATGATCTCTTGGAGCTCAGGGCAAGACACACTGAGAGAACAACGTAGGTAAAGCTGCTCCTCAGCTAACTGCAACAACAGTTCTGGGGAAAGAAACCAGAGGGTTCAGGTTTTGTTTCAACCAAGCACGTAAGCATATTTTATATAAACATTTTTCTATGTTCCACTGACGTAAGATCAGGAACGTGCCTCAGAGCTCTGCTGAATCTGGTGGGCAATTTTCCAGCAAGGTTAACGCAACACCTTCTGAGAGCTCAAAGTCTTTTGCTGAAAAATGCTGGAAGTTGGAGCAGCTGGTTTAGGTTGATACAGCTAGGACCCTTTGCAGACTGATCTGCTCCTTGCCCTGAGGTTAGCAATGGAAATACTTCACCTTGCTGATAAATCCCTAAACGTTTCTTTAATTTGACAGTGTTTTGAAGATGTCATAGCTTTTGTACTAACAAGCTGTCAACTATTTAGATAATTCAGAAAGGAGGTTTCTTGTCACAGATTTTTCAACTGGATGGCTGGGGAGCAGCTTGACATTTTCCTTAGGGATTTGGTGATATCATAAACCACAGGCTTTACTGGTCTCTGGAATTGTTGTGGGAACAACCAAAGCAATTACAATATACAGCTGTTTAGAGGCAGTGCACTCAGCTGTATTAGCAAAAACAGGCAGAAAACAATTCAACAGAAAAAGTCTGACAAAGAATGGAAAATTCTTTTTTTTTTCCTATTACAGGGAACCTTTAGCCATATTAGATGTGGACATTTAAGTGTTGATGTGAAATGTATTTCTTCCCTGGCAGTGAACATTTATGAACTCTCTTAAGTTTTTCAAGCAAAATTGTTTTTTAAAGTAATAGAATTTTAAAGTGGTGCCTAGATATTCAGATGTGTTTTTTGTTTTATAGTACTTGCAGTGTCCTCATGGGTTTCTTAGTACTGATGAATGTTATCTACAGTTCAAAGAGATTTTCTAAGGAAAAATAACCAAAACCTGCATCTATGTAAATACAAATATACAACAGTGCTAATCTAGATAGATGATGTAAACTGTTTAATAAAAACATTTACTCTCTGTTGCTTGAGCTTAGTCCGTTATGTACAAAGTTACAGTAAGATCTTTGAATCCCTCTGTAGGTTGTTCTAGAGGTTGAGAGCTGGTAGAAAGATGAAATAACACTTTGTGCTGAAAGGCATCTGAAAATCTCTCCGTAAGGGTCAGTTTCAGCTGCTGGTGCTCCCAGTTTAATGCACGTGTCATACACATTTCCAGTAGGCAGATAGAAGCACCTGGATGTGTTTTTGAGCTATTGATACTGGGAGTCCTAGGATTAAAGCCTTAAGTTTGTTTTTCTGAGGCACTAAACGCTAGCTTGAAAAACTGATATCCACCTCTGGGATCTTGATTTCAAAACAAGCTGAAGACTCTTGTTGAGTGTTGACTCCCTGGCCATTTGCAGTATGAGTCTGGCTTGCTTAATGCCCTAAAATGAGCATGACCATGTGACAGGACTAACTGTACCTGCTGCTGAGACAGGTACTGCATCAGCAGGAAGGAACTATTTGCTCTTCTTTGGAAGGGATTCATCAGGAACAGGTTTCCATTCAAAGATGAAGCCATTCTGAATATCTGTACCTGTTCTGTGACTTCAGTTTCACTTTCAAATTAATATCTATCCACACTGTGCACAGTTTTGATCCTGCCATTTTGTGTTGTATATACTCTCTTGGTCTTCTCTTGCAGTAAAGAAGGTGGCTGTTTAATAGGAAAGGTGTTAGACTGGTGTTTCTGACAATTTGTGTAGGGGTTTTCTAGCTGTCCTGTTTTCAAAATCTATGCTGCTTGTATCAGTACACAGAAACACCAGTACAAACAATAACACACTTTTAAAAAAATTATCGAATGGTCTGTTTTCTGCCCTCAAAGGTCTAAATGACACATCTCCAGCTGATATTAATTTGAATACTTTGAATTCATTAAAATTAATTTGTGGCTTTCAAAGCAGCCTGTTTATCCACTGTGACTGCATTGACTTGGTGGAACTAAATGAAACTCATTTGAGCCTCAGCTGTGAGGTGACTAGCACTGTATTACAAGCACAGAGTAGGGGTGGCAAGGAGACGTCCAGGTTATGTGAGATGTCCTGAGCTCTCACACCCTGACATCAGTCACATTCCCATGGGGCATTCCAGCATCTGCTTCCTGCCTTTCTGCGGAGCATTAGCCCATGGAAACTAATTCTCCATATTTTTCACCCCCTTCAAGTGATTATTGCTTTGGTTAAAATGAAAACCAAACTCAAATGTACTAGTGAAATTTTATCTGATATTTTTCCTAACTCTGTATTGAAATTGAATTAGAATGCAAAGCCAGTTGAACAAAACCTTCTCTAATTCATTATGAAACACACTTAAAAGATGGTTTTATTAAATTGCACGTTATTCCATGCAAACTGACTGATTTAAAAGGAAGAAATAAATGCAAACATCTAAAAAAACCCCCTTCTATTATGCTACTGAAAGAAAAACGTGTTGTAGTGCTGTTTAAAAAAAGCTGAAGAACTAATTACCATCAAATAAGATGCAGCAGGAGTATTTTTGGAATAATGGACTCTAATTAGTCCATTGCTCGTGGAAATAAATCTGAGGACATCATTAACACATCTTATTCTATTAATTGTAGCTGTTTTGGGTTTGGTGTAAGCGGGTCGTTATCTCATGACAGTTGCATTGCAAAGAGGAAAAAAAAAGTGAGAAGAGTATTTTTATCTGGGGTAGTTGGCAGTGTCTTCTGGGAGCCAAGGAGAGCTGTAATTATACTTTTGAAAAGTGAAAATTGAGCATCATGAGGAAGGTGCGGGAAGGGGGCGTTTTGGCCGGCCAGAGGCGGGCCCCGCTCCACGCAGCAAATCCGGTGCGGGCTTTGCGGCCGCCCGGGCGCGGGGCAGCCCCTGCGGTCGGCGGCAAAGTCCGGAGCCGGATCGGGGCGGGGGTCGCGCCCGGAGCGNCCCCCCCAATTCAGAGGTAAAACACGTGAACAAAGAATGGCTGAGACGGTCCGCAGACCCCCTTTCCCCAGGCGGCAGGTCGGGGGCCGGGCAGGGCCGCGCTGGCCGCCCGCCCGCGCGGGGCCCTAATAAAGCTATTTTGGAAGTGACCCCTCGGGCGGCCGGAGCGCGGGGCGGGCGCAGCGAGCCGGCGCAGCTGTCCGGAATCATGACTGAAGATGACGGATTCCGTGGTGGTGGAGGGTCACGTCAAGTTGAGAGACGGAAAAAAGGTCCCGCTCCCGGCGCCCCCTCGGCCCGCGGGGGTCCCCGACCGCCGCCCCCTTGCCCGGAGGGGAGAGAGCCCGCTCTCCCCTGCCCGGCCCCGGCTAACCCTGTCCCTTTGCCTCTCGTTGCAGTGGAAGAGCAGGTGGCTGGTGCTGCGCAAGCCCTCCCCGGTGGCAGGTAAGGGGGCCCGGCGGTGGGGACGGGGCTCGGGGTCCCGGAGCTTGCCCGGCTCCCCGGGGCGAGTGCCCGCAGAGCCCTCGGCGGGGCCATCCCAGAGCTGCGCTGCCCGGGAGCCGCGTCCGGCCTCGGGGCGAGCTCCTGCACGTACTAAAAACAACGGGAAAAGTGACTTTCCAAGGCACAGCCATTGGATTTGGTGCCCGTTCAAAATGCACTTTTTTTTTTTCTTTTAATTTTTTCGCGGGGGGGAACTTAGTTCTTCAGGGTGATTGCTGGCTATAAAAAAAAAGCTGACATTGTAAGCTCGGTAGTTATTTTTGATCAGTGTTTTGACAGAAAATATCACTTCAATTTAAAAATAAAATGACATTTTGAATTAAGGAAGAAAAAAAAATAAGATCATCTCCATGGTTCTGAAGGGGAAATTGAAAACGTTACACAGAGCTGATGTTTTACTGCTGCAGAGGGAAAAGTAGGCTTCAGGTTTCCCCATCTGTTCCCGACTGGGAAAACATTTGGGCCCAAAAGTATATCTTTCCAGGGCTAAATGTTGCCTACACTTAGAAAACATGAATCCGCACTGCTGCAGAACGGATTATGGCAGCCTTTCTTGGCTCTTGCTAGAAAGACTGAAGGCTTCTTAGTAATTCTTTTTTACCTGAGTTGTTACAGTAATATTTTACTGTTTTAAATACCTGTATCTCATCTAAATCTGTGAAACCTCCCTGTGTGAAAGGGCATGTTTGTCGTAGAGCTAGTATATAGACCTGTGAACATGGGCCTGAGTTTCTAACATCAGTAAGCCTGCTTTGGAGGGTGTAGATGGTAGAGTCTGACTGATAATGTAGCTTATTCCTCAAAAATACAATTTTTATTCTAGCTAAATTAGCCAGGTTTACTAACAAAGGCCCTGATCATTTGCTTTTCTTGGTATGTAAACCATAGCCGTTCTTCAGACACACAACTGTATTGCAGAATGTTCAAATACCGTGGTTGCAGCTGTTTTTGCTAACAGGTGCACAAAGACAATGGGGATCCATGCAAAGCTCTGCATTAGTTAGCAGACAGTTCAGTCTTTCAGACATTTTTCATCTCCGTGGATGCAGATTTTGCCAGTCCCTTGTCCAGCTGAGAGCTGCAGGGCACCTCAGTGGGGCTGGGAGCACCACCCCCAGTATTTATAAAATGGTGCATTGGGTCTTTGTCTTTTGGGGTTTGTAGCTCAGCTTAAGCTGTGGATGTTGCAGCTTTGATATTGACCATTAATTTCATCTACATCTGAGTGCTGTGTGATAGGAAATGAATGTGAGGGAAAGAGGGCTGCTTTTGTCATAAATGCAGAAGATGGGAGAGGTCACTCCCCTTTTCTTTTGGGTTTGCTTGTGAAATGCTTGCGTTCCCCATGGGGCCGTGGCACTTGGACTGGTTTCTTCCATTGCCTAGTTACTGTGGAATAAACACCTCTAAGAAGGGGTTAAGAACAACTGGTGACACAAGCAAACACTAAAAAATAAATAAAAGAAGGTGTGGCACATAATGATTTTTAGCAATGGCTGCTGTGTAGCATTTAACTGGGAAACCTGAGCCGACAGGAGCAATCTCGCAGCAGTCTGCTTGCCATTTAGTGGTTGGGTAATCTGTGAGCTACTGTAAGAATTTCATTTGTGGTTCAGTATGTTCTAATGAAAATACAGACAACAATAGCCTCTTGGTCTTCAGAGTCTGTAATGTGAACAGCTATCCTTGCATAGCTCCTAATGCTCAGAATTAATGAGTCAGTCCCTGCCAGACTCAGGAGAGGATCTGAAATGCTACTGGACTTTGAATAAAATAGGGAAGATTTATTACTGGCCTCCTTATTTTTGAGCCTGCAGATTACCCTTAAAACATGCCTTCAGTGTTTGCTTCCTGAAAACAAGGAGTATAAACTACCTGGGGGTGGGCTAGGAAAAGAAATTAGTTTTACATTGACTTGATCGAGCTGATCCTGCAGTTGTCTAAAGCTCCTTTGTATTGCAGCGGAGTGCTGAGAAATTTGTTATGGTTTGTGCTCTGCATCATCATGTCTGACAGTTTTGTTCCTTTTAGACTGTTTGCTCATGCTGGTGTACAAGGATAAATCTGAACGAGCAAAAGGGCATAAGGAGAGGAGCAGCATGACCTTAGAAGACATCTGTGGCTTGGATCCTGGGCTCCCCTATGAGGGCCTGAATCACACGCTGGCCATCATCTGTCTCTCCCAAGTTGTGATGCTGGGATTTGAGAACAAGGAAGCAATGTACGCGTGGGATGTACGGATACGCTACAGTTTGGGGGAAGGTAACCTTTGTCTTCTCGCACGGTTTTGTTTTTTATTTTCCCCACAGGGTAAAAAAAAACAAAGAAAAGTGAAGCTAAAATGCAATTAAAACAGTACAGTTCAGGACAAGATTGTCACTCATTTGTGAGTGGACAAGCTGTTTTCCCCCTTAGATGTTAAAGCAGGCATCCCTTACAATAGGTCTTGACTACAGTACCACCCAGCACTGGTGGATAGCTATGACAGCTCTTACCTTGGGGTTTTGATTTTGACACTGATGCTGTGTAGCTTTGAAATGAAGTGACCAAACTTCTGCTTCTGGTCCTACAACTGACTCAGGGATTCTGGCAAAAGGATGGAGCCTGAATTAAGAGATGCAAAGTCCTGAGTAGAACTGTGCCAGTTCATGAGTTCATGCCCGGTTTGCTGAGCTGCCTGCTGGGTATTGCATTGATAATTCTCATTGCTGCAAGTGTGCCATTTCAGAAAGAGACTTTTTGCACTGAGTGTCATCAGACACATTCTTTCCAGCTACCTTCGCCTTTCTCCATCCTCCTGTTTTATTTTCTTGATTAGCAGCTCTAAAATGTACCGTGGTGAACAAAGAGTGATAATGTTGTTAATCCATAGTATCTGTCTTATGTTTGTTTAGTCATAACTAGGGAAGGAGGGTAGGTGTGTGGGAGACACACATTAGCAATCTTTATCATTTGTTACATATGCTCTGCCATCTGTTGGGTTTGCGGGCTCATTCCTTTGCAGTACATATGTAGAAAGATGGCCTGGGAATTTTACAGTAAAAATATGTAGAACTATGAGAAGTGAGATGTGTGGATGTACCTCTCAGGTACATCAGATATGAAGCCTTGCATAACAGGAAAGGTTAGAGGGGTTGCTGAACAGTAGTGGTTGGTGCACTTTGATGATACAGCTCTGTAGTCTTCCAGTGCCTTTTTTTTTAAAAAAAAAAAACTAGGTTTGGGATCTACAGCATGGACTTGTCCTAAAAGCTGAAGGAATATTTGAATATGACAGAGTAGGTCTGTTTTTTATGATCTTGCACTCATGTAGTGCTGGAGTAATCTCAATCTGGGTGTGAGGGTTATGGTTGAGATTGGAGGACACGGAAGAGCAGTGAAGAGTTTTTTTCAAGGAAAGCTGTGAATGAGGTAGGAGTAGAGCCTACTGAATTATGACATGTGCAGCCATGGAGTAAAGGTGAAGTGGGAGAGATTGTGTGTGGAAGTGAAGAAATGCAGAAGTCAGAAAACAAGTGTAATCGGTTGAACTGGCAATAATTTGTATAAAGTTAATTGCAAACAATCTTAGGGGCAGGAGAATAAACCAAAGCATTGAAATTTTTTTCAGAATTTTATTTTTTAGTGCATGTTCAATTAGGAGAATGAAGTCAGAGTCTAGTTTGAGTAGACAGAAATAGAAGATGTAGATGAACAGAGAATGGTGACTGGTGTTTTTTCTTAAAGAGTAGTAAGGCTGCCTTTGTGTGCCTTGAAAATAAGGTGGCTGGATGATAAAAATAGGCTAGGGAGAGATGACCTCAGAGTCTGGGTAGCAAAAAAAAAAAAGTGAAAGGAGCTGACACTGTTCTTGAATGAGGACCACAGAAGGGAGGCGTTCACACTGGAGTTCCCAGTGTTTTCTCTCAGTTTTTAGCAGATGAGGTGGATGTGATTCCTGAAATGTGCTTGGGCTCACAACTCATTTTGAGAAGTTAGTGTACTGCAGGTCAGTGCATAGCTGTAAAAAGGAAATGATGGGCTGAAGAAAGTGATGGATTTAAGTAGTACCATTTGTTCAGGGATATACTCAACTCTGTTTCTTCACAATTTTTTTTTTAATAGAGTAGAAGGCAAAGGCTGGGGAGAATTTTGAAAAAAATTCCAATTTACCACGAAAGCAGTGTATGGAAAAAGCTTTATTTTCAAATATGCTTTTCCTTTTACTTTGTCTTTGTTCAGATTTGGGTGTGCTGTATTTTGACAGTGGTCTAGAATTTGGGCTGGAGTTCTTTGTTTTCAGCAGCTGCTGTAACTTGCAACGGATCATGTGAAGAGTGGGCTTCATTCCTCAATTATGAAGCAGAAAGAATGCTGATGCTGCTTCTCCCATAGTTTAATTGCCAGCAAAATACTGGGCAGAGTTAACTGAGCAGAGGAGTGCAAATGACATTAAAGATTCCTTTCTGGGTGTTATTGATCAGCATTTGCTGTCTTTTTGATAGCTCGTGTTTAAGCAGGTTGCGTAACAACTGCGTGCCCAAAAGGGGACATGGTGTGACTATTGATTTGCTCCCTAGCAGTGCTGCTGGCAGAGCTGTAAGCAGAGCTGTGGTTAGTTAGATCTATCTCTGTCTCCTTGCACATTTCACTCGAATGACTTTGTGGCTAATTCTGCTGGAGCCGTAGGGAACTTAGCAAATGCATGTCATAGATGAGGAGTTGGCTTACAGCTCGGATCGTGACTAAGAATATAGCAAGCAGTTAGATGAGAAGCAGGACTCAGACCCAGATGAAATTCGTGATGCTTGAACAAGCATGGGCAAGAAACAGGGAAGAGTGGATGTAAGAACTGAGAGTACCTGGAAGTTACCCAGTAGATTTCATAGGCAGGGAGCTGTTTGTGTGATCTTTAATGCATAACCAAACTCTAAGGCTATGTGCTTCTTGATAAACACCACCAAAAACTTCCTCCTGGAAATACAAGAGTCTCGATGCTTCTCTCTACCAAGACAGGTGTTGTTTGGTTTTTTTTTTAATTTGTTGTGGGTTTTTTGTTTTTATTTTGTTTGTTTTTATTTTGTTTTTTGCTTTTATTTTGTCTAATCACAATATGAAAGAAACTAGAGCAGTAGTGGAGGTCAAAACAATTGTTTGAGAATTATATGCTTGCTCACTTAAATTGCTCCCTTTGAAACACTGAGATTTGAGCCCTTGAAGTGATCCCAATAACTTATTATTCAGAATACAATAGCCCTGGAAGAGAAAATGGGAGATCAGCCTAGAACAACTGCTTTAGGTAAGGATACTGCAATATAGACAATGCTGGAATTGGGATTTGAACCAGGATTTTGTAAACTTGAATGAGATAGATGTTTCTTTTTCTTTCTTCACTCTTTTAAAATTCAGGATATGAAATATGAAAAAATTAACTGACATCTAAAAGTGTTTATTACTTATAAATCACTTAGTTTCCTAGTAATTTTAAATGTCTTGGCATCTACCATCACTAACTCATGAAAGAATCGCAAAGGTGGAAAAATGTAATTTTCCTCATTTTACTGCTAGGGAGGAAGTGAAGCAGTTTATTAAAGGTTGCAGATGAGTCAGTGATAGAGAGATTTATTTAGTTCTTTGAGCCTTGGCTTTTGGGCTCCTTGAGCACCATTTTATTTTTGTGCATGCATGTGCGAAAGGAGAGACAGAGGTTAGAGGAGGAGACAGAAAGCAACCCGGGTAATGATGTAAGGATGGAAGGGGTAAATGAAGTCTGGGCTGGATGATTGACTAATCTGAGATAGGGATTAGCCTGGAAGACTTAGGATAAATTAATGTAGCATTGCAACTTTAGGAATTTGTAACATTAGGCCAAGATATGGTGGATTTTTTCCAATCCTTAACTGGCATAATAGGGAGTAATGGTCTTACAGCTACTTACATGTGGCTGTCTGGTAGATCTTTATGCCAGAGTCTCGTGGTGTGGGCAGGATTTGGTCCAAGTGCCACAGCTGAACAGAATGACTTACATAACACTTGTATATTCTGTAGTAATTTTTTTTTTTCCCTTATTTGATAGTTCATAGATTTCAAGTCTTTGTAGCCCCTGGCACAAAACTAGAGAGTGGGCCTGCTACCCTGCATTTCTGCAATGACATCCTTGTCCTTGTGAAAGACCTTCCTCCCAGTGTCATGGGGCAGTGGAAGCTCTCAGATCTGCGTCGCTACGGAGCTGTCCCGAACGGATTCATCTTTGAGGGGGGTACCAGGTGCGGCTTCTGTAAGTACAAATGGAACCTGTCTTCTAAATACTGCTTGATGCCTTTTGCAGAAGTGTAAATGCACTCTCACTCCAAGTGGAGACTGCAGAACCAGCTGTGCTGCTTTGTCAAACAGGCAGCCTCTTATCAGAGGGTCTGTTCTGAGTAGATTTCTGCAGGCTTCAACCCTGGTGTTCAGGAGAAATGTGACTGTGTGCAGTCCTGGCTGAAAATTGCCCTGTGGCTCTCCAGATGTTTAGTCAAAAGCTGCTATTGAACACAGAGCAAAAATAAGGTAATGAAATTTTATGGCTCTTGTGTTAGGCAAGAGATAAGGTAAAATGGCTTAATGTTCAGATTATTAAATTATGATTAATTATTTTGTTGTTAGCTGAGGGGAAAGTGGTATGGAGCTTTGAGGTTACAGGCAGCATCAGTGTTCTCATTGTGTAAATGCTAATTTCTAAATCCCATAGTGGACTTTTTGCTCCTAAAAGTTAGAACAACTCTCTAGTCCCTTCCCTATTAGCAGCTTTGTAATTATGGGGTGGAGCCATGTGGTTTGTGGGGTCAAAATGAAAGCAAGCAAGCTGAAGCTAGTTTCTGTAGCCTAGTAGCTAAGATGCACCTTTATATGGGGATCAATCTCTTGTTCCAATGGCCAGTTTAGGACTTCTCAAATTCTCACATCAGATAAAATGTATGCAAGATCTGAAAATGATAGTTAATTAATGCACAGGTATAATAACAACATATCATTAGTTTCATATTAAAAAGGTTTTACTTTCATAAGCAGGGTTTGAAGCCATGCTGAATTGATGATCTGTGAGGTGGGTATGCAGATGGCCAGTTTCGATGTGAAGTTGACTTGCATACTTTCTTCAATAAACAAACTGAAAAATTAAAATATTTCAGAGTTGATCCAAATATATTCTTCCTGGGACTTGCATACTGTTGCTCTGCACGTAAATTCTGGTTGCTGTACTTCTGTGGGGTGGAAACCCAAGTTCCTGACCTCTTTCTGACCTGACAGGAGGGTGTGGCCAGGTGGAGGTTGGTCTCTTCTCCCAGGCAACAAGGGACATGATGAGAGGAAGTGGCCTCAGGCTGTGCCAGAGGAGGTTTAGGTTGGGCTTTGAGAGGAATTTCTTCACAGGAAGGGTTGTCGAGCGTTGAAATGAGATGCCTGGAGAGGTGGTGAAATCAGCATCCCTGAAGGTGTTTAAGAAATGAGTGGACATGGCACTTAGTTGACATGGTGGTGTCCAGTCAAAGGTTGGACTCAATTATGTCAGGATCTTTTCCAGCCTCAGTGATTCTGTGAAATGAGGAACTGTAGGTGATGGAACCTGAATTATCCATGGCAGTTTTCCTTTTTTTTTCCTCCCTTAAACTAACACTAGTTTCTGGTAAGAAACAGGAGGTCATCAGTAGCTCTCCTGTGTGCATGCTTTTAAAAATATGAAATTATTATTTTCTAAGGTTACAAGTGAACAGAATTAGAAAAGTCCTTTGGAAAGGGTCCCACTACCTTGTGGATTGTTCTTAAGAAATGTGTGTGTTGATAGCTGAGACCTTTCAGTTGCCATGAAAGGGTATTTTTGCCTTTCCCCTGAATTTTCTGCCTTTCTTCTCAAAGAGAAGAACAGCATAGTCAATTTGGTACAGAATAGCCTGCCACAGTTGGAAACTCTTTACAAATTCAAGCTGATCTTGTTAAAGGAGTTGTTGCCCTTAACTAAGCAGTCAAACATATCCACAGGCATAACAACATTTAAATATGTGTTTAGTCTAAACACTTGATTTAATATTGTCACTATAAGAAAAGATTTTTGAAAATAGAACATAACTCTGGTTATTCTTGACAGAAGTGTGTTGGTAAAGAGAAAGACCACTTTTCTTCAGATATGTTTTACCTCAGTCCTCTGGAATTCTTGAGGCAAACAAGTAATGTTCAGGAAAAAAATTGGTATGTTATTACAGAAGTTGTTTTAATTCCCAAACAAAAGCACTCTCCATTACCCTGTCATGTAAGTGTAATATAATATTATGCAGACTCTATTATTAATGTTACTTTCCTACAGGTTAAACCATATTTTTGCTCACATTCATCCTGTGGAGCCCTGAATGCAGAGGATTAGTGAATTTAAGGTTTAAATATCACTGTAATAAATACTTAATTAAAAGGAACCAATAATCTTGTGGTTCACTTGCCTCTCCTCTGCATAATAAAACACATGAAGCCTCAAACAAGCAGAGCTTTTTTGGGTATATCTGTGATAGAACTGAGGTCTAAAAGGATATGAATTTGTTTTAGCTTTCTGTTTCTTGCTTCCTCACAAAAGTTTTTATAAATATAAAATACTTCATTATGTTCTGTTGCTTAGTACAGGTTTAGTTCAACTCCAAGGGCTGTGGTGCTCAATCCAGGAAGAGGGAAACCATCTGAGATAATGCTGAGATTTCAAACATTAAATCTAGGTATATTTTCAAGATGGTTCACACAAGTTTATTCATAAATAGGAAGAAGAGCATTTACATTCTGAACTCCTCTTGCTCTTAAGATCACAATTGTACTGCTAGAGATCAAAAAAAAAATTTTTTCTGCTTCTGAAAGCTGCAAAAAAGTTATTTTCTGGGCCAAAATTTTGTTCTCTGTGTAGCTGCAGTTTAGTCACACACCGTTTGTACAAAAGCAAGTGTCTTGGCCTGGCAGTCAATTGAGAGGTTTATGTGGAGGAGCAGGTTGGAAAAAAGGAGCCTCTCACTTTCCCAAGTTCCCAGCTCAGTCAGTGTGCACCAGTTAAAATGACCAGTTGCCAGGAGAATCTTCACTTGGAGGTCAGTGTGGAAAAGTTCAAATAGGGTAATAAAAGGGCACATTAACACCATGAGAGCCCAGGCTCTCCAATATTCAAGTGCCTCAGGATTAGCTGCCAGAGCCTGGTTTAAAGCTGCCTCATATTTTCTGACAGCATCTCCTTGAAGAAAGGAACTTGTGGGACCCTTAGTGCCCTTTGAAAGAACAAATGCTAATTGCAAGATGAGCAGGAGTATTTCTGTGATTGTCTTGGTGTTTCAATAAATTTTGCTACTTCCTGCCTTCTTTCCTTTCTTGTTTCCCCTTCTGCATTTATTTGAAATTTAAAAGTAGTACGGGTGGTTAAACTGGGGCAAGATCTGGAATTTTTTGAAAAATCCTGGGCTGCATAGATTAAAACTTCTGTTTATATGCAGATATTCTGTGCTGTCTCCTACTTAGGCCTACTGCAGACAACCAACATTATCTCTATTTATCTACTTTTAGTTGTCATGCCCATATCTTAGTTGGCAATAATAGGAATACTCTTTGTCCTTTTCTCTGGAGAGGAGAGCAGTGTGAGATACCCTCTGAAGGGGGCTGCTCAAGGCCAGGGTTGGGATGTACATGCTGATTGCCATGGAATGACCTGCTGTGGTTCCTATCTGTGCTGCAACTAAAAGGCTTCAGGCTCTAGTATAGTCTGGCACATCTTAGGAGTAGTAATTAATGGGAAACAACTGACTCTTAGGCCCTGCTTTCACACACACTACAGAGATTTAAGTCATTTTTGGCTGTTGTTCATTTTGAAAGTGTGTTTGCCCATGGGTTTGCTTGTTTAATATGATGAGTTAAAATCAACCTTGACAAGATTCAGTAGTACTTGGAAGTTCTATGAAATTGGCAACTTGTCCTGAATGTTAGAGGGACTGTACAGTGCTTTACTGCTGACTGCCACAGAGGACTGGCTGGGTGTTTCAGTCTTGTGCAAGTGGTTGGAGGCTGCTTTTCACCAAGTCTCATAGCCCATGGAGAGAGCTGAGAGAGCCCTTCTGTCTGGTGAACAGCTGCATGGTATTACAGTGATGCATACCACACATTCCTTGGCTTCTAAATGCCTGTGCACCAAACCTGTTCCAACACATGACTGAAAGATGGAATTTCCAGTAGTGAATTTCTCAGTTTTCTCAAGAAAGTAGAAAAGAAATGTAATCACTTGCTTTTATATATGCTTTAGTTAAGCTCTACCTACTCATTCATCTCACTTGATGTTTTTTGCAGGGATCCTTAGACTTCTTCCTTCCCTTGCAGTCTAGTTCTACCTACCAAAACTAGAAAGAGAATGTTTCTTATGAGAGTCAGTCAGCAATTAAGGTGCTTATATGAATAATAGAATCCACAAAGAAATTATTGTTGGATTTCTGTCCACATGCACATGGGTATACACTCTTTGCACTGGTTATATAAAGGTCATCACATTTGGTTTTGGGATTTCCAAATGACTGATAGTTATTTGCCGAGAAAATCCTTTGAGTTAAGCCGCCAGCTCACATGCACACATTTACTTTCTATGTTTCCATTAAAGTCAAAGGCTTGTATAGCCTCTTAGGAGTTTAAGTGACTCTTGACAAAGATGATAAAAGATTGAGGGGGTCCAGATGTACTCTTTGTGTACAGAAATATTTGAGGAATCTTTTTTTTTGCACTGAGTGGCAACAGGGAGGTGTAGGATTCTGCTGAGTTATCAAGCCACATAGTATATCATTGTGCTTCAGACCTGAATGTCCTCTGCTATGTTGTGTCTATATCCTGCTTGCTTATGGTGCATGGAGTGTGAAGGTCATGTTCCTGTAGACTCTGTGCTCTGTTCAGGGAGAAGTCAGCTCAAACAAAAAGCTGAATTTCAAATAATTCCTGAATACATTGCACTCAGGATTTTTTTTTATCCTAATACAATGTTCTCTGACTTTGGCATCTCCTGGAGAGGGGAGATGGGGCAAGACTGCAAGTGAGTCACCAGCAGAAACCTTCATATCTGTCAGGCTGTGTGGTTAGTGTTGTAGTCTCCTAGATGGCCTCTGATCATGAAGCTAGGGTTTGTTCATGTTTCTTTGGCTGAAGAATTCTTGATAGGTAAGATCTGAAGAGGTACAAATGTGGTGGAGTGACAAATCAAGTTATGAAGATGCCTCTAACAATGTTGTCTTGAATAGATTTAAGCAGAACTAGCAGAGACATAGATGTGACATAAATTGAGAATGACAAAAGAGTGTGCACCAGAATATGTTTTTCCTAGAGAGGTTAGTTTACAGCTTGCTGGTTATACCCAATTTACTCAAATAGGTGTCGTGGTTTGTGATCCACTCTCTATTACCCTTTTTGTTTGAATCCCTCAGCCCTTTGTCAAGCTGTCGTAAGTGCTTAAGTGAAATGTGAGTATCCTGTTGGATACGATAGGGTGTATGTTTGGAAAGTGATGGGCATGCAGTCATTCTGGTCAAGATCAGCTCTGCTTCTTTGAGTAAAATTGGAAAAAAAATACATATGCAAATCAGAATTGGCTAGAGACATGCAGAAGTCAAACATATGTCCAGATTAGGGACCGGACTCACAAGGAAAGTGATGTGCAAAACCCTGCTGCAGGTCTAAGATTTGATATTGGAGTTTTCTAGTATGCTTAGCTCTGGTGAAGTGGCAGCACTTCTTCAAGGTCTATATACTAATTTAATTTCCCTTTTTTTCTGGTACTGAAGTTTTATTTCCTTGAAGTTTCTGGTTACTGGCGTGGTCTTTTGTCTGATGTTTTAAGATAATAATTTTTTTTTCCCTGATGTGAGTTATATTTGGACTGACAATTTATAAAATGTTCTGTGGAGCCCTTCTAGTCTTTTGTGTTGTTCATGTAGCCGTGTGTCATGGAGCTCATAACTTGTTTGTTTATTTAGTGATTCTCATTCTAATTTTGCTTGGGGCTATTCTTAATGAATGGAAAGCAAATATCAGAATAGAGCAAAGGGTAAAGATCTGATGACAACCTGTGGAGTTGTGTTGCGTTCTGTTAATAATAGACACATAGGACTTAGTCTAGGAAAAGTTATACTATAATCCAGCAATATAACCAAATTCTAATTTGTTGGTATATAAAAAGCTCCTTTTGCTTAAAACTGGTTAAAAGTAGAATTAACTTGGTTCATTCTTTTGAAGACACTTCAAGTATCCCTGACACTTCCCGCATAGTTAAGTTTGACCTACAGAATTTTAGGGGTAAATAAGAATAAAAGACCGGGACAGCTGTTGAGAATAAGATGTCTGTTTTGGCATTCAGGGGGGATTGGAACTAGAAGATCCTTAAGGTCCCTTCCAACCCAAGCCATTCTATGGTTCTGGGACACTATTCTAACTGCCTGAATGTCATAAAATTAACATAAATTATTAGACAGCTGTTGAATTTACACGTATGTTTGTGGTACAGGGTGTGTGTGCTGACCTGAATTTTTTATTTCTTTTCCCAGGGGAATATCTTGTTGACTTCTTTTCATGGCTTGCACTTAAAACTCTTTTGAGTACTACGTTATAAATAGCATCAGCTAAATATATTTCTAGTGTTTCCAGGTGAAAACCATACATATTTATGTTGTGCTTTCTTGCAGGGGCTGGTGTTTTTTTCCTCTCTTGCGCTGAAGGGGAGCAGATCAGCTTCCTGTTCGACTGCATCGTCCGCGGCATCTCCCCGACCAAAGGCCCGTTTGGTTTGCGCCCAGTGCTCCCAGGTTAATACGGGAAGTGTAGAGTGGCCAAGTGAAGTAGGAGCTTGTCGAGTCCCGCTCCCACTGCTGCTGCTGTGAGAGCAGCTCGCAGACACCGAGGCCGTGCAGAGTGCAAAGTGGTTTTCGTTCTGAAATGTCACCGTACAGATTTATACGCCGGATGTACCCAGTTTCCCCCTGCTGCTCTGGCTCATTCATATTTCTGGTTTTATTGCTAACTCCAGCCCTCTCTCATTTAACGGTACTAAAAGTTGGCAATTTGAATTGAAAAGAACCCTAACTTTTAGTTTTGAACTAAAGTGGAGCCATGTCTGCATTGCTGTTTTAATAATATAATGGAATACTAACTTCTGGAGCATCTTGAGTTTATCCAAAACACAATGTTCTAAGTCTTGTCAGCCTTAGAAAACTTTGTCAAGCCTCCACATCACATTTAAGTTTTTCAACTTGAGCTTTTTTCCTGATGTGTGAGGATTAAATTTCCTTTTCCTATTTCATGGTAAATGCTGCATGTACTGCAATGTTCAGAGAGGAATTTGGATGGCATCCTAATAGAGCCTATTGCCTTTTGATTTCAGCAGTATCAGTATTGAGTCAGAATACAGTATTGAGTCAGAATGTTTCTGTCAAACAGGACAAAAGTGTAGAAATGAGATTGGAGGAAATTGTCTGTGATTTGGTGGTGGAATACAGTAGGAATAGGTTGCAAGAATGGTGAAGGATGAGCTGGGATTTGTGGAATACTTATAGTTTGTGTAAATGTTAGGCAGTTAATAAGTGTTTGACAGGGTTTTATTGCTGTTATAAGATTAAGATAATTGCAGGAACGAAATGTGATGGAAAAGATTAGATCTTTAGATTATTAGATCATTTGATTATGTGAAGCTTGTGAAAATAAATTATGAAAAAATAGTTATTAGTTAAAAATTAGTAAATGCAGTAAACACAAGGCTCAGTTCATGTTGTCTTTCTCATGATTGTAAGGCAAAAGTAAATTAAATAATCAAGGAGAATAGTAGACAAAAAAGTCATTCTTGTGTGACGATATATGTTTGCATTCAGTTAACTGGAGTGTTAAAAAAAATAAGCAAACAGAAAAAAACCCAACAACAGAAACACAAAAATCAGTGTTTATACTTAGAGACTTGCTATTGAGCAAATTCTTCTGCATATCTAAAACTATGTGTGTGTGTATATATATGCATATATGCAACCCCTAAATCTTTAATGTAACAAAAATTTCTCTCTGGAAAAATTAAGCCTACAAAACACTATTCTGTTGTCCTTTTTTTTTAAATTGTTATTTTAAATTTTAATTTTAGCACAATCTTTGAAGATTGATTTTTCAGAAGCATGTAGGAGTAAATCTGCTTTCACATGTTAGTTATCACTTCTGGTGTTTGTGGGTTGTTGTGCCACATACCACAATCCCTTCCCTCCTCCAGGAGCTCTGACCTCACTGAGGTACATGAAGTGGATGTGGAACGTCCTGGGGAGTACGTGGTGTTTTTTTAAGAGAAGATCTTTTTCCTGAGGTCTTTTCATTTCTCTTCTGTGCTTGATGTGCTTGGCATTAAAATCTCATCCACTTGATTTCATTTCGTTTCCCTGGACAGGAGAAGTGTTTTGTCAAGAATTTTGCTCATGTACTTGCAGACTCCTCTGCCTTTATTTATCCAAGCTACCTTGAGCCCTCTGACTTTCATTCCTCTTTATTTTACTCTTGTCTCTTCCAGTTTGTCGTCCCTCTCTATGTACATGTTCCTTGGAAAAAAAAAAGAATTTTATGTTCTCCTTTATTTATTTTCCTGGCAGAAGCTTGTACAGATCTGTTTAAGGCACATGTACAGTTCTGGTGATTCATCCAAAAACTAATTTTCCTTATCAAGTATGTTGTTACACAGAATATACTGTATTGCTTGAAAAGGTCAAGTCTGCCAGCTGCACACCATGTGTCAAGTATTGAAATTCACTCAACCTTTGAAAGCATCAGCTTGTAAACAGATTAATTATCCATACACTTCAGGTAACTAGATCAAAACTTCCAGATTGGGGATTCTACCAAGAAACCTCTTGTCTGTGTAATTCATATTTACAGCAGTGCAGCCTCAACTGTACTTTATGTATGCAATATTCTGCTTTTGTGCAATTTAAAAGCTTCTAAGAAACCCTCTCTTTACAGTTTGCTACTTGAATTTGGCATCTTGCCTTTGCCTGTACCTTTCCAACTTAAACATGAAATATGCTTGAAGCACTGTGGTATTTTCAAGCATGGAAAACACACAAAGGGCAGATGTACAGAGGAGGAACGTAATATGGTAAAAACAGTCACAGTGAGTGTTGGACACCAATGCCCACAGCACAAATATAATCTATAGATGTTATGCAATCAGTGTAGTCTTTGTCTTTGCAGAAAAGATGAATGAATGAAGCCAGTTGCTTCATTTACAAACAGCTCAACAATATGATTAAAAGGAGTGCTGAAATATTTATGTGTTAGCATGATATTAATAGATGGTAGAGAATGGTTTGAAGAGGACTGAAAAATGACCAGTTTTCTTACTTGTCATAGTGATTCTTAAACAAATGTAAAATAGCCAGTATCCAAATGGAATTTCTAAACTGGGTGTGCAGGGGGTGTTTGCTCAAGGATAATATTCACATCTTCTTTTCAGGACTGTAGTTTTAAAAACTATGCCTTATTTCTTTAAAAGCATTTTGTTTTTGTCACATGGATATATGATTGCTGTACATATTTGATGATGTCATCTATAAAATATGCAATGAAAATCCACTGCAGTGGAACTCACAAACTTGATTTACCCTTGCAAGGTTTCACAATCTGGTCTAATCTCTCAGCAGACCAGCTTTGAGCAGCAGGTTGGACTAGAGAACTCCTGAGATCCCCTCCAACCTGAATTATTCTGTGATGTTTTGGAAATGAACCAAATTACTATTCTCATGATAAAAAATAAGTCTGTTATGTGTACATCCAAAATAAATTGGAAAAGGAGAAGAACATTAGATGTTTTATGGTTTACTACTTGTCGTACTTATTTTGGGAGTGCATTGATTTTTCAAAATTGTACCAAAATAGTCCTATTGATATCTCCATTAGCAGATTGGAGGTTTTGATTTGTTAAAAGCTGTGTGATCAGGTCTCATAAAACCCCCCCAAAGATGTAGAAGATGGGAATGTGAAGGTCATGTAGGTATAGATATTTGTAGATATTTTTAGGAAGTGTAATATTTTAAATAAAGGACTCAAATGAGTGATGGCTTTGGATGGCTTGTTTTCCCAAGCTACTAGTTGGAAGAGAACTGCTGTAACTGACTACTAGCACAATCTCTTTTTTTTTCCTTGAAGAGATATTTAGAAAACAGTCCAGAGAATTTTACATTCTGTCTTGACAGAAATCTCGATATGACTTAGTAATGAATCACTGATTTCATGGTTTGTAATCTATACTGAATTGCATGCTTATTATTTGAGAAATGTTTGTTTATCAGGTGTATGTTGAACTCCTTTTTTCCACTAGCAACTTTCACATTGATTGCCAAACCTGAGCACAGCAAAGGCCCAAGAGCCCATCAGTGATATCTTTGATCAGTGGGCAGACTCTGATACTCTCTGTATCTGATTATGTGACAGTCTAGTCCTGCAGTCTGGAAAGACCCCAGGTGTAATGTTGATAGTCTGGATACTCTCTTTTAATTTTGGAAGCTTTTTCAGGCTGCTTTGTGACTGACTGGAGAGTGTACAGTGCTGCTTGCTGAGGATCCATCTGATGCTCTTTCTTTTTGTTTAAGCTTGATACACCTTTGGCCATTGCAAGACAGCTCTGTGGCTGCCTTCTGCAGTATCTGTACCAAGTGGATCCTCCTCAAACTTTTAGGACATCATTCCTCCAGACATCTTACAAGGTGTGGAGATGTTAGCAAGAAGGTGAGGGTCCAGGCCTGATTTACAAATGTGCCTACAGTTACACAGGAAGAAAGAAAAGAGAGATTTTCAGCCTAACTTACTTAATTTTGTTTAACAAAGTAATTAACCAGTTGCATTTTAAAGATGCATATAATCAATTAGGTAGCTGCTGGCTGAACTGGATACAATACATTTTTTCCTGACAGGTGCTTATTGAACAACCCTGGAGCTTTGAATTACTGTGGCACTTTATTCGTATGTTACCGAAGTATTCAGAATCTCCCACGATGAGCAGCTGATGTGGCTTTAATGAATACCCACCAACGTAATGTAAAAATAAAATCTCCAGCAGAGGCATTTTTAGTCCAGCTAAATTTGATGTAATCCTTCCCCTTTGCCCCAAAGCAGTGTTTAAGAAGATTTTGATGACTGCCTCACATAAAAGATTATTTTCCTGGTAGCAAGGGATCCATGTTTGATTGGAAAATGGTAAAAAAATTTATTAATTGAAGGACCCGAGTGAATCATAGGACAGGATGCATTTGTTAAGAGTTTGGGAAATGAAGGTACTAATTGTTCTTGGAGCTGCTCCGGGATGTTGTGTGGGCAGAAGCTGTTGGCACTTCCTTGGACAGTTGTCTCAGTACCGGTCATGCTGCTTCTGTCCCCCTGAGTTACTAATGTGGTAACTTGCCACACAGATATTTAGAGGTTGTGTATTGGGCATGCAAAAGGTAGAGGATGATGCCAAAAAATCCAGCTTTGTAGCATTATGGCCTAAAAAACTTACTAAAGAAAGGGTTATCACAACAGCACTCATGGGAGGTCATAGGATATGCACTCCGGTAAGGACTGGTCCCTAAAAAGTGGCTGCAAGTGACTTCAGTCCATAGTCTGATCCTGTAGGAAACCCTCCTGATTAGATCTTGGTTATCTGTAACCAAAAATACTGGTACAAGAATCTGTTACTTCTGGGGAATAGTATTGTCTGTGTTTTCCATAGATGTGTGCCTTATTAGCAGAGAAGATTAAAGGTGAAACAAAGACTTGGGTAAGACTGATAGATAATTACATAAAGCCTAGACTCTGTATGTTTGTCAGGTTTTGAAGTTATTTCTCTAGGTATTTCCTAGAACTTGCTGAGGAAGGTTCTTCTGCTCAATCTTCCACAAAACTGGGCAATGAGAGGTCGCAGCACATAACTATGAACACAATTTTATACACACGTTTTATCCATAGGCAATCCTTAAGGGGAAGTTTAACCAAAAAATTACCCGTTCTGTTGGATGACAGTATGCCTAGAGGTTTCATGTTGTTGGGTGAAATGTGGTTTCTGTAGCTGTGCAGCTGATAGGGAATTTGACTTCTCGAAGCAATTGAACATGTGAAGTGCAAGCCTTCTGACTTCAACTTCCCTCCTACCTCATCTTGTTTTTTATTATAAGCCAATTTTAAAAGATCAGTTGTTTGACCAGTTTTTTTTAAATTATATCTTTTGCTGACTGTAACAGGGATATAATTTCCTTACAAAACTGGTTGTTGTGTAGGTGCCCCAGTAATGTCCTGAAAATCTGTTTGTCAAATAGTCATGTTCTGAGGAAAGTGAAAGGACCTTTCCTACTGGCAGTTCTTTGGTGTGGGAAGGATTAGCCTGTTTGCATCTTGGTTTGACCAGTTTGCTGATCTGTTACAACAACTTTATACTCAAAGTGCTCGTAGAGCAACTTTCTTGGACCTTTTTTGAACATAAGGCATTTAACTAGATACAGCAGAGTAACTGGAGCAGAGGACATTAAAAAATAGGCAGACACTTGTAACGCTGTATGCTACTGAGCAGATCCTTGCATGGACCTGTCTGGGTTACACCATAGGTCCTGGTGGCCAAATGTTGTATTTTCCTTTGGCAGAGGTCCATATGGAAGCATTGGGGGTTTCATTTGAGTAAGCAGTTGCACAGGTTTGAACTAGTCAATGCCTAATGTGAGCTGTCTTGCAGTTGAAATAGGATTGGACACCTAACAAAATAATCCACATCAAACAGTCCTATTTTCTGTCTGAGCTGGGACACACAGAGGTCACAGACCCTGTTTGTTGTGGGCATTGTTGCCTTGTCCCTGTTAGAACATCCTTGGGTTCCAATGTATGTTGTTACAGATGGATTGTGTATCTCTTGGTTTTTCTGCTCATCTTACCCAGATTGTAGACTGCCAAAGATGGAAACCTCCTCAACATGGGAAAGAAAGTTAGAAAGTTCAGCATTGTCATTTCTGTTCCTGCCTAGGACAGGTCAGAAAGTCAATATGCTTAGGGAGGAGAGATGGGGCAGTTTGTTTCTCGGGGCAGTTGATAAAGTAGGGAGCTCCCATGGGGCTTCCGCTGACCTGGCAGTGCTCCTTCCCCTGATTATGAGCTTACTTTGACTGCTGTGTTGACAATATTAAAACTAAGTCATTTAAAACTAGAAGACCTGGGGTGAAAATGAAACTTTTCTTTTGTCTTTCCAACTGGTTTTTGTCTTACTAACTCAATCACAACAATGTATAGCCTTTTTCATCTTTTCTTCCCCCTGTTATTAAATGATTCAGTGTTTTTGTGGTGTGCTTGTGCTGCCCAGTTGATCAAACATACACGAGCAGCAGTTGTGAGGAAGCTAATCTGTTTTTGCTGTCAATGATTGCCTTCCCTGTGTATTAAGAATTACTGAAGTTTCTGATGATGAGCAAGTTAGCAGACCATATCCTCTGCAACCGCTGAACATGACACACTCATCAGTGCTATTTGAAGGAATCCAAAGGTTTCTCTTGGGATAATGGTTATGATTACTTCCAACATCTGGTTTTATTATTGTACCTGCTGGAAAAAGAGTGATTTAGAAGAAACTGGCCTGTTTTACTGATGAGACTTCTTTCACGTTCTGTTTAACTTTTGGTCTTTCTGCTTTTCTTTGGAATATAATGAGCCACCTTCAGTGAAATAATCTCAGCTGTAATGGCAAACTCACTAAAATGTATGGGGAAAATCCATGACAGTACATTTTAGAACTGGTTTATATCATCCTAACTTGTCTTGTATTAAATATGAAGACAGAGAGTTGTTTACTTTATCTCTGACATCTGAACTTAATGACCTTCTGAACATCCAACTTGAAAGCAAAGTCTTTGTAAAGAGATGATCTGGATTGGAAGATGTCAGTGTAATCACTCTGATTCTGACTTTATGATGTAGATTTGTAAATTTCTAGGATGAAAAATTTGTTTTTTCTGAATGTCAAAATTCCCAGTGAATCCAGGACAGATTTTATGTGGGTCAAATTAACTTTCAAGTCCTCTAGACTTGCTGGATGCTAATTATTTCTGTAGCTATTGACTTCGGTGCTGTGCTCTTCAGTGTTGTGTCCCTGGTGGTAACTCTTACAGATGTTGGGTGTAAGCTCTGAAAATCTTTGACACTTTTATATTTAACTTACTGTGTAGCACATGTCCAGGATGTGCTTGAAGTCAGATTATCCCATACGTTTTGCCAATTAGCATTTTGAGCATAAAAATTTATTTTTCTCTTTCCTTCTTTTTTATTTATTTTCCATGTTTCCTCCTTTATTTATTTATTTATCTTCTGTTTCCTTTTAAAGATCCAAGTACAAGCCCAGCCTATTCAGAAGAAAGACTGGCTCATGAAGCTTTGCAATTAGAAAAGCGCTTGAGCTTGCTGTCCCATACAAGTCGCCAAGGTAGTGGAGGTAAGAATACCTTTCATTAAATAAAAAACATTACACTCCTTCCTGCCCAGGCTTTAAAAGTTATATGGCCTGTGCTATAAGATGTGGAGCTTACAAGAAAAATAATAGAGAAATGGTCAAGACATATGATTTGTTGTGTTTCTTGTGAGGCAATTCTTTAAGAGCATTGTCTGAAGTCCTTTGATGTAGACTGGAGGTTTTCAGCTCAGCAGACCGAGTTTTGAATCAAACACTATTAACCCAGGAAGACCACTTAGGATGCTGAGCTCTACCGAATTTTTGCATGTAGAACTTAAAAAGAACTGTCTGCATCAAATCTGATATCTGCTTAAGTACCTTAGTCAGTGCAGCCTGTGAGATGGACTCACTTGTATGGTTCACGCATGCAGCTTACAGCAGATTTTTGCAGTAAAACATGGGACTCCTGTGCTTTCCTCTGCTATCTGTATATGCCTTTTCTGGAGTTGTTAGAGTATCAAAGTAGAATTCGTGTCTAGCACTGGATTTGTAAAAGGGCCTGTGCCCTGAACTGCCGTTTGAACTGTTTGATAGCCAAAGTTAGGTCATCCAAACATCTGCTTTGCTCTTGACTCTAGACCCTACAAGCCTAAAAAAAGTCCCTGTGAAGATCCTCAGGAGCTTAATTATGTGCTTATATACATGTACATGGCTGCTTTGGACTAGACACTGCTGGGTAATGTGGTTTGTGACTGAATTCCTGAGGTTTTTCTTAATTAGCACATAACTACTAGACTTAACTGAATGGATAGAAAACAAATGAGACTTGATAGATAAGCATGCCTGTTTTGTTTTTTTTTTTATTCAGTCCCTCTGCTCAGAAATCATGGCCCAACTTCATATACAGTTTCTGCCTTTGTTTTCACATTAGCTTTATTAAGAAAGAAGAAAACATTGTGGACTCTGTGTGAGCTACAAGACAATGGTTTTGTATTTGTTTGGTTTTGTATTTATTTGTTTGTGTTTTGTCCTTGTGCTCTTTCATGCCGATGCTTAAGTTTTTTCATTCCTATTCTGTCTTTGATGGCAGTAATTACCTGTTAAAATGCCCTTCTTGCAACTGTCATTGAAGAAAACAATCTTGCAATATAGGCATAAATGAATCACAGAAGATATTTTTGTATATAGATATGTAAACATTTTTATAGCAGTATTATTCTTATTTTTATTTGTACGGAGATGTATGATTGTATTTTGGTACAGCAGCCCAATTAACTGTATGAAAGTAAAATATGTTTGAGAAGGGGAGAGCTTGGTGCATAAACGTTAAAAATTTAGCCTTGAATGCATTATGTTCCACAGTGTGGTAGGGTTATGGCAAGGTAACATACCATTGCATTTTATTTTTCCCGTGGGGCTATGAGTTATTGCAGGAATTCTGGCTTTCTGACGGCAGTTCCACTTACAAAAAGCAGATGGAATCTCAGGGCCCTTCCTGTTTGTACATACTTGCCACGCTTGAGTCTGTTGATTGTGTTTTAAACGTAGGTTGATGTATTTCCTTCTTTTCTAGGTGACGATAGGAGTATTTCAAGCTCATCTTCAGATACCAGCCACTCGGATGTCAGCGTTGGGAGCAGGTTGACAGTGTGGCCTGAGCAATCTTCAGCCAGCACCTCTCAGGAGAGCCATGGGCTGGCAGCTGCAAAGGGTATTCACCTGGGAGAAGAAAAGACCCTTCCAGAAGGGGCACGTGGCACCACTAAACCCCCTCCGAAGCCCCTCCGATCCAGACAGCTGCAGGAAATAGGTCGTCAGAGTTCTTCTGACAGTGGAATAGCTACTGGTAGTCACTCTTCCTACTCTGGGAGCTTCTCTTCCTATGCTGGGAGCTTAGACATTTGCCATGGTGATGAGTTTGGATCATTGCTAAGCTTGCCATTGAACTTTCCTTCAGATCAGAGTCTATGTACTTGTCCTCAGAGCGAGTCCCAGAGAGGTGTGGGATCAGAGTATCAGGTTCCCAGCTCTCTCAGACACGTTTATGATATACCCAGGAGTGTGTTACAGGCAGCTTCTAAAGAAGTGCAGGTGAAGAGTGCAGATTCCACGCTACCCAAGGACCAGGCCCTGCCAGCTCAAGGTGCCAGTGACCCAAGACTGCTACTCCCGCACTTGGAAGCACGGAGGGGACCTGAGCACAGCCAGCACAGAGGGAGGCCTTCATCCTTACTCACAGAAAGCAGCAAGGACTCAAGTGATGAGACATATGTGGATTTTGTTTCAAGGTGGTCAGACACAAAACCACAAGGACAGGTGTCAGACTCCAAAAGTAGTGAGCTGTCACAACCTGGTGGGGCCTCAGCTGACCCCTGTGACACATGTAGCCCCCACCTTGGGATGACAAGAGCTCTTTTTTCATCTTGTCCAATCTGTGGTGGACTAAAGGTAAATACCTAACACTGAGCGGATGCTAACGAACCGTAGTTAATATGGCATGATTAATTTGAAGTTATGTAAGTTGTAGGTCATAAGTAATATTGTTTCCTTTATACTCCGAACAGGTAATAACTTTTTCTGTTTATGCTGAAATGGAGAGGCTTAGCACATGGTTTCCTCAAAATCTGTGCCTAGTCAAGGAAACACTGAACAATATAGACCACAATAATTACTTTTAAATTGGCCAATTTTGGCTTTGGGTACATGTAAGTAAAAGAGAAAAGTTTTGCAGGCACTGGATTTGTCATATAATGGCAAGTGAGCATGAAAGACACTGACCTGTCTTGCTGCAGGTATTTACAAAGAAAGAAGGGAGGTCAAGAAGTGTGTACTGCTCTTAAGGAGATCTGAGTGCATACTTTTATTTTATTGATGTTTTTCTTTTCTTTGTCACTGTAGTTTGAACATGCCTTGCAGGTTAGACCCATTTCTCACTGGGAAATACAAGCTAGTCAAGTCAGCATGGCATGTTATGTGACTGGCCAATGACAGTACTTTAGAGCAGGTACACAGAAGCTCATTAGCTGTCTACAAACAGGACAGTTTATTTGCAGGAAAATTTATTTTTGATCACCAGTCACATAAAGACTTAAGGCCTAAACTGTGGAGGTTCACTTGCCTTTCTAAACACATTTGCCAGTATCTGTTACTAAAACTTTGATATTCTTATAAATTCTTTTTGGACCTGCTACATTCTTGTCTTTTTATGGCAGTAAGCTTTATACATTAATTATACATTGCATGAAAATGTATCTTATTTTATCCATGTTGAAGAATTTTTTTTTTCTGTGAATGTGTTTGCTAAACTAGAGGAAGATATAGCTGCTTGTATTAGTGAGCTGTGGAAAGGCTGGGAAGGTTTGAGGGAGTGCTTAATTTAGGGAATGTGTGAAGCAAAGATTCAGCAAGAGCAACTTCTGCATGAGGAATTAAACACTGCCATTGAAGTGTGTGCATATAATTAAATGTGAGATTACATAAACCACTGCTGTGAAAAGGGCTTGAATGCCTAGAAGGTGATGAAAGAAAAATTAAAAGGTTATAAATTTGAGGGATTGTTTTCTTCTCATGAGGTGTTTCATGCATTTGCATTGAGTGCTTTCACATGTTTGCAAACCAGAAAGCTCTGTCTGCCTGGGCCATCGCACAGCCCCGTCACAGCACCTTGGATGTTACTGTGACATGTGCCTGCAGCACTTGGCAGGTAGGGAGGCACTTGAGGGACAAGTTTTCTAAGGCTGTGGTCAGCAGGACCACTGATCTTCAAGGCCATCCTTGCCAGCCACCTGCACCTCAAGCCCTCAGGGGCCCTGTAGCCCAATTCTGGAAGCGTGGCTGCAGGCAGTGGGGTGCACAGCCGTGTATCTGCTGTTGGCTGCCTGTGGCTGCTCCCTGTAGTTAGGGAGAATTTGGGAAAAATGACCAAGACTGATTTTTGGAAGGGCTCTGCTTTGGGATTAGAAAGCTCAAAAGTGGCTTTGTTATAGGCAGGGAGGAAAGTAGTTCAGGTACAATTAGCTCACATAGTCTAAATGTTTCTGGGTGATCCAAATTGTTGGTTTAGATACGAATTTATCAGATCTTACCCTGGATATCTGTGGAAGATGGGAAACTGAAAGTGAGTATTCCATTGGATATCTTCAAAATCATTAAAAGCTAAATTATGTCATTACAACTGCCTGTTGACCCCAATGACATAAATACCCACATCTGTTATTACAAAGTCCTGTCAAGTTTAATGGTGTTTCTAACCGCCCTAATAAGTTGGCGAGAATTTCAGATATTGTCTGTACTTAAACAAATCTAGTGATAAACACTGTTGCAACCTTCTTACTAACTTTTGTTGTAGCATGAGATATGCACATCTGGTTTTTCTTTAAGAATCCATTTATAAGGAGTCACGAAAGAAATCTCCTTAAATGGAATGATTCATGGGTTTGTTTTTACTTTTGAAAGAAAAAATAACCCTTTGATTCACTCTCTTGAACTGTCAAGAATGAGTTATTTTAGCAGTATTTAATGGACACTGTCTTTGGCATTTCTCCTGATGAGTACCGTGAAAGCACAAATCCAAAGGCTGTAAATCAAAAATAATTACTACTCCTTATACTTTGAACAGAATATATTTAAGTTAGGGCCAGGAAGAGCTGACTTATGGATTGATGAAAACACTAGGTTTTCATGTTTATTCAAATTTGTGTTCGAAAAGCTTTAATGTGTCGGTGTTTGGAATTCCTTTGCAATTTTGAGTTAAGCTGTTAATTAAATTGTGTTAATGGCTTTTAAATGCCTGCTATTTAAAGTGACCGGAGTAGAGGAAGGTCTGCAGCAGTAATTAAGGCTATAAGCATTTGTTTGTTTTGTGCCCTGTATGTAAACTTTGGCAAATGGAGGTTAGGTCTGGGCACCTTGGGTGTGCGTGTTGGAGTTCAGCATGTGAAGAGTTGGAGCGAGGTTGCAGGATGAAGATGTGCATATGGGAAGGGCGTGGTGGGGGTCCTGAAGGGGATTGACTTGTTAAGAGCCACCTGCTCCTCTAATGACAAGGATGATGATGAAAACAGGGAGAACAGACCCTGGGAAAGGGCCAAGGCTCAAATAGAAAACAGGGCAAGGAAGCCTTTCTGTCCCTCTGCATGAAAAATAGAACCAGCATGAAAAAAGTTACTAAATATTGCTTCTATTACTTGTACATTGTATTTCCTATTAGACACTGGGGACTAAGAAGCAAGCATGCAGGGTGATTTGCTTTCTGTTGTACATAATTGTGCTGTGCTCAGGATGTCCTTTACAATTTTCCAAGGTGTGCCTTTGCTATGTAATTTGACCTAGTTGATTTCAGTGCTGTAGATGATTGCAGAGGTGAATTCATTGTCTATTGTAAGTATAATTTAAGCTCAGAATTGATTGTTACAATTTCTGGGTAAGCTGTAGAGATTTATTATTAGACTTCACTTATTACGTTTTTAACTACTTAACTAATACTAATTTAATGAATAGAATTTCATTGTATGCTTGTTGGTCTGTAACTTCCTTTGATGCTATAGTTTGAGAAATGTCAACTTTTTTATAGGGTGTCAACTTTTTTTTTTTTACACCACCATTGTTTGTAAATTTTCTTAGAAGTCTGAAAAATAAAATTATTTTCCAACTGGCTTTGTCCTTTTCCATCTGACAAGTTCTGGGTTTTGCTTTGCTTTTTGTCCCCTGACCTTCCTCTTCTTGCAAGTTGAATTAATACAGAGTGTTTATGGCTGTCTCTTCATGCTACTTAGTGTTATACTCAAATAACTGTTGACAGCTCCAAATGTGCCTGTTAGTAGGAATTACATTTATGTATGTCTAGCTCATGCTAAACTCATATTTATGTCAGTGGGAGTTCTTATTTATGTAGAAATATAGTCATGAGTACTGCTTTGGTAGTTAACTTGCCATGATAGAGGGGAAAAGAAGTTGTCAGTTTGTGTGTGGCTGTTGTCATCAATCTCTATTGGTATTCAGCCACCTACTTAAGTTGATGATTTTAAAATACCAAGGCCTCTTTGGGGACAATATGGTCCCAAATTAGGAGCTAATCTACCCAAATTCTCTGTGAGGTACTTATATAATTCCTGCTACCACAGTGACTCTGTGCCTCAAACTTTGAATCTCCCAGCATATCTGCAGTAAGTGGAAATGCAGAAATGTTGTGGTCTTGATGGATAAAAGGGGTTTTGTCAGGCAGCAGGATCCACAGCACTGAGGGGCTGAGAACGCTTCCCTACACAATACAGGGAGGACTGGCACCTGCCTTGGGGGCACGTGGATCTCATTTTAAGTGAGGAGTTGGTTTGGCTGGGTGATAGGATATTTAACTCTGTAGAAACTGCTTTATTTTGCAGTACAACTCCACGGGAAGGCATGTGCATGCCTTACTGTCATCCTTGAGCAGGCTCTTTACTACTGTGTTTGATTGTGCAGCACCACGTCCCCCTTTCAGAGCTGGTTAATCGCCTGCAGCCTTGGGTGAGTGCAGAGTCTCTGTGTTCCAGAGAAACTGAATATCTGTGTGTCCCTGTGCATTGTAGACCAGGGAGAGAGACTAAGCCTAGGGAGAAGCACAGCTGATGTGACTTCAGGCAGAGAAGGGGCTTGAACTCTAGAACATCCTGCACTGAGGTCTCTTGCTGTCGTGCCTGGACTAATTTCACCAGGGTCATGAGCAGCCTGTCACTGGGTTAGGAATATAGCCTTAGTCTTCCAAGTCCTGTACAAAACCCTTAACCCTAGACTAAGCTGGTGTTTCTCCTTTCATTGTAGATGATGCTTTTGAAAGTGGTGAAAGAGAAGGCCTGTAAGGTGTTAACTTTCTTAGTGAAATCTGAGAAATGGCAGCTGCATGACTACATGGCCATATCTGTGTAACTGAGAATGTTTTAATTTTTTTTGGCTTTTAATCAAGTACTTTTCTAATGTAGTACTAAAACAGATACTAAAAAAATCACAATGTACTGTTATGTACAACCTTAATTTAGCTATTTTTTTCCTGTTGGGAGTCATTACCTCTTTCCCCAAGAGACTGAAAACCTTATGTGTTTATCTTGTACTTTGTTTATTTCCATGCTTTCTCTGAGAGTGTAGGAACATGATTATTTGTAATTGCACATCTTTTACATCTCTTTTCAAAGATTTTCTTTTTTTACAGTGTTGATGTGTGGTGCTGTAACATTTTATGCTTCCTCCCACTTTTAAAAGAGCTACAAGCTGTCTAAATTCTCAGCTGAGAAGGATGCATTTGTCATCTTCTACAGCATTGTTGCTGCTTGTATTTCTGCTCTAATCTCAGAGCTCCGGGCAGTTGGGCAACACACTGTCAGAACTATGACAGGAACAGTTTGCACCTCAGAGGAGCCTGGAAGTCAGTTGCCATTATTGACCTGAATGATGTGTTTGTGAGGTTTCTGTGTCTGGGTCTTGATGACATTTTGCATGAATTAGAAAACTTGCTTTTGTGCTCTTTTCTTTCACGATTTATTTCCAGTTGTTTTTCTATGAGTCCTGACTGTGATACATGAACCAGCAGTGACCTGCATCTCCCAGCACGTGTCACTGCACTGGACAATGATTTGGCCATCTGGCATTTTACTTACATTACTGTTATTGTAAAAGGGTCTGAAGGCTCTGAAATTTTTACAGTAGTGTTATTCTTCAGACTTTTCAGAGATTCAAAAGCATCTTAAAGCCCACCAAGTTTCCCACATCGTCTTTCTGAAATAGAATGATCATTGCTGCTCTTGACCATGAAATGCAGTAATTTCTGGAGCTGGTTAAGCTGACAAAAACACCCAGTGCTCTGCAGATCAAAGATGAGCAAAAGAATGTTCTCCAGTTGAAGCTGACAGAGAAAAGGGGCATAAAACAGGTGGATGTAGTGTCAGGCTTAAAGCTACCTTTGTTTTGTTTTCCTGTTTGTAGTTTTGGCCAGGAGCCCAAGTCTGTTGTAGAGATGATCTCCATCCTCTTGAGCTCATCTCCCATCCAGGTCTGCTTATGCACTGTGTAGAGATATTGCTTGATGTCAACTTGCAGGAAAGGAAGAATTTTTTTTCTGCCCAGTTCCCCAGTTGTACAGTATTGTAATGCTTCTTGGCAGCAGGCTTCACTCCCAAGTGGTCAAGAAGGGACCCAGCTTCCTTTTCCATTGCTGTTGCTGGTAAGAGCTCGTATAAGTGACACGGCTCTTCCAAAGGTGTGCATGGAAGAAGCCAAGGGGTAAGAATTTGAATTTGAAATGTCACAGTAACACATGAGACAATGCCAACCCTACCAGGGCAGTGCAGATCTGACTTGCTTTCAGCCCTGTAGGAGGTTACCTTATCTTTTATCTAAAAAACTGTACTCAAGGGTCTCTCCATCTATCATGAAAGAATCCTCACAACTTTTGTGCAAAGAATAAGAGTTTTAATCTAAGTTCAGAATAATAAGAGTTGGCATTTCTTGGGATCTGGCACTAAGGGGAACAGACAGCCTGTGGTCTGTAGTGGAAAAAGAAGTGCCTGCCACAGAAGCGCTGGTAAGTGAAGTGGTAACAATGTCATGAGAAGAGAGCATCTTTCCTTAAATGAGGGAAAGCAGAAAATGTAACTGAGCAGAATTCATTATTCTGTACCAAATGCAAGTGTTGCTGGATTGCTTTTCTGTCAGAGAGCCTTGGAGATACTGATAAACCACAGTATTGACCTTCTATCCCCATCATAATGAACCAATGGGAAAATTGGCTTCCTCCGCTAAATACAATCAAGCTGGATAATAGCTTTTATTATTACTAATACCAATAGCTACTTCTTCCTCTGTTGGGAGCAGTAGCTTTTCTGAAGAGAGAGAAAGAAATGCTTTGAAGGAGAAGTCATATGACAACAAAGGCTAGAAAAAAATTATTCCCTTTGGAATGTAGGGTTTGTGGGGTTTCTGGTTTTGATCCAGTTGTAAAGGGGACTCTTCAGATTGCTTGGAATGTGGCCAAAATGAGAAAATGGAAGACTTTTTTTTTCTCTTTCTGTCTTCTCCCCTGCCCCCTTAAATAGAAATACATTTATTTCTGGAAAAGTTTGACAGAATCCTACAAAGTGTTAGCAGAAACTTTCTATCTTTATTTTCGAAAAGGGAGAAAGTAAAATTCACCTGCAGAGGACAGAAACACTAAAAAATGAAAGGAAAGCATAGATTACATGGAGCTGAGCTCAGGGAAAGTGAATAACTCCAGTAGCAGCCCTGGATTAAGATTCCCAAGTTTGATTCCCATATGGTTTATCTCCTGGAAGATCATAAACAAAGTTACTTTCAAAGAAACCTCAATTCCTTGACTTGGATTTCTGAAAAATGTTTGTAATGTCTGGCAACATTCTGTTTTTAAGGTTGTGCATTAAAAAGACTATGCAGGAAATATTTTGTTTTGATTAACAGTCAGTGATATCAAAGTAATTGCATGGCTCAGAAGGAATTGGTGAGTGTCAGTAGGATAGCAATCACTTAGATGGGATGTCTGGAGGGCTGACAGCAGCTCACTGTGAGTAGATGAGAGAACTGAAAATAGATGCTCAGTAGGGGAGTGACCTTTCCAACCAACTTTTTTTGACAGAGCCACTTAAAACTGGAAGTATGCAAATTAGAAGGGTGAAATGTGTTCCAACAACATTAAACAAACTGTGCTTGTCCACAACTCGGGACAAGACACAGGAGTGGAATTAGTTTTGGTAATTCAAGATTCCCAATATACTTATTACTTCAAGATATCCATGGAAATACCCATTTCAGTCTGGCCGATAACATGTCAGCAGAATTACAATGAGTTGTAATTACTTGTAATCAGATTATATCTGAAGGTACTGGTTGTGTTTTGGTGTAGGCAAATCCTTACTGTTTGTCATATTTGACCCTATTCCAAGTTGCATTACTTTAGTCATAAAGAACAAATAATTTTTCCAGCTATTACGTTTGTGAAATGTAATAATATGGTAACAACATCTTCATATGGGTAATGCAATTTTGGCATTTGTTAGCATGAAAATATGTGGCGACATATCTACTGAATAGAAAATGGTTTATTAGCTGCTCCATTGAACCTGCTCCATGGTTTCATTATACTGAAACCAATTTGAGGAATGAATCACTGAAATGTATTTATATGTTCAGAACTGAATGAATGCTTCCCATAGGCAAAGAAGGTAGTAAATGTGCATAAGCCATTCTGATACAAAAATGCCTGCCAGTTTTCAGGATGGACCGTTTTTAAAGTTCCTTGAGATTTTATGTATTGCTTTATTATGCAGAGTTCTGAATCCTTCTGCTGAAATGCCAGGGAACTTGTCTAGAGGAGAAAGGAGAGGGAATTCTTTAAAAGCCCATAAGGAAGATAAGACTGTCAAATTTACCTCTCATGCAATTGTACTGTTCTGACCAAAATGTCCTTCTGAGTACAGCAGAAGTCTTGTGCTGACTTCAGCTCATTTCCTCTGACACTCTTAGAAGCAAGGCCACTGAAATCAGTGTAGCTAAAATGTTCACTTCATTAGAGATTGGGGCTGCCTGCGAGTTACAGTAAATAAGATGGATCTTTGATATTTAAAACAGGCAGATTTCAAGCCCTGTCCCATAGTAGAAGAGTGGAATTGACTGCTCTGGAACTCACAGAATACAGAAAGAATCCATACTGAAATCTGGTGTTCTTGCTCTGCCTGGCTTAGTTGAATGTGTTTGACAAACCTGCCCACCATTCTATAAAGCTGCTTGTCAATAGCAGGGAGACTCCTGGCAGGAGTTTGTGATGGCAAAGTGGTGTTTTGGGCACTGTCTCACCTTATAGAGAGAGGTAAGAAGCTTGAGATTTGGACTCATGCAGGGATCTTGTGTTTGGGTTTTCTTGTGACCAGCTTACCTCACTCTATCTGTGATATCTGTATTTGCTTCCCAAGGCTGTTTTCTGATGGGATGGTGTTTCTACAGGACTTTGGATCTTGAAAATTCTGTACAAGTGCTAAAGAATATATTAAATGCAAGGTTGTCCACATGGCAGTGAGAGAGACAGAAAGTTTGTTTGCCTTTTAAGAGAACTAGAAGTCATTAGTGAGAGTTGCTAAAGGAAAAAAATCAACCTGCCAGGATGAAGGAGCTGCTCCACAATTTTTGTTTTAAAATGGTGGCAAGTCTATCACTAATTTTTATAACTTCAACAAATAATTGAAAGCCATTTTCTATACAATGAAAGACCACAAAGCAGTGGCACAGAATAAGTTATTTCAAGAGAATTTTTTTTGTGTGTGAAATTGAGCTTGAAGAAAGGCGTCTTTCAGGAACTGCAGTTGCTGGAAAAATGTTATGAATGTGGGAGCCCTTACACTCAGTTGATTCAGAAAATCTGAGACTGAGGACGTGGCAGTTGAAGATCAGTTCTTTCTAAGAACGGGATTAGCCTGAGGGCTGGGCGATTTTTTAGCATTCAGAAAGGAGCAAGGTATTGAGAACATGCTTGAGGATATGCCTGAACTTCAAGGCAAGTTGTAACAACGGAGGAAAAAACTGTATCGGTATTATGTTTTCTTAATATATTCTTTTCTAAAATCCTTATGGAGAGGCATATTGCATAAGATCTAATTTTGCAATTTTTTTTAATGCAATGACTTTTTTTCCCTCCAATTTCTCTATTAGATCAAAAGCCATTTTGCCCAAGCAGGGATTAGGTAAAACTGAGCTCTTCCCCAGTAGGAGGTGTGAGAGCAGATGACTGCAGGGAACTTCTGGAGCAGTGTTTTTGGTAGCCAATTAACCCACTTGAGTTCCCTTGGTTCTGGCTAAACTTAGGTTTGAAATGTAGGAACTGTGAATAAGAACCAAGGTGACACAGTGAAACCTCAGTTACTTCACCTGACCAACTGAGTAAATACTTTTTAAAGTGTGAAAAAAGCTTTTTACCAATTGCACACAAACTTTTCTGTTCCATTCCTAAATGACATGGCAGAGGGAAGTGCTTCCTTGAGTTCTGGCCATCCCTGCTAGTGTAACAACATTTTGTGCCTAGGAAAACGATCTTACTTCAGCCAGTAATTCAACCTGTGAGTGTAGGACAGAAGCATAGGGAAAATGTTATGTGGAGCTACTGTTGTTTTTCTGTCCCCTCTGGTTCAGCTCCAGGGAAATTTGATGAATCAATATAGCAATGCAAAATCTGTGTGTGTGTCAAAGTTCGAGTGGACTTCCTTGGGTGAGGTGAGGATTTTAAGGTCAAAGTAAGTGTGATTAATACGATAAATGACAGCCAGAATGGGGTGGGTGAATACCAGTCAGATATAGGGCTTCTAGGCTGCAGTAAAAGGCCTTTACTGCATGCAAGCTCTGCTTGTATGTCTTCCTTGGAGTTAATTTTTATATCTTTCCACGTTTTTTTTTTTTTTTTTTTTTTCCCCGAAGACAGGGTAGATGAAAGAAAGCACTTTCTCTGCAGAAGTTCAATCCCACTCGAGTCCAAAGTGTAGATGGAAAAGGGGCTTTAAAGTTGACTTTGTGCTCCTAAGTCTTGTCACATGAGGATATTGGGCTATTCGCAGGATGAAGTGCAGCAGCCAGCTGTCAGTCAACTAAAATGACTGTTTCAACAGCTGGGAATCAGTGGGACATGAGCTCTGACTGTGCTCCCTCTCCCCTAGCCACATCCTCTGCAGCATTCTGGATTCTGTGGAATCCTCTGCTAATTCAATGCTGCTTGGAAGCAATTTTGGATGTACTAGAAATTTGAGCCTGGAAAATATTAAGGAAATATAAACCTTTTCCAGATCTGGTTTATTAGAAGGACAGAGAAGTGCTAAGTGGGGTGTATCAGAGCTAGTAATTGTATACTTGAATCCCCTGTAGCACAAGGGAAACATTTCCAGATGAAGTTTGCCGATTCACGTCCTTCCTGGAGACACAAAGTCAAGCAGAACACATGTGCTATAGAGATAACTACTACAGGAGTCTTTGGAAAAACTACAGATATAACTGTGCCTAATAATTTATTGCACTGCTCTCTGATATAGAAGCAGCCTGGGAGCAGCCCCCATGGATAGCTAAGTATCTGTATCCTTAGTTATAGTTTCATTACTTTTGACAAACCCTAATTTCAGTGATGGGCTGTGGATAAAGAAAAACACTTGTCTTAATTTTACTGTTTTGAGCTTTTCCTCCCTTATTTGTCCTTCTACTTCCATCCATTTCTTTCTACTGATGATCACTGATTATCTTGTTAATAATTTTTTTTCTGGAAGAAGTTAACTAACTATAGCTCTAAATGTGAGGTTGAAAAAGGAGGAAAATGAATGTGAAGATCATATTGCAAGGCTTTAATTTTTATTCTTCATAGGCCCATAATTAAGCCCACTCTAGTTCTCTCTCTGTGGAACAGGATGCACAGGTTATAACAAGGATTCTTTTCTCTGTGTCTTTATGTGGAATGGGCTGGAAGGAAGGAATCAAGTAACTAGTCTAATGTAAATTGGCATAGCTCCATCAGCTACAAGACAGGCACAAGTGTATTTTTAGTGCCAGCAGAAGCTAAGTTCACTCTGTGGAACAAGTCTTTGGGGAAGTAGAGGAAGAAAAAGACTTTTCTTAGGGCTTTCTCCAGGTGAATGTTTCAAAATGGTAATTAAAGCTTAACATAAACTTTCTTGATCTCTGAGAATCCACAGGGGCAGATTTAATTTGTTTCTAAGATCTGAGATTTCACTTTGCCAGCTTTTGAAATGTTTTTGTTTGAGTCCTTCTCTATTTACTGTCTATCACTGCAGCTGTAGAGTTGTAGTTGAATTCTTTATTTGCAAAAAGGGATCCCTTTTCTCCATGAATAGCTCACTTGGATTTTAAATCTTGCTGCAAGCAGAAAACTTGGGTAAAGGGGATATTTCTTGCACTTTGTGTATAAATTTTCCATAAATTGCTGCTTTGCTAACCACAAGAGCAAGACCACCTGAATCCCTTTGTGAGCACGTGTGCTCATAGGTCCATATGTTAATGATGGTCCTTCTTGTTTATTTTCAGCCTCTCCAGACTTCCTGCTCCATAGTACTTTTGTACTGACTTTGACTTATCTTGGATTGGGTTAATGCTCTGACTCAGAACTCTGTGGTTTCTGTTGGGCTGTGCTGTTCTGAGAAAATGTACAGCAGTGCTTCCCACTGGTCAGGTTTTCACAGGTGTTTCTGCAGTACTGAGATGCTCACTGGGGGCACAGTCAGTCTTGTGAACTTTAAAATGCAAAGGGAGTGGATCATGCGAGGTGCAGCATCCCATCTGTGAGCACCTTGCTGCTCCCGTTCGTGTTATGGCAAGAAGAATGAGCTGAGAAGCACACACTGATTAGTTGCACAGTAGTCAAATCTGCTTTTTTTCATACCTCTTTGGGCCCATCTGAGCCTCACTTTCAGCATTAGGGGAGATCTGCTGGAGTCTCTGCCTTATGTGGTTTCCTTGGGTGCAGAATGAGTGGAAATTAACAGATCTGTTGTACAAGGAAGCTCAGACTATCAAATGTAGGGAAACGGAGTGTATTCTGAATAACAAATGTTCTTGCAGAAGTGTAATGCTACCCCCTGTTGGAATTTGGGGTATATGAAACATAAACCAGAATACATGGAATTGAAGCCTCTGACTTTGTGTACATTACTTTGTTCCTATTGCACTTGACAAGACTTTAGAAGTGCCAGTCTCTCTAAAAAAAAGTAATTTTTTAACATAAATAGGAAAGTTTTTTTCCTTCCGGTTATCAACACCGAATTAAATTTAAAATGTTCTCTCACGGCTGCAGGCAGAAATGCCTGTCATTGTACTGTCTTTCTATAAGAATACAAATGTATAACCTATTAATGTTGATTTTTATTGTTCACAAACATCTCTTCATAAAGGCCTTGCATCTTCTAAAAGAGAAATGCAGCCTCCCTCTTTGCATGGCTAAAGCTACAGTGTTTACTGTGATTCAGCTGCAAGCTGAGGAAGAGCACTCGTGCTCGCCTGTGGAGATGGGACTGGCTAAAGCAATGCTGTGGGTGCACTGCTGGACATTAAACGGTCTGGAAAAGTGTGTGTTGGATCTCTTGTGCATTAGTATTGCAGCAGGAGTTTCTGTCTGTGCCTTAGGAGAGGTGCCTCAACAGGAGACTGAGCTGAACAATGCTCGGAGAAGGGGGAAAGGGAATGTAATGTTTCTATGAAAACATCTCCAAAAACCTGACAACACTGTTTTGAATTGGAAAATCTGCTGTGTGTCTTAATGCTTAAATTAAAAATTGTTCCTTTTCATAAAACTGCAGAACATCATCTGCTACTATAAATCAGGACAGCTCAGCTGAGGAGTTGGGGGGAACAATGTAGATGATTCTAATTACCTGGAAGAATGGGTTGGTTTTATTTTGGCCCTAAGAATATATGACCTACTGAACTTCAGATTATATCAGGGTATTTGCCTTTGTTCTTAGATCTCACAGTTGGAGAGAAAGCATTTATCACTTCTGAGCTGAGTGTGGCTTATTTTAATGGCAATTGTGTAAGGAGTCGTTAATGCCCTGAATGGTAGAATGATTATTATGAGATACCTGGTGAAAGATGAGGCAGTGAAGGCTGATGTTAATGCATTGTATTATATACCTAGCATCAATTCACAGGTGTATTTGTTTAGGATTCTGTGCTCTGAAATCAGGAGATACTGTGACCCCACTGCTAAGTTTCAGGAATATATCCTGTGACATTTGCAGATGGTGTTTTTATTTTTCATGAATAATCGTTTTTAGTTCTTGTCTTCTAACTCCTCCACCATTCTGGCTGTGTTTATCAAATACATTGGATTAAAATTGGTTTCAGAGGCAATTTGCTATGTCTGGTGTAGCCATTTCCTCTGGCCGGTGGAATTCTTCAGCCTGGTCCTGGCTCCTGCTGTGAAAAGTCCTCTTGTATCATGAACCAGGAGTGAAGTGTTCTCTGACTGTACTTCAGTGTCTATGTCCTGTGAGGTCTCTTCAGGATCTTAGATGAGCTCATCTCTTCAGCAATATTAATAATAATTAGTGTCCATCTTTCCATTTGGGTTTCTTATACAGCTCTCCCTAGAGGGTTTGCTACTGCAGCCTTTCTTGCTGCAGATTGTCACTGTATTTATCCCTACAAAATCTCTGTGAAATAATGAAGTGCTTCTACCTGTATAGAAGCCAGTGCTTCTGAGTTTTACCCGTGGTTAAAGAGGAGAGACCCTCAAATTCACAGAAGTATTAAATAATTTTGTTTGATCTGGAGCCATCATAGCAATCTTTGAGAAACCATAAGAAACTCAAACCTTATGAAATGAGTAAGGAATGGTAAGACAAACCCAAACCCTCAGTTTGACAGAGGTGGCAGAGAGTCTTTGTTTCATTTATGTGTTGTAACTTGTGGTTTTGGGCATATCTCTGTAATCATAAGCTGTCTAGCTGGTATTGGTGTTAGGACAGTTTAGGAAGGTTTGGTGTTGTATGCCTTCAGACTTTGCCATCAACTTGGAGTGAGTGCTACTGCTTTGGGCCAGCTGTACATTCTCCTGACTTATATTTTTGTCTAGCAAGTATGCAAGCTTGGCTTGTAGCAATGCCTGGAGACAGACACAAACATCACTGATGTGTTTACACCAGGTATTTTATATGCCTTGGATGGTATTGCATAGCTGCTTCTGAATACTTCTCTGCATAATGAGATATGTGTGTGATGTTAAAAGGATCTTGTTTAGGTTGAAAAGTTAAGCTCCTCCCTGTTTAGGAATTGACAGATTTACCGTTGCTCATGCCATCTTGACTGTACCCACACGTGTCCCTCTGGTGCAGTGAATGAGACAGATGTCCCATGGAAAATTTTTTTTTTTCGCATGGAATTGCATTACAGCCCCGTTGTCCAGCACACTCCTAGCGCGACTGTCCAGTGTGTAGTAATTCTAGGTCTGGTTTTGAAAAGCAAAAGACGAGCAAATCATGTGCCTTGTTGCTGTGTCAGTTTCCCTGTGGGCTCGTATATTATCAGCAGCAGAGCTGGAAATTTGACCCTTCAGTGTTGCAACCAAGACTCCACCATCTGAATTTCTGCTGCCTGGCAGATGGATCCAGCTACTGGCTTTGGTGGTAGGGAACTCAGCCCAGCTTTTCTTTCTCTCCCATGAGTGGACAGCTTCAGAGTATGCTGTAGGCAAGTTGTGTCATTTTTGGAGGTAATGATCACGTTCTGATGTTAATAGTTGTGTTCTGGGTTGTGTGACAAGTGGCTCCTGGCTGCAGGCAGCTGGGAAGCCCAGAGCAAGGAGCAGGAGATGCCTCTCAGCAGATGCATGTACGAATCACAACTGCAGAGGCTGCAGTAAAAAAATGTGAGAGAGAGAAGATAGCAACACAAATCTGGACTAGAATTAAACAGTACTTTTGGATGTTTCTCACCTCTTGTTTTTTAAATAAGACCCATAACTTGTAGATGAGCTGAGCTTGATTATCCCACAGGGGTATGTTTTAAGGGGTATATTTTAATGTGGCACAGCCCATGGCTTGCCAGTGCCACTGAAATTGCCAGCTTCATGCCTCATTAAATAGCTGATGTTTGGGCTTGGCTGAGCAAGAGGAGATGTCTCTGAACTGACTTCAACAATCTTTCTGTAGGGCGGCAGTTGGCTTGTGACAGATGAAGCTGAGTAATCAGGAGTTTGTGGCTGAAATTGGAGCCCTGCACCTGAAACATGCTATGGGCAGGTGTTTGTGTCATTTGGAGTTGTTAGGAAGGATCATAGAGTTTAAAAATTTTGTGTCTTTTGTTCTGGACCTGATCAACTGCTGGGTGAAACGGCCCATCAAGACACAGATGACCTTTAAAGGTTGCTCCATGTGTCTGTATTTGTTGACCTTTCCTGGGAACTTTGTTTTTCTTGTGGCAGCCTAAGCATTCAAGCTTTAAACTTTACTGTGATTTAGAATAATAGAATAAGTCATAGTCTTTAATCCTTACAAGAAAGGTACTATAACTGTCAGTTTCACTAGGGACTGGTTCCTTTTTGCTGAAATATCTGAGCTTTGCAGAACTTTGGACATATTTTTCCATTTACTAAAAGTACTTTAAACTTTTCTTTGTGATGCTGATTTCAAAATCTTCATTCAGGATCTCTCATTGAGCCCTTTGCTCCTTTGTGAAGTTTCTGATAGTTCAATTTTATTGTAATAAACTGTATTATGTGACTGTAACCTGCTGGCTCCCTCTACACATAAACTATGTGAAGCAGTCAGAGGGTTGTGATGACATGCCAATAGCCACACACAGCAGGCAGGAGAGTGTTGGTTCGTTGCTGGAGGGGTCTGCTTCACAGTTCCTGCTTTTCAGGGACTCAGGGATTTTGAGTCATGATTATCATGGCTTCCTCTTGAAAAACTGAATACTTTGCATGGCCTTGTTTCTACATAATATCTTTAAAATAAAGGAAGGGAGAGGAGAAAAAAAAAATCTAGATCATCTCCTCTGCGAAAATTAAGCATTTGATCAATGTTGCAATCAAGCCTCTGTTTATGAATGCATTTTTGGTATGTGCAGAATAAAAATCTCACAAAGCAAATATTTGCTTCTATTACTGTCAAGTACAAAGTCCTGTTTCATAACAAGAAGAATCTGGGAGCCTCTGATTTATGTTGAGCCTTTCTTCCAGTCTGAGGACTCAGACTGGGGCAAAACTTCATATATGTGCTTAGACTAAAGCAAAAGAGACCTAAAAAGCATAGATTATTTTGTGCTAGAAGGGCCCTTTAAAGGGCACCTAGTTTAACCACTCTGCAGTGAGTAGGGACACTTTCCACTAGGTCAGGTTCCTCGGAGCCCCATACAGCATAATCTTGAATGTTTTCAGGGATGGGGCATCCACAACTTCTCTGGGTGGCCTGTGCCGTGTTTCATCACCCTCATAGTAAAAAATTTATTCCTTATATCCAGTCTAGATCTAACCTCTTTTATTTTAAAACCATTACCCTTTGTCCTATCACAACACAATCTGCTAAAAAGTCTGTCCCCATCTTTCTTATAGTGCCCTGTAAGTACTGAAGGGCTGCTCCAAGGTGTCCCTGGAGCCTACTCTTTTCCAGACTGGACAACCCCAACTCTCTCAGCCCTTCCTCAAAGGAGAGGTGCTCCAGCCCTCCCATCATTTTCTGTCCATCCTCTGGACCTCCTCCAAGAGGTTCATCTTTCCTGTGCTGAGAACTCTAACTCTCAGTAGGCGCAGAATAATGGAGCTATAAAAAGCTGCCAAACTTAGATGAGCTGAAAGAAAAGCTTTATTTCTAAAGATACACAAAGGGAATTACATAAGCTGGGGCTGATGAGGTGTGTCTGAAATGTTGACACAGTTATCAGGTGACTGGCATTTCATTCCTCTTGCCAGTGATGATGGAGCCCTGCTCAGCATTCAAACTTACAGAAGCTAGTCTGCTTTTTCTTGGGAGTGTAGGTTACTCCTTTTAGGAGGCAAAATAGGGAACAAAAATATTTTGACTCTGTGAAAATGCTTGGTTAATATTGATCAGCTATCCATCATAGCCAATAATGAGAAGAATTAGTTTTAAGACAATTTTTTCCTTTTTTTGTTTCTATCCACCTAACTTGCAAGCTTCTGGCTCCTTTTTATGCCACAGAGGTGAGCTTGCAAAGCTATTCTGGTGCTTTTTGTCACTATGAATCTGGCAAAACTTCTTTTATAGCCAGGAAACTGTGCAGTACAGTATCTTTACTCCTTGCTGTGGAGGTTATATTAGATGATCTGGACTTTTTGGGCTGGTCTTGGACCCAAAGACCAAAACTCCCATAAGCAGCACCAGAGCAGGATTAGGCATGTAATCATTGAAAAGTTGTATAGAGATGGGTAGGCCTGCTCCTCTTCATGTGGGACAGTATTTTTAACTGCTGATTTTTTTCTTTTTTTTAATGAGAACTGGTGTGGTCAATCACATATTTAATGAAATTTAAAGTGAGTGAAAGTTTGAATATAATAAAATGAAACTTTAAAAGAAAGAAAAAAGGAGAGAGGACGGCAAAGATATTCCAAATATACACAGAAGGGAGAAAAGAAAATCCCATTTTGATTGTGAAAAGGATTACGTGCCATGGTGGTTATTTGTACACACAGAAAGAAATGCCAGGCTTAAGTTCTATTTAGCTCTTTAGTGCAACTGAGCTAATCTATGAATAATGACCCAGCATATCAAACCAGTGGGTTCTCCTAACATCAGTCATTGAACTCTACCCAAGATATTTGGAAGCAGAACATAAAAAATGAAAGTCATCTGACAGCAGCCAGCTCACAACCAGAGCTAAAATAGCCCTGGCCCTGCAGCTCCTGGTGTGTGATACACGGGTGGTGCATATCTGCTTTCTGTGGGTGTTGTAGTGCTGGGGTGGCTGGAGCCAACAGCCGTGCATCACAGACCCAGCACTCAGCTCCTGGGCCACACATAAAAGATTATATGTTTATGTAAGGATATGTAACTTATATTTATGAGTAATACTATGAGACATACAGGCCTTAGATAATCCTGTTAGTTTTTGTCTGAGTATCCTAGCAGGCGTAACAAAAGCACATGATTTGAGTGAGGTCACTTACCCCTTTTCTCCTTTGATGTAATCACAGGGTGGGTTGAGATCTGCATTATGCTCTGCATTTGAAAACCATGCACTTGCATTTGTACATGATGCCATAATAATTTTAAAAGGCTCTCCTACAGGCAAAAGCATGTTTTGCTGTGTTTTGTAGAATTATACAAGGTAGCTTTTATGTCTCTCTATTGCTCTTCCTGCTGAGTTGCCTTTGCAGTTGCCACTGTTAGTGAAGTCTCTGCCCTGCAGAGGATTGCAGCAGGAGGCCTCAGAGTTGCAGAAATAGTAGAACATGATGTACTGAAAAGGGAAATGAAGACAATCTTAAAGACTGAAAAAAAATCACTTAATAACAAAACACTGCTTTTATTTTTTTATTATCCTAGGCTCATTTCTTTATCTAATCAAAGCTGATTCTTGTAGTTATTTGTTGTCTTTCCTATAATTTCAATGATACTTTAACAGTGTCCCACATCTGTTGTAATTTCACACATCGAACTTCTGTTGGCATTCTTGCATCTTTGTCAAGTATAATCTAATATTTTCTGAAATGCTGTGGGATGTTTTTTTCTCTTTCAAAAATGAAATCTTGCCCGTGTTTCTGATTTCCTCCCCTCCCTTCTACTTTATATACTTCCTATATTTTGTCAAGTTTCTACTTCTTGTAAAGATGTTTCATTCTAAAATTTTCTGTTTTCTTTAGGGAACAGCAGTATTACAGTCTGGAGTCTTACCAGCTATATCAGGTAGGAGCCATTTAGTTATTTGCTTTATTCAACTACGATGTTTAAGTCTCAAATTGTGATAAGAGAAACAGAAGATTTATGGAAGCAGAACTAAATACTGTACTGAGAGGTGTCCTGTTCATGATTGGTTTTGCTGCTGCAATTCATGACTTACAGTTATAAAATACATTGTAATCTGTAATAACCCTGGTTGAAAAGATTAGTATATTTGTTTTTCCCTTTCTTTTGTTAATCTGAAGAGATTCAAAGTTGTTAGATTTTTTAAAAAGCTGTTTAGTGCCTTTTCTACTTGCATGTTCAAAGAACACCAAGAATTTTTTCTTTTTAGGCTGTACTAGCATCAAAGGCAAACATGATTTATATGTTCAGTGTGTATAGTGAGTTTCCTAAATAACACAAAATCACAGGAATGAATCTTTCTTTACCAGAAGCAACTGGGAGATGCTTCTCTCATGTCAGTGAAACTACTGATTGCCAACAAAATCACTAATGAGGGGACACTGAGTATCTGGCCTGGAAAGATTGTTTAGGCAAAGGCACTGACCATCCTTGCATTGTAAACCTCTCTATCAGTAGAATTTGTTGGTCACCCGAGTTCCCTGTCAAATGCAGCCAAACTTGTCTTTGAATTACCATTTTACTTCAAAGAAAACATTTCACAAGCATTTAGTTTTGTGTGGTTTCTTTCCATCTTAGACCTTGGAGAGATCTGTGCAAAGAATTTGGTTAGTATCTTAAATGCCTTTCCATTCCTTAAATAGTTTACCTGATAATTCATCAGATCCATTAAATTTCATAGGATGCCCACCTCCAATAGACATGGAACAGCTTTATGTGCTTGGGTTTCTTTACTGCTTTAAAAAACCTTGGCAAATACATAAAGCAGTGTAACTGATGGATACTTGTGTGAACAAATCCAGTAAGATACTCAGGATCAGGAAATGTCTCTGGAGAAGGTTAAAAGTAACTCACTTCCTTTGTCTGTCTCAGCAGGAGAAAATCCAGAAGCATTTAGCAGATCTTGTTGCTAGTTATTTCACTCAAGTCAGTGGAATTACTCTTGATTTATAGAGGCGTGAGTAGAAGCCCAAATTGGATAATTAATTTTATCTTTCCCTCTGGTACTCAAGTTTCTAGTCTTCCACTCAAACCAAGGAAACCAGAACACTTATGATTCAAGTGTGTGTAAATACAGGGAAACTTCTGCTGCATGTGGTGGGCAGAATGTTATTTCTGTATTAATTTCAGTGTCAAGCAAACAACATCTGACAAAAAACTTAATCTCAGACTATTCATGCATATGAGGGAGTTAGCTGTTTTGATAAAACTTATCATGAAGCAAATTGGAAATTTTGGGAATAGAGGGCAGATTTTTATATCAACAGAAAGAGAAGATATAAGACTGAAGAAGTTTGAGCAGGTGCGTTTTAGTGTCTGGTACACTGGGAAAATAGAGTTTATGAAAATAACTCTTGCAGGAAAAAAGTATTAATGCTTAAGGCAAATGCAGCATCTAAAGCCAGTGACTGAAGTTTTCTTTGTGGGGTTTCACCTCTCAAATGCTCCAATATACCAGTACAATTTTATTCTTCAATACTAAAACTATTTTTCAGAATACAAAAGGAGCTGAAGTTTTCTGTGTCTCATTGCATTTTTATTGTCCTTAGATATTTCATATTATTATTATTATTACATATTAAAGTTTTGTCTTTTATATGTGTGAAATTCTAAGTATAATTGAACTTGGCATTGCAAAGCTTTCAAAATAATTCTGTAGCATTTGAATATTTAATCTAAGGTATTAACCGAAGGTCCAAGGGTGCTGAGCAGTCATTCACACTGTTCTGTTGGGCTAAAGGAGCTGCATTAGAACTTGTCTGTGGTTCTCTATTATGAGAGATTATTATCCATTGTTGAGAATAAAATAGAGGCACACTAATTTGAGGTAACTACTTTCAAAACCTGTATTGTGCATATACTTGGCAAGATACCTCTGCTAGCATGGATGATTGTACAATGACCCAATACCCAGATATAAAATTTCCTAGTGTAGCAGTTCACTTACTCACAAACACATTTCTTTTTTATCATATTTCCATTCAAATACACTGTAGAATGCAAACCTATTCCTTCAGGTGCCCACATGTTCTATGCAATACTTTTGCTCTTGAATGTCTCAGTTCTGTAGCAAGACATTGAATAAACAGTCACAAATCAATTGTTTGTGTATTTTTCAGTTTATCGGTAGGGATTGTGGGTATTCTCTTTCTCCTTTTAGTTAGATATGCTGAGCAACAGACTCAGCAACTTCAGAGAACTGTGTTTCATTCTAATGGCAAACAGAAAAGTGTTCTAAATATGGCAACAATTCTAAGTTGTATTATTAGATGGAAAAAAACAAGTTGGGGTGAATAATTTAATTCTGGTTTAAATAATTTGGTTGCCTTTGTTATAAATAACTTTGTAAATATTGATTAGAGAGAGAGACTGAATTAGATTACTTGAGTTTGTAGGAGGAAAATGTTCCCATTGTTATCATAGCTTTGTACTACAGATAAAGGTAAGAGATTCTTTGGAGTTGTGTGATGTGTGAATGTGTGCTCTTAAGTATAATAGACTGCATTTATAGTTATGATGGACTGCAAAATACCATGACAGGATAGAGGTTCAAAAATGTGATTCAGATTTCCTGAGACTGCTGGATTCTGGAGACACCTCAGTTCAGTACATTTTGTGTGAGCAGTTCTCATGGGACCTGCACAGAGACTCTCATGACTGCTTAAGAAATCCTGGAGCTTGGTCTGGTGGTTGCAATTTCAGAAATATGTATGTAGGCCTTTTTCTCAGGAACTGCTTACATGCTTTGAGTTAAGGGATTGTGGATAACATCCACATTCAGTGTAGAATAAAGTGCACATTCCTTCACAGAATGGTGAGCTGAAGAGCTTGTCATTATCTTCTTTATCCTTCTGGTACTATAAACCAAAGTATTGTAGGAAAATAGGACTGAAGCAGTCTAGTGAGTCTCTGCCCTGAGGTTTGGATGTTCTTCTGTGTATGTCTGACAGATGTTTGTTTAGTTCTGCAGAGAGGATCCTTAATCCACCTTGAATCATCCAAAGTCCTCTGCTGTTCTTACATTTACATGGAATTTCAGAGCAATTGTGCTGTTTCTCATTATAATTTAGGCCTCTTATTTTAATCTTGTTCTTTCTATTCCATTGCAGCACCTTAGATAAGGAACCTCCAGCTCTTACTCATAAGGGCGAATTATTTCCTTCAAAATGTTTGTATTTTCTCAGTTAAGTAGAAGTCTGTCACAGCAATCTTCTTCTATGAATGATGTTTAAACCATAAGGCTGTTTTGTGTGGAGGGGAAATGCCACTATTTTTGTCCTTAGGGAAATGCCAGTATTTCTGTCCTTAGCTGCCAGCCCCTTCCAAATGAGCTGAGCAGACTGAATCCCAAGGCTCCTGTTTAGAGAGGGGAGGCTGGGAGCTGGAATAGCTTGCAGAAGAGCTTAGGGACACTGCAGTCCCTGGAGAAGGCATTTCATGCCAGCTCTATGCACCATCTTTCAGAAACTTTCATCCTTTCCCAATTCCCACAGGGGAGCTGGTTGCCTGGGCATTCCCATGAGCCTGGCTCAACCCTGAGTGTTTCAACACTCAAATTAAACTTCCCTAGAGGGAGGTCTGATCTCCCTGCACCTCTGTGCCACGGGCTCTGGCTTTACAAAGGCCAGCAGTTGAATGGCCAAGTAACAAATATGCTCCCAGGGAGGCAGTGCACTTTCAATATTGCTTTTTGACTTGTAAATTTTCTCTCTTCTTTTCCATTTTCCCCCTTACTCCATAGGAGCAAATTCATCAGCATTCCAACAGACAGTCTTGCTCTCTGACAGCCCCTTTGCTTGCAATACCAAACCTGCACAATGCTTGATGGGAAGTGTTTGAGGGGATGAATTAAGGAATAAGCATAAAACAATGGATTGGAATTCAGCTAAAATATCACCTGAATGCTGATTATGAACACTGTATCTCTATTAAATTTTTCTTAGATAGATAGGGACTCAAGGCAGGCAGACTAGAAGAAAGAAGAAAATTAAATATATAACAGGTGCTGAAAATGAAGTCAGCTGTCTGACAGCTTAGCTTTTCTGATGGAAAACTAGGTGCCTTTTTGTGCATTTTTAAATATTTTTATTGCATACCTATGCAGCATGATACTTTTATTCCAAGCTTAGGAGTCAGCTTTTAAGGAATTAATTCAGAGCAATAAGAAAGAAGAATCTGGGCCATATTGTGGTGGTTATTATTGCTTAGGTTGAAAACAATTTACAATTCTCGCTTTTATTTTCAGGATTTGTTCAGTCAGCTCTTCAGATATGGGAAGACCAAGTGCACTCTGATATTTTTATTGAGCCAGTAAAGGATTGTGTGTTGAATAGAGTCCACCATAGATATGTCATGTCATACCTTATAGGGCTAAACACTGTAATAGAAAAGCATCATTCTAATGAGAAACTGATTAATCAAACCCTGCCATAATATGGCATGCTCTTTCTTGGTCCTGCTTTGTCCTACAAGTCCACTCAAAATAATTCTGTAGGGGAAGAAATATAGGAGCTCAGAAAAAGTAAACTTATTAAAATGCATATTGCATTTACAAACTAAATGTTGGCCTTGGTGACTGTCTGAAGTAAGAGGGGCCTTTTCCCAGGGGGAAAAGAAAACTGTGGGGAAACCATGTCAGTGAATGATCCCAGTGCTGCTACTTCATCCTCTGGGCTGATCAGATCCAGCAGGTTCCTGTTCTCTGTATTGGGGGTGACAGAATGTGGTGAGCCCGTGCCACAGTAACCCTCTAGTCCTGTCCTTTATTTATTCATTATTTGCTTCCCCACACTTCCTCTGACATTGAAATCTGGGGAAATTACATATCCCAGCCTTATAGAACACAAAGGTGAGGACCTTGTTTGCATACATAGTGTTTATTTCAAATTTTAAAAAAGATTAGGTTTTGTGTGTGACCTTCATCCCTGGCCAGCCTAGATCCTGAGCTTCACATGTATCAAGATTTTTGAATTAAATATATGTAAAGCATCTTTGAAGGTGTATTTTTCAAAAAAACCCAGACACTGAATTTCCTGGCACAGGAAAGTGGTAATAATTCTAGCTTAATGCTTACGTGTTTTTAAGGATAGGAGGCTAGGCCGGAATGGCCCACAGCATGGGAAGATGAATAATAGCTAGAGGTAGTCAGATCCTCTGTTATTTTTTGCACAGACTAAACAGACATCTTTGAGGAGCAATATTTGAACAGAGTGCTTGAATGCATTTCTAATTTTGAAAGATTCTACCACTTTTGAAGTTGTCTGTTAGAGAGACAGGAGGCATTTCCTAATATGGAGAAATCTGTAGAGCAAGTAAGCATTTTTACATATCCCCTTCAGCTTTTATGTCTTGCAGATAATACCATTAGTATAGCAGAAAATATATGAAATTACTTTGAAAATTGAAGAGAACAAAGAGGGAAGTTTTGTGGGGCAAATATACAGCAGCAGGAAGTCTCCTATTACATTTACATGAAACAACCTCCTGCTGTACTTGCAGGGTTTCTCCTGTCAATCAGTCACTTTGGCCTTTGGATGCTCTTTTAAGCAAGGTATCTGTTTTCAGGGGATGAGATGGGAATGTTGCTTGGGTGAGTGGATCAAAGTTCTTCATAATAAAGCTAGTTTTAATTCAACAAGAAGCAGGGTTTTATCACAGAACGTGGCATTTTCTTCTGTCCAGACTCTTTGACAGGAAATTTAATAGCCCAGACCTGAAGAGCTTGTGACCTACCCCTGGCAGGCAGAGTAGAGGCTGGGCAGTGAGAAGTGATCACTTGGTAAATGCACTGCAGGGTTGTGTGTGTCTCCCCACTGGTCATGCAATGTTAGGTCAGAAGATTTGAAAATGTAAACTGTCTGGGCTCAGTTTATAGTTTATATTCCATCTTCCCTCTGTTTCCTTATTTTTTTTTCATAGCTCTTGCTTGTAGAACATGTGCTGTAAACTGTCCTTATTTTTGAAGAATGAGCATAAAGCAATAACTATAAAGTTAGAAAAATTTTTCAAATAGTTGTCATCTTCACTGAGCTACTTTAAAGTTTTGAGTCTAATCAAATGTCAGAATCCAAAGTATCCTGCAGATTATTTTAATTCTGTCACATTTTGAATACCTTCTTCCTCTTACACATTGGGGAAAGTAGAACAGAAGTAACTCTCTTGATGAGATACTCAGTTCTGACAAAGGCTTGAGCAAGTCAGCCACACAGAACTGGATGGCAGGGGAAATGGAAAAAAAATTACTCTTAACAATCCCTTGTAAAATGAAAAGAATAATGGCAGGGAGCATCTGTCTCCTGCTGGATAATTTTTTTTTTGCTCAGAAATTTATCTTGCTAACCTGCTTTTCCATTCCTGCAAGTGTTATTCTAGAATTCATGAATAAGAAACAAACCAGTTTATACAGTAGCTGAAAAGAAGAAGGAAGAAAATATCTAGGTTGATCTCTGTTGACATGTGTTTATACGATGAAGTTCAAAGCTTCAAAAAAATTCCCTGAGAGATTTGACTATGTAAATATTTGTTAGTTGCCAGATTTGAAAATGAGGAAAATGCAACAGGTCAAATCCTGAAACATTATCATGGTTCTTTTAAATAAGCTCTGAATGGGAAAATTTAAACTTGACCATAAATGGATTGGAATATCTTATTGTTTTAAATCTCCTTTCCTGTCCTGGGTGTTCTTCACAAATCCTAAAAATGTTGCTTAAAAATCCACAATGCCTCTGGAATAATTTCTGCTGAATTGCAATAAGTTTTGAGGGAATAAAAAAACCAACCCCACACTAGTTTCGTAATGAAGCTGGAATTAGCATAAGGCTGTAATCTTTCTTCAAAGTAAGGCTTCATAAAACATATTCTGATGTTTTTAATGCAGAGAGAGGATGCACTGATGTGAGAAAAAGGAAGATGAGTTACAGTGAAAATATAAGTAAATTGGCTAGCCTGGGGCTGTCCTATTTTTGCATTTATTTTTATCAGCAGTCTTGTTAAAAACAAAATTCCAAATAACAGTTTTAGTTGTTAAGTCCTCACCAGATTTCTGCAATCTGTAATGGTTCTACAATCTGATCTCATTTGTTAAAATACAAAATCAGATTCTCAGTATGGCATACTTTAAAATTGAATTTTGGAGCCTTGGATTACCCTATAAATGCTTTCATGTACATAAAGACAGCAAACTAAAGGCTTTAGTTCAGTTGTGCCCTTTTGAAATAGTTTTTTATTGTTGTTTTAATCCATTGTCCTCATTAAGTGAAATAATGAGTGGCTTTTTAGATTTATTTTATAAAACTGTAGGATTAATTTTACAAGCTTGGGAACTCTTAGATTTAGAATTAAAATTGTATATGTACTTTATAGAGGAGGAAAAAAAAAAAAAGAAATTGCCATTTGCTTTAGATTTCCAGGCTGTGCAGTTTTCTTAGATATTTCAGAATATTTATCTTGCAGAATTTCTTCGTGTTGCATAAGAGCTGTGCTAATTTTTGGACGCTATTTTAAAAACAATTTGCAGAGCAGTGTCTCACCTGCTCAGAGACTATTCATCAGCTCAGAAGAGTGTTAATTTTATACGTGAACCCTGGCAGCCTGCAGCACATGGCAGAGCCGCCCTGTCACCGGTGGCAGGGTTACTCATCCCCACAGCCTCCCACCCGATTCCTGCTCAGCTCCATCTCCTGCACAAGAAGTTCCCTCACAATTATTCATGCCAGGAAGTAAATGCCACTCGACTCTGCTGGGCTGTCCACAGCAGAGAGCAGAGATTCGGGACTGGATGGGGTGGTGTGACACCGCACCCCCCAGGTGGGCACGATGCTGCTGAGTTTGCTGGTTGAAGAAGCAATGTGTGTGAGCAGACAAGCCACACTGCATGGGTACCCCCCTGCAGGTTCCTGAGTTTGTGGCTCTTGTTTCCTCAGATTTCCCTCATACGGCTTCCTGCCGGCCAGAATTGGGCTGGGGGAGGCAGGCTGGCTGTGCCATCTGGTGTGACCATGGCAAAGCTCTCCTGGCTGGAACGCTGGGGGAGTGTTTCACAAGAACGTGCTGTGACCTGGATTCAATAATCCCCACGGAGCAGATCCCTTGTGTTCCCTTGCCTCTGGCCTGGTGTATCCATGTCTAAACATGGGTGGTGGACTGCTGGAGTGTGGCAGTTTTCTCATTCACTGAGATAGGTTTTGGATCCAGTCTGACCAGAGTTTAATGAACACTTTAAACTTAGTTGTTGCTAAAGCTACATTATGGATTGCAAAGGCACCTCCCAACTCAGTGCTTGTTGCCATTTTACTTCTCAGCTCAGCACAGCTTTCCCTGTGAGGAAGGTAGTACTCACCACAAACAGGGAGGGACAGCATCCTTAGGTTTTATAGAAGGCATCCTTTCCCTCTAAAGAAAAAACCAACAAAATTAGATTTTAATGCCACAAACTCAGGATAATGAATTTTGCAATTTTTTTTTTAATTGCCTAAATGAAGAAAAATGACTTGTAATTCTTTGTGTTTTGTTTTATTTTTTTCCTAGATGTTTCAGAAACATCTACTAAAATGAAACAGGTATTTAGATTTAATGTGAATCTCTGTCTTTCAAAACAGGTGGTGCTTCTGTCATGGCAGCTTCTGGGTCTTTGAAAGTGCACAGAGGGCACAGTCTCCAAACTGGTAAGTAAAAGTAATTGTGAGGTATGTGTGTGCATGTAAATTGAAACTAATTTAAACTTAAATTATTTTAAACTTCAGAAAATATTAAAGGTAATGCATGATTTGATTCCCTATTGTAAGGCTTACGTATTTCTTTGGGTTTTTTTGCTTTGAGGAGTTTTTGTCAGAAAGGCATTGACAGATGGGATAAGTTTAGAAAAGGCAGTGACAGATAAGTGACAGAGTATAAGCAGTAATCTTATTCACAGCAGTAAAATGCTGCCATCACTTTAACAAAGGGTACCCACCAAAAAAAATTCACCTCAGGCCATGAGAAATCCTGTACCCCAACAATCATATGCTGGGAAAAAGCACCCACCACATTTAAATATACTTCTTTATGATAATGGAGGAAAAAAAACCACTGCCAGCAGATAGAATCATGTGTGTTTGTCACTCAAAATTAATTGCAATATGTTCATTCAATGGACACAGCATTTTTGCTTGCCTGGTTTTAACTGGGGTGGAGTCTGAGATCATGAAGAAAAGTGGGCATCTCTTTTCAGCTCACGAAAGACTGATGATGTTGTGCAGCCTGGCTTCTTTGTAAAGATGGTGATTTGCACTTGGAAAGCAAAGTTGTCTTTGTAAGGGCTAGCTTAAGCATTTTCGATGGTTTTTCAGAAATCAAGAAGTTATCCATCATGGTGGAGGTGGAATTTTAACAAGAGTCTTCCAGATGCTCCCAAGATCACCCACGCATTGCTCCCTGATTCATGCATGCAAGATAGCTCTGCTCCCACACTGATGTACAGCAACATGCACTGCTGTTGACTTCAGTGGCCTTCAGTGTGAATAGTTGTAAAAGTGTCCTAAATTTTATTTCCTTGGTGTTAAGCTCATGAGGAAATGCTGACATCACATCACAGAAAAGTCAACACTAGCCACTGTTTATGCTTTCTGAGATAATTCTGTATGACTTGGTTGAAAAGGTCACAAGTCAAAACCAGAAAAGCATAGGCTTTGATTATATTGTACAAATTCCTAAATCCAAAGCCATTAACAGTGTTCCTCTATTCTAGGTCCTAAAGGTGGGTATGAAATGCTAACACTTCCTTCAGAACCTGGAACTCCAACTAGTTCTGAGGAACCTGGTGAGTACAGATTTTTGTGTCAGAGTTCACTAATACCTCTTGTTTCTTTTTCATTTTCCTTTTGTTTTAATTGTTGAGATCTCTTCTAAATGTAATTTTTGAAGTGTTGCCCTTTGAATATGTCAGCATTACATGCATGCTTACACACACACATCTTTGGGCTCTATTTATAGTGCTGGTTTTCTTTCTTTGTAATTTATTGTTCATTTCTGAGAACAGTGCCTATATTGGGTAGAAAATATGAATAACTAACACTTGCTGAAAGAACGACTGCAACACCAGTTTCAAACACAACTTTCTTCTTCCCTCCCCAGTTATAGTCTTTTCCTTTCTTTTCCCTTCAGTTGAGGGCCACTGAATTTTCAGTTTTACTCTTTTCCTGTTACTTGCTTGACTATCTTTTTTGATTCCTACGGTTTCCTCCTTTCTCTTCAAGCAAACATGATATTCTAGCAATTCTTTCAGAATGTTGTAAACCATGTATTGTGGTCTGTTTTTCTCTCAAATCCTCCTTTCTCAGTGTTCTCAAATACTGGCCCTTTGACCCCTCTTGGGAGCACCTCCTGTCTCTGTCCACCCAGAAGGGATTGCTGAAAGCGCTGTCCTTGGCTCGCTCTGTGCACCATGTTTTCATTAGTAGGGACATTTGACTGTTTTGTGCCCTTTAAATAAACCCTTCTCTTCAAACAAATAAAAGCCAGTTTTCAGTGCCTAATAAGGTTTTTTTTTTTTTTGGTTGGTTGGTTTTTTCAAGGAAAAATGAAAACCAAGTATTCCTATGTTTACAAAGAAAGCACAGCTTCTATTGAGACAGCACTAACTGAACAACAGAAGGCTTTTCCTTTCCTTCCATTCCAGTTTGCCCAACTGCTTTTTTTTTCTTCTCCTTCCTCCTTTGAGAAGAATATTCAACTGTTGCCAGGTTTTGCTTTTTTTTCTTTGTGTTTCTTTTGCTTTTCTTGCACAAAGCCCTACCAATTCTCCATGTGTAGCTTTTTAGTTCTCAGGAAAATCCCTTGGCTTGTTTGCATTGATGTTCAGCTTCCTTAAACCCATTAACTGCTTAGTTCTATAGGGGATCTTGCTAGTTTTAATGCTGGCTAACTTTGAGGATGCTTCACTTAACACTTCTGTTACATCACTTTAACAGCATACAGAAAGACTTAAAAAATTATCTTTTCCTTCAGGACTGTTCATGACTGTACTTAAGATTGTCATTTGCTTGCACCTTCTAATTTTTTGTGATGCAGGTTTCCAGTGCTGTGATTTTTCTGAGTCCCTTCTTGCTCAATCAGGCCAAATTCCTTTGCAATACTTTGGACACAATAATTGAAAATAATTTATGAGAACGATGTTTGATGAAAATATAAAAATTCCTTCTGCATTCGGTTCTGCATTGGTTTTGTCATTTTGCTCCTAACATCTTGCTTTGCAACAACAACTTGAAATCAGACTGACAGAGAAATATTTGTATATTTTTTGGATTGTCCATGTTTTTTAAATGAAAATCTGTGAGAAAATTGGCCGAATTTCCAGTCTTTTCAGTTTTTAGACTGTATAGTAGACTCCTTTGATTTAAACAGCTTAAGCCTGTGGAGATTCCATTATCCTGGAACATACCTATACTGTTGCCTAACATTGTATAAGTTATCTCTGCTACTCATAATACTTCCAAGAAGATGAAAAAGTTCTCCTCAATGATTATTCACTGCTGCTTTTGTCTGGATATAAGTCATTTTTCCCCGTGCTCTAAAATGCCTTGATATCTCCATTCTCAATAGTGTCTAAATATGAAAAAAGGAAAAGCAGCCGTTTGGACAAAAAAAGTTTTGCTATGAGTTCTTTGTGGGGACAAGGAAGGGTTTAAGAAGAGAACTTCATGAAAAGGGAGAACCTCAAAGTGATACTGTTTTCCCTCTGCACTCCTCTGTCTCAAACTGACTAAAGAGTAGAAAGTCTTTAAGGCTAAGGACTCCAGCTGGACTGAACAGGCAGACAAGATTAAAATAATTGAAAGCAGGGCTAGATGAGGTCTTGAGAATTAAACCAGTAGACAAAAAAAAAGTTGGTTTTAAGTCAAAATTGTTTTATAGAAGCTGTTTCCCACTAGGTGTTAATCTGTGTCTTTTTTAGAAAATTCTAGAAAACTCTGTGGGATTTCCTCTAAAGTTCTTGTGGTCTTTACTGTTTAGAAGAGTTTTCCCACTATTTTTTTCTTGCAATGAAAGTCCTTTAATACTTTTTTGTCCTCACTTGGCATCATTCCTATCTTTTTGAATTCTGCACAGGGAAGCTGTCAATGTTGTCTCCTCAAGTTTGCCCTCCCTTCGCTTGAAACAGTTCTTCAGTCCCCGTTTTTGGGCTTTAAGAACCTCTACCAATTTTGCTTTCTGTCTTGCAGGTGATATAGTAGTTCACATCTTCCTAGAACAAATTACTTCATGTAAAGCTTTACTAACCTAAGGTAGAGCTGGAAGCCTTGTGAGGTAGTGCTGCTGTTGGAAATGTTTGCAGAGTGTTTGCCTTCTGCCACAACACAGCAACATCCCTGTGTGTGGTCAGTGGCCCTCTGCATAGATCCTGACTTGGTCAGTGTCTCGGGATATTTAAAGTAGAAAGTGTAGTTTTCTCGTGTCCCTCTACCCCTGAGGAATGTCCTGTTTGGCAAGCAGGGTTATTGCTGCTCAGTGTGCTTTCAGTGAGTCTGTATGAACGGGGTCATCGGGCATTGCAAAGGGCGCCCGATGATGTAACTTGTTACAAGTTGTAACTTGGTACTTGTTTCAGAAGGGGCAGTCGGTTATTCAGCTGATGTCCCTACACCAGATCGACCCCACAGTGAGACAGCCACCTATGTTAATATTCCTGTCAGCCCTACTTCCAAAAAACAGCTTCACTACATGGAACTGGAACTTCAAGAATCTAGCACAAGCATAAGAGGTAAGGAAGTCTATGATACTTTTAAACAGCGAAGAATATGCAGAATGTATGGGGTACATGGAATCCTGATTTCATACAGGGAGCAGATGAGGGAGCTGGGGGTGTTCAGCCTAGAGAAAAGGAGGCTCAGGGGGAACCTTATCACCCTTACAGCTACGTGAAAGGAGGCTGTAGTCAAGTGGGGTCGGCCTCTTCTCCCAGGCTACAGGGACAGGAGAGGAGATGGCCTCAAGCTGCCCAAGGGGAGGTTCAGGTTGGACATCAGGAAGAATTTTTGCACTGACAGTATGGTCAGGCATTGGAACAGGCTTCCCAGGAAAGTGATGGAGTCATCATTCCTGGAACTTTCAAGAACCGACTTGATGTGGCACTTAGTGCTGTGGCTGGTGGTGGTGCTCAGTCAAAGCTTGGACTCAATGATTTGGAGGCCTTTTCCAACCTTAATGGTTCCATAATCTACCCACAGGCTTCTGCTAACAGAGGAGTTGAACCCTGTCATGTTTCTGAGGCAGTTTTTTAATTGGCACCTCTTCTTGGAAAAGATTTTTGAGTAATGAAGTTCTATAAGATGTTGCATCCCTTTGACAGGTGCTTGTCTGTGCACTCCTTCTAAAGTGAACATTTCAAACTCTGGAGTTTGAAAGACAGTAATTTGCTTGTGTTCTCAAGATTTTCATTGCATATTAGGACTACACTTACCTCATTTTTCTTTCTTGGCTTCAGAAGCAGGGCTGTGGGTGTACAGGGCTTGCTCCTGAAGACACTGGCTCCGGAGCCATGCAGCAAATGATTCAGAACAGAACACAGTGTTCTTCTATCTGCTCTCCATGTGGGCATGTGAAAGTGCTGCAGAGAGAATGCAAATTATTTCATTTTTTATGTTTTTGTTGGCTTTTTAAAAAAATTATTTCGGTTGGATTGGATATTTTAGTTCTAATGCTTAACTTGGGCAATTAGCACGCAAACATGCAGTAGATCTGCCGTGTGTTGGCATTTAGAGATGCAGTCCTTGCTACAGCAAGCCCCTCATCAGGATCTGGCATTTAATTGCTTGCATTTGATATTGGTGGGTTTTCCATTTATACTTCTCAGCTATAAAGATTTTAATTTTTATACTTCTAATTTCAGCAATTTTATTAACTTTGAAATGCTAGCACTTTTCCCATGCTTTTTTAAAAATGTTTTTGTGTTTTTCATCAAAATGTAATTCTAAGCTTCTCCCAGACCTTAATGTAGTTCTCTCTACAACCTTGTGTTGAAATGTAAAGGCAATATTTTGTCTTACCTTTAAAGACAATGAACCAAGGCATTAAAAATGAAGAGTTAAAAGCTATAAATTTTCCTAAATGTCAACTACCCTCGCAATCTCAAGTTGTGTAACCTTAAAGGTGCCTGTAATGACCATAAATATTTTATTTATTTCATATTAAAGTTTTCCCAGCCTCTAGCCTTATAGAAGCATTTTACTGCTTAACAGACTGAGCAGCTTTTGTCTCCCCTATTGCCAAGAAAAATGAGCTGAAGTGTCATTCTGTGTGAGGCTGAAGGTGGTTGCTCTGGTAAGAATTCACAGGGTGCCTAATCCAGAGAAAGAACAGTGCCAGCTGCCACAGGTGTTTTCTGTTTAAATACCAGGTGTTGTTCATTGCCTGATGGGTAGCCTGGTGGGGGAGCCTCCCAGAAGTGGGAGAGCCAAGTTCAGTTTTGTCATTGACTGGGAGTAATAGTGGTGGAGATTCAAACCTGGGGCAGAAATGCAAGTGGTTCATTTGCTTATTTGAGGAAAACCAGACAACTAGAATATGTGGATAACAAAGCCTTCGAGGTGTTTTGTTTTAGTGGGGGTTATCACCTTACTCCCTTTCTACAGCTTTCTCTAAGACCGGACAAAGATAATCCAGAAAATCCGTGGAGGAAGTGTCACAACAGCTTTTTTACTCAGGAATAAGTGAGGGGTGCAGTCTTTTACAGGGCTCCATTTGGTGTTCCAGGGAGCGGGTCGTCCGGATACGCCCAGATTGACATTGCAGCCACCGAGACAGCGCACAAGGTGGGGACGCAGCACGCGCAGTGCCGCGAGGAACGCCTGCAGGAGCTGGAGCAGAAGAAGAAAGGAGCTCAGCAGTGACCTGTCTAGGAAAGAACTTTGTGCTCACCGCAGATTCATACCAATTAATCTTCCAAGAGATGCACATTTATTGTAAAGAAACACTCACACAAAGTGCTGCCATTGCTTCTTGCAGTTATACCAGATTCATTCCGATATCTCGATTCCTAATTGGAAAGCTGGTGGCATGAGGGGGTGTGTTTGGTCTTTCCTTTAATTTGGTTGGAAAGTCCAGATTTTTTTGTCATATGCAATGACAGATGTAAGTTACCTTTTTCTATAATTCTAAAATCATGGAGAACCTGGAACCAATTTCAGTGTTTATTAAATGGTGGCATTTTCTTTGAAAATAGAGAACTTGAATGTGTGTAGATAAGGGAATGTGAGTGTGTGTGTGGTAAGTGTACACATATGATTGCATATGTCTGTATGTGAGCACACATTACTGATAAAATATATGTATATATCTGAGTGTATAAAATATGTAAAACCTCTATTAATATATTAATGGACTCATACAAAAGCAAGAAAATTCACTGCCTGCTCTTTTTGCAGGTACAGTTTTGTTCAATTTATGTGCTTATTTATGGACATGCTCAACTATACCTATGGATAATTCAGTTTTATACCTCACCAAGTCCTGCAGCTTTGGCTAAAGTTGCTCAGATGTGAAAGCTGTAGTGTCAGGGATGCACACGTGTATGCAAACACACAAGAGCACACAAACAAGTTATTTAATTCTGTTTATAAACCACAGTGATGTGAAGGGGCATTCGAGTGTTTCTGTTCTTAAAAAGCCTAGGTCAAACCATGAGTTTGATTTTGTAGTTGCTGGGTACCTGTAATTTTTAGCAATGTTTCTGGAGCTGAACATATGTATCACTTTGAAAATCAGATCTCAGTTTTCTCACAAATTTTAAAACCAAGGTATTCAAAAGAAACATTTGCTTTTCAAAATTGAGTCTTTTATGTCATAAAAACTATTCCTAATGTAAAACCAGCATCCACCTTAAATCTAAAACTTTATTGAATAATTCTCTGCTGTCCCTGAGTAGCATAAAACCAGTTCTGTGTAAGAGGATATCTCCAGAGATGCTACAGCCTTGAGGCACAACAAGATGTTATCTTGTAAAATAGGTTTACCAATGAGTCTGCCATATCTTGCTTTTGTACAGTGAGATTTCATGATTCAAAACTTAATTTCCCATTTTGTCTATGTAATTCTTTTTATTTGTCCTTATATAAAATGTTATTTAAATAAAATGTTATATAAAATGTATGGCAGTGACACTAGACTAACAAAGAAATGTACTTAAGAAGGAAAGAAAATTTTTTTCTGATAACATGTCAGCTTTGGCTCCCGGAAGTTGCCTGGAGTGACATCTTGGGTATTATGATTTTTTGTTTGTGTCCTCTTAAGATCCAACATCACAGCCAAATTCTGTTTTATAGATATGATTATAATTTATATTGGTGGGTGGAAGTTTGTTGCCAGTGAGGGTTTCATTAAGTGACTTAAAATGAGAAGTGGGGTTTTGGTTTTGAGGCAGAATTTAGCGTACAAATTTAATGTAGCCTCAAGAATAATGTAAAATATCAGAAATCTCTCAAATAAAAAAAAAGTGTTTGAGAGTTGACAATTGCCATTCTTATCTGTCTGTGTTCAGATGTATTTTTCTGTTGATCCACCTAGCATATTTCTGAAGGCAAAAGAGATATTTCTTACAAGATTCTAAGTTTAGAAGATTTTTCTTTGACAAGTGGACAGTGGTGATCTGCTTTTTAAATTTCAGTACAACTGGAATGGCCTGGGATTCCAGGGGCCAGGTTTATCTGACTTCTTCAGTCAAGGATCCTCCACTGGAGGACTTGCAAGGTTAAATCTCTTGTTATGGGACTATAATATTTAGGATGAGCATAGCCTGACTGATGCATTGAAACACAGTGTTTTCCATGACAATATATAATGAAACTACAAGAGTTTTATATTGCAAACATCTATTTACCAGGAAAATATATTACCCAAGGTCTTTACAAAGGCTGCCTTTCTGAATGTTAATTGCATTAAATCTGGAACTTGTAGCATGGGTAAGGATTTGACACAATAGTAAAGATCATCAGATTGCTGCTGGCCTCACAGAGGAATCACAGTTTAAAAAAATGTATTTTTCAGGTTGAGCAGGGCTGTTAATCTGTGCATGCACATGGTTTTCTGTGCACATGTGTTTGTGTATGTCATAGTAATCCCTGTTTCTTTTAAACTATTTTTACTTCACTTGAATAGGACAAATAGAACAGATGACTTTCACTTAGTTTTTAAATTCACTTTAAATTCTCATGCACTTAGTTATATTAGGAGCTGAAGCAGGAGGCCAAACCATACTGTTGCATCTATAAAAACTGGTTGGTTGTTGTTTTGGTAGTACCTTGCAGGTCGTAGGTCCCTGTCAAGTTACAGGCTTGACATTTCTGTTGAAGAAACTAGAGCTTTCTCATTAAACAACAGGAGCTCACAGAAATGGAAACCTTTTTTCTTAAATAAATAAAATCATGTGCCCTCAACTTCCACTAGAGAACTGGGGGCAATGGAAATCAAACCATAGTCTTATTAGCAGGCTTGTGCTTGTTCACACACCTTGCATAAAAACATGTGCATCTAAAACAAAACATGTGATCTAAAATACAGTTTGTGATTTCTATGGCATGGCCCCAGATTCAGAGCTCTTAGCAAAAGAAAAAAAAAAGTCCCAAACTTTGGGAAATACATGCATCTTGTAACTTCTGACCATAAAAAGAAGGATTTGCTCATTTTTAATTTAGCATTCTATCAGAGTCAGATCTCCTCCTGTTTTTACCAGGAGCACAAAGTATTAATTACCAGAAGAATGAAACAATGTGATGTGGCTGATACTTCTGTCAGGTGTTCTTGAAGGACTTTAATGTGGCAGAAGTGCTCTTGGTGATAAGAAAATGCTGTCATCAAGTGCAGTGTTTGGGCATAAGCATTGGTGTGCTGTGTGTGTCCCTCTTTCTTCCTGGTAGACCTACTGCCAGATGTAACTGCTGCTTCAGTGGGGCTTATGGCACTGCTCGTAAGCTGCTATGGAACAGTTTTATATTCAAATATTTGGGTGATGGAATTTCTCCAAGGTAATGTGCTTCAGGATGGAGGGCTGGAGTTTGGGGGGATTTCATTTCCCAACAATGCAAATAGTTGTCTGGGTTTTAATAGCACCTAATTGTGGAAAATGCCAGTAGGTGTCTTCAGGCATGTAAATGTTTGTGAAAAATCTGCCCTGAGGGTTGTTTTTAGCAAATGGCTTGGAAAAATCCTCATTTTTTCCTCTGCTGTAAACAAAACAGTTTTAATTAGCGTAGCTTGGAAAACTATATTTGAATTTGAATTATGAGTGATTACATTTTTTGTGAGATGCTGAAACATGCAGCCATTGATAAGTTTCTCTTCTAGTTTGTTTGGAATAAGACACTTGCTAAAATAACCACAGGAGGAAGACACAGTATTTTATGAGTTACTGTTAAAATTATGTTTGTTTTTTTTTTAAGATGACAGTGCTGTATGTTTTTATGTCACCTGTTTTTTTGGGAAGAACCTCAACTCTCATTTGACCAGTCATACAAACAATGTTCTACAATCTAAGTTGAAAGGAAGTGTTAATTTAATCTCATACAGCAATTAGAACAAGCAAAGCAAAGTAAGGCTGGGAGAGTTAAAAGTAATTCAAAGGAATTTTTATAAGAAGCAGGTCTGCAGCAAACACAGCACAAACAGCTGGGCAAAAGAGGTGAATGTGTGTTCAGCTTTGGTACAGCCTTATCTCGAGTGCTGTGTGCAGTGCTTGGCCCCACAATTTAAGAAGCAAGGGCAGGTCCCTGAATGTGTCCAGAGAACAACAAATCTGGTGAAAGGGCTGGAAGTGCTGTTAGGGGAGGCTGAGGGCCCTGGGTTTGTGTTATTTGGAGCACAAGAGGCTGAGGGGTGACCTCATTGCTCCCTGCAGCTTCCTAAGTGGAAGCAGAGAAGAATGTGCTGAGCTCTTCTTGCTGGTATCCAGAGATAGGATGTGCAGGAATGGTTCACAACTGCACCACAGAAAGTTTAGATTGGACTTTGGGAAGCATTTCTTTACCAAGAGGCTGGTCAAACACTGGAATAGGCTTCCCAGAGGGGTGATTCTTGTCCTAGGCCTGTCAGTCCTTCAGAGGCATTTGGAAAATACCCTTAATAATAGGCTTTAACTTTTGGTCAACCCTGAATTGGTCAGGCAAGGGGCTTAGTTGGTTGATACTGCTCCNATCCCATCCCATTCATGACAGGCTTCAGAGTAGCCTTACTCTGAGTAATATCAGTTGGTTATTGCTAAATCAGCTATCAATTTTCTCTGAAAGGCTGGAATATAAGTGACAGGAAAATACATGTAATCTTGGCCTGGATTCTGATATAAGGAGTAGCTTTGTAAGACAGTGAGCAGGTTTAGGAAAGTGCAGCTGACATGTGAACTTTGAATTTAGTAAAAACTTGAGGTTGAGTGAACTTTAAAACTTATATACTTTCAAAGGTTTGCCTGCATCAGAGCATCTAGAAATAATTCAAATTTATTATCCCACTGTGTACACAGAGGCGTATGTAACATCACCATTTTACTGAAATAATACGTGTCAACTTATTTGAGGAATATGCAGTGGGGGGGGGGGGGGGGGTCAGAAAGATTTNNNNGGGGGGGGGGGGTGGGATCAGAAAGATTTAGCATGACAGTAATTTTTCTCTACATTATATGGTTGTGAAATCCTTAAAAAGAAAAATAAATAAATAAAAAGCCCGAGTATCTGCTATTGTAGAAGTTAAATTTTACTCATCTGTGGGCTGAGCTGGCAATTTATGGATAGTCCATATACAGAAAATAGAGCTGATTAGATGTTCAGAAAGGAACCTGGTCTTTGGATACTGGAGTTTTATTATGTAATGAATCCCTCAGATTCATCTTCCCACATCTCTGCCACATTTGGAGGACATATCCCATGGCCTGCCTTTGGCTGCTCTAACACTTTGTCCTTTTACTGCCAACAGCCAGCAGTACTGGACACAAATTGGGAAGTGCAGGAAAGTATCTTCTGGGAATTTGATGAAGTAGGTAGGTGTCAGCAGAGAACCAGAAAGCAGCAGCTGTCCTTTGCCAGCACTGGCAGAAGATGTGTGTGTGTGAAGAGCATAAATTGCTGTGAAACAGAGAGCACAGTAACCTGAGAGGAGGCTGCCCCTAATTCTGTGTTCAGCTGCACTGGTGTCATTTACAGTGGCTGGGGCATTTGGTAGAGCTGGGTCAGGTCTGCTGAAAGCCCAGGACCTGATCTTGGATTTGCTGTCTCTGTGCTTTCTGCGGTGACAGCAGTGACCGTAAGTGACCATAAGCGATGGCTGTGGGAACGCCGTTCCTGCAGACTGCAGTGACAGCCCCGGGTGTGCTGCTCTGGAGCTCTGCAGACAGCAAATGCTCCTCAGCATGTCCACCTCTGGCCAAGCCCTCCTTTACAGTGGCAGCATTTAACAAGCTTAGAGCCTCTCATTGCTGTTGCTCTGTCTGGGAATTGTCGAGGTGCAAGTTACAGCCTGCAGCTGGCCACATCTGCAGCATGGACTGTGATGGGAGCCCTGTCCCTCTGTCCATCAGCATGGAGCTTGCCCTGAGCACTGCAGGAAGAGAGAGAACAACAGGATAACAGAAAACCTGGTGGCCAAGCAGCAACACTGCCCATGTGAAGATGCCAAACTCACTGCACCCTGCTCTGTCTGCTGTAAGTGGTCAAAGCTGAACAGGGTGGGTTGCTCTGTTCCTAGGTTGGAAGGAGCTGATGAAAATTTATGTTTTTCTCATGGTATGCTTGTTGGGTAAACAGTGTCACTCCTGTTCCTTCTGTAATCCCAGACACATACTGTGGCAGCACTTTGATTTGGAATTCTGTCTTATTTGGTTACATTGGCTGCTTCGTTCTTTCAAAAGTTCTAGTACAGATGTTTGTACATATGGCATGAAAATGAGAAGGAAAACAATTCCTAAGAACATCTCAGGAAAATTGTGTTCTCATCCTGAATTAATAATCATGAATAAAAACTTTGTTTTGCAGTTCTGCAAAGAATGGGGGTCAGTTTGTGCAAGGCCTGAAACAAGAGATTGGTCGCAAGGGTTTAGTGACACCAGCAAACTGAGGCTAATGCAAACATCGTTTAAGACATAGCCATCCCAGACGTAAATGTGAGACCCAGAACTTGGTTCTGAAATGGTTGGAAAATGGACTCTTCCCCCCCGGAAGGACCATTTAGTTAATGGTTTTGGTTCAGACGTCTTCTTGAATTAGAAACTGAAATCCGAATTTTGAGGTTGGACTAAAGGATCCAGTGCCAGGCATTGTAAATTATTGCTTTTCATAAGCGAGTTTCCAGTTCTCAGTATGTTTACTCTTAAAATAGTGTAGCTCCCTTCTTTCTTTAAAGTGCCTGGAAAATTACAACTGTAGAACATTAAACAGAATTTTATTTTAGTAGGAGGCTTATTTCAAAGTGATTCAATGCTCAATTTGCCTATAGAAATTGGCAGGTTTAAGTTACAGTAGACCAGTTATTGAGAGGCAACCTTTGAGACTGAAATTGTTAGTTTTACTAAAATGGACAGCTTTTGTGATAAATTAATGCATCAGTGAAGGAACAAAGTTCATATATTTAAGCATTAGTATCTGTGTACTGTTTCTGATTTAGGAGAGTGCTCTTTTGTTGAGTGGTGGGATAATATACTTGAACATTTGGATATGAAAGTGCTTTAAAGGCTATTGGTAAAAGCACTTGGGTTGCAATTGTTGCTGTACCAAATACGGCTCAACTTGAAATATTTACTGTGGAGGAAAGCTTATGAATTTATTTTGGCTCTACTGGACAGATTTTATGAATGCTTCCATTTTATGCCTGTAGAGTAAAAGAAAAATCCATGTAGTTTATTTTTTATTTTAGTCCACTAGTAAAGAAATCCATGCAGTCTATTTTTTCTGCTTCTCAATAGGCGCTAGGTGAATAGACTGAAATACATGTTAATTGTATGATGTATTTGGAAATGTTGGTTCTGGTATTTAGAAGCACTTTGTTAGAGAACATAATGCATACAGAAAATGCAGGACCCAGCTCTCAGTTACAAAGGTAGGTCTGTTTGTATTGAAAGCAACCATCTATTCTATTTATTGAATTGAATTACTTTATTTATTCTATTCTCATTAAGTGCTATGGAATGAAAAAATATATTTAAAATATATTTTAGAACTTCCTGTGTACTACTTACTGGTAAATGCTCAGCCAAGATCAGCTGTTGAAGCAGCACCTTCTGGAAACTAAGGCAGTTTCTCCGTGTCTTGCTTTTTACCTTAATGTGCATTAACCCTGGCTTGAGAGAACCCACAGGGGGAGCTGGACACACGGCAAGCAGGAGAGCCCAGCCAGGGATCCTGCTCCCACCACCTCCTGAGCACAGGCATCCCTACCTGCAGAAACAGGACCTGAAAAGGCAAATGGCACTTCACCTGACAAAATGTAAATGATCTCTACTTGGTGAATTTAAATACTCCTGCTATTGCCAGATCTGGCATTCATCAGGATCCCATGGGAGGGGAACAGTGCTGTTCCTTATCTGTCTTGGTAGAATGATGCCATCTTAGCTGCTGTACCAACATGTAGGATGTGCTTTTTTTAAGAAAGACTTGGTTATTTTTGTTGCATTTAATGCCTTATGTATTTATTTCCCTCACTTTTCCACCCCCCTTTTTAACAAATAAAATCTGTCCTACATGAAGTCACTGACATGTTTACTTAAATTGAAGTTCTTTTCAGGGCAGAATTTGACTGACTATAAATACGAAATGTTCTGATTTTTTTTCCTATGAAATGCAGTTCTTTTCTCCTTTTTTCCTCCTGTTTTTGTATTTCAAATTGTTTCTCAGAGTGGCTTAAAAACTTGTTAATTTGAAAAATTACAAAACATTACAGAACACCTATTAAGGAAGAGAAAATTCAACCACTGTATGAAAGTGTTAGCTCTTTCTTTTTCAGATGCCTCTTCCACGCAACCTATGAACTCCATTATTCACCACTTAAAGGGTACAGCACTGTAGGTATATCTCATTTATATCTTTTTTCTTGGCTTTGAATTTTTGTTGCTACTTACAAAAACACAGGAGTGGTGACTCAAGCTATGTTTTAATCTTTAATATCTCAAATGCTACTCACTCTTGTTATTTTGACCATATGAACAGTCTTTGGAGGATTAAAACTGCAACAGTGAACTGAATCGTACATACATTGATGTGTGAGGTGCAGACCATAGAAACTAGAGTGGAATCAGACTTTACACCTCCCTAGCCTGTCCCCAACCTTCAAAAGCAGGGAAAGCCCTGAGGAGCCTTGACAGGAACAGAGACTATTGCTCATGTTTTCCCTTATGCTGTTGTACTCTAACTCAGCCACAGACTGTTTCAGGGGGAAGTTGGGTGCAAGGGCAGCAACACCTTTTTTATTTTGTTCTCTACATTTGTGTGCCCAGCCTTTGGCCCCGATGACTCATTAACAGCTCTGTTCAGTAACTGAAGTGAGCTGGCTGTGCTGACCCCACTCTCCAACCTTTGCCTCTGATGAGCTGTGACTTGTTCCCAGTTTTAAATTACTATGACATGTAAGTATTTCGTCAGCCTCTTGTACTTTGCAGCACTTGCCCAGCATTCTCTCTGCTTGAGCCCACCTGGCCTTTGAGCCCAATTACTGTCATGGTGTGGTAGGTATAGACACAGCACAGCCACTGCCTGGTTCAGCCATTGCCTCTTTAAAGCCTCTGCTGAAGCACCTCTGCACTTGTTCAGTAACTGATCAGACCCTGGTTATTCATTCCATGAATCCAGCACCTTCTGCTGTTCCAGACTTCAGAAATTCTTGGAGAAGCATATTCTACTTCAGGTAGACACTGAAGATGAAACCCAGCTTTGTGCTGTGCCCTGCTTGTGGAGCACACAGCTGCTGTGCCTGCCTTCAGTGCAGGCTGAGATATGCTGCTTTCCCATGGGCAGCACATCTCCCTCAGCAGCAGGATCTGGACGTGCTCTGTGAAAGCTGCTCCATTCCCTACAACCCAGCCAGGACTGCTCAGCAGCAGTGGCTCAGTGCTTTGTGCAGCTCCTCTCCTCTGCTGATGCATTTACTGCATGTGTCCAAATTCTTCACCCAGGGGCCAGTACTGTGGGACCCTCCACACGCAGGCTACAGCCACCAAGCTGACCTGCAGCTCACAGATTTACTTCTCACCCTGCCAAAGGGGAAACTGAAGGACACAGTGAAGTCTTTGCTTTCTAACATGATATAGAATACACTTCTGTTCTGCATTCACAGGGAACTGATGAAGACAAAAGCCTAAGATAATACAGCCACTGCTCTGATACAGAAGCTGAACAGCCCATAAAGCCACAGACTGGGGAAGAAATAGTGTGTAGCATTTGGAAAAAAACCAAAGCAATTTTCTCATAAATAGCTTGTAGCTATTTTTGGATTTACTTTTTTTAGCTTGCCAACCAAAGGTATACCATAAACTATATGAACAGGACCATCTCTAAGGAGACTGCTAGTATTTGCGGTGGCCTGTTATTGTGATGGACAACAATTCTCTGGAATATAAATAACTCTTAGCTTACATTAAATTAAAAAAGTAAAAAAAGAAAAAATATTCTAGCTTCAAAGCAAATCTCAAAGACTGCCAGCACAGTTTTGGTTCAGATCATCTGCACATGAAGATACAGTTTTTAAGTAAAGAATCATGTTACTTTTAAACCATGATGACCCAGGACATGTGGCCTATTCTGACTGAATGGGTCTCTTCAGTATTTCTCATGGAACAGGCAGGGAGAGCAAGGCTGGAGGACAGCTGCCTGATCCAGCACACCTCAGCACTGCCATCTGAGAGGGACAGAGCTCCTCAACCAAGCAGCTGGAATGATTCACCCACACTGGACTGTGGTCCTGGCCTTGTTCCTGGAACAGTTTCATTTGAAACTTTCATTTGAAATAAAGGGTCAGCATTGTTATTACAGACAATTTCAAGCCAGGTGTCTGATGTCTGCCAAAGTTCTGACCAAAAAATCTGGCCTTGAAAGGGGAAGTGATAATAATCTTTACTGGAGATTGCACTGGAATATATGCTCAGATAAGCTACTGTAGAAACCCTTCTGCCTATTCAGAAGAGAGAAACACATCCTCGTGGTGCAAAACTACCCCTCCTCTCTTAAAAACTAAGGAGCGAATGAACATTACAGGAATTAGCAACATGCTCAAAAAACAGGTCTGGTCACTTCTCACTATATGAATGGGAAGGTGAAAAAAGAAGCCTCACCAGTATCTTGTTTGGATTTTTTAATGACCAAGTGTAGCAAAACGAAAGCAACCATGAACGAGATAATTGTACACACACGTGTTAGTCCATAACTAAACAGTGCAAATTGACCTCAGTACTTGTTCCCTCCTTACTCTTTCTCCCCCTCTCACATGAAAGATTCACAGTACAGCAGTGCAGCTCTGAGCCACTGCTCAAAGTCAGTGAAAATATTTTTGTTACTTTACGTAGGAAATGTAACAGGCCAAGCATTGAAATAAAGACTTTTCTGGCCTCTGTTGAACCTTCCTGTACCTCAGTGTTTGCTTTCATTGATCAGAATACCTTACCTGACTATAAGATTAGTATTTTTTTACTTGCAGGAATCCTTTGAGAGTTCACATATTTTTTCCTTTTGACAAAACTGATTATTTCAAAGGCTGCTACTTGATTCAGACATAAGATTTATATGATCCAAGATGTGTGACCTAAATATTTAATCATTTAATTTTATAGTTCAAATACAAAATTGGTAATTAAGTAGACAAAAAAAAATTCTGACAGAACACATCTATTCAATCCTTACTATTTCAGAAGGACTCCTTGGTAGGCCCTGTTCAAAAAACCACATTAACTGCTTTGTGTTAATAGACTGATCCCATTAAGCAGAACAAATTTTTATAGTTCATTGTGTTGAAGACCTTGAGAGATTCTGCTGGATAAGTCTTGCAAGTGCTTCTTTACCTATCAGGAAAACAAAACACACAAAACAAATTTCAGGAAGACAAGAAATTATCAATATAATAATATATTCAGATTTTGCTATGAGTGTCTGTAACAGCAGAAAGAGCAGAGAGCAGGAAGATTTCAGGCCTTTCAGAACTAGGTCTATAAAAAACAATTATGTGTATGCTGCACTAAACATGGAGAACAGATGTGTCTTGAACTCCCCTTCTGGAAATCATTCAGCTTGCATGAAAAATCAGCACTGGGTAAGCTACTTCCCCTCTGCTACTGAGTTAAACTTTCAACATCTATACAACACTGGATTTATACAGACCTTATATCCTAGTTCTTTTGTCTTTTCTTGCAGCATGGCATATTTCTCTTTGTTTCTGTTCAGATGATCCTTGTCTCCAGTTCCCTCTACGTGCTTCAGTTTCTGGTGTGAAATCTCTAATTGCTTCTGGTAATGATGGTGCTTTTCAATTTTTGCTTCGAAATGTTTCAGCTCCTCCTAAGATAACAAATACACACAGCTTCAGAGGAGTTTCTTTCCAAGCCTTCCTTTCTCTTGCCAAGACACTCCTAATCATACTTTACTAAGTCAGGCACAGAAAGCTTTTTCAGTTCCCTGCTTCTCAAGAATGTCTGGGCAATCCATTACCATCACCACCAGACTGCTGATTTTGAAAGCAGGTGCTGAAAACGACCCACTGCAGAGTCCTCAAAAGGAGACTGTGGCTGGCTGTGAGGTGCTACGAGATGAGAGCAGTGAACACCAAGCAAAAATTTAGGCATAAGAACAATAGACTGAGGGGAGAGAGACAAATTTTTAAAAAAAGACTCTTTAAAATCTGATAAACAGGCAGAGTCAGATAAAAAAAAAAATAAAATCTTTTCTCTATACAACTTTTTCAACTTGAATTGAAAAAAAGTGGTATGAACTGCACAGGAATGAATTTCTATATTATTTCCTTGAAAAGCAGTTTTTATCACAACAGTTTTGTGTCAGCTCAACACAGCTCCAACATGGGAAGTTAACAGTACAAGAGATGGGCATGAGAGGGAAATTGCTGGGTGCACAGATTACAGTGCTTCCCAAGGACATAATTAAGACATTGGGTAAGAGAGGTAAATCTGGTGCAACAAAGAAGCAGGGCCTGATCTTTCAAAGATTCAAAATATGCAACACTTGTTTTGAAAGGATTCAAATTTTCATTCTGCTGATTATAATAGAACCAGCATATGATTAGATACACATGTCTATATATTTGAAGTATTAAAAAGGCAGCATGACTTTTTTTATGGTGTCTGGAGGATAATACAGAAGTGGCTGCAATCAGAGTAACATCGAGTGTTTATGTGGCAAAACACCTTTCTGCAAGAGAAGTCACTAAAATTCTACTTACCCGAAAAGATTCAAGTTCCTTCTCAGTGAAATTAGCTGATTTGGCCATGTCCCACAAATCAATCACTCTTGGTTCTTCAAATTCTAAACAAACACATATAATGAAATGAAAATCTGGACACAATGCTTTTAATGCCCAACTTCTGTGAAAGATGAAGAGATGCTTTCTCACATACATATAGTTATTAAGAACAGAGACATTAAGCACTGCATTTCTAATAGATCTATTTAGATGAAAAGGGAGAAGTATCCAAGTACTGGATAAAACTAGATACTAGTACTAGGTAAAACAAGTAGGTTTTTAAAAGCAAAAAAAACCCAAACCTGAGGAACTGGATAAAGGCATTGCTTGCCCTGCATATTGTCTCATTTACTTGCCCCCCTGGGGCAACATCCCTTCTCATAGGGGCATGGAAGACAGAATTATGCTCTTAATGAACTGACTGTATCCTTTCATTAGGCTTCCAGTGTTTGGTTCTAAATCGGACTGGCTGGCTGTATCTCTTCAGCCCACTATGGTACACAATGCTCACTGTGACTATGCCCTTGCCCACTGATTTTAACTTTTTTAAAATAAAATGAATCCCAAATAAGCACAAACCCCACTGTGTCATACCACTGGTTGTGTCATATCCCTGGTGACTGACTTTACGCAAACGTTCAAACCCCTGATTGATGCTTCTTAACTTCTCCTTGAGTTCTCTGTGTTTGTTGTGCAAGATTTCCTCTTTCACCAGGTTTTCCTCAGATGGATTGATAAGATTTTTGTGGATATCTGTGTAAGAACAATAAGTGTTATTGATTGTGGACCAGATCTTGACAGGTCAAAAACTCCAGAAATCCCCCAAATCTGAGGTGAATAAAAGATGCTAAGTTCTTAGGATTTAAGTTGAGGGCACATAAAGCATCAAAACCACACTTTAAGAAGCAATTCCTTCTGCAGGTCAGTATTCAGATCAATGGCCCTTGGTGCTCTGGAGGGTGATGTTACAGAAATGCCTTATAACCCCTACTAGCCACCCGATTATTGTAAGGAAATGCTCTTATTTTCCCAGGTTAGCAATATCCCAAGAAAATGGGATGAGGATTTTTAATGAGTTCTTCCCTGGGCATTTAATGAACCAAAATATCTGATGGTGAAATGGTTCTCAGCAGCGTCCAACTTGGACTATGTAATTCAAACATCAACTGTCAGCTTTAGAATTCTTCAGCTCTAACAACTTTAGCTCAGATCAGTATAGCAAGCTGGGTTCAGATCCTTGATACTCTAATAAACTTCAGGCTTGGTGTCTAAGATATTCAGCCTCCCCTCTTGGGCTCCCAGCTGGTGAGATAAAACACGTGTGTTCCACAGACTTCAGAACCGCATTTTGCAGCAGTGGATTTAAGCTTGCTGCATAATTTCCTGTAAACTACAATGGCCATCATTGTTAATCTGATGGCATCTTCCCTGCATGAAATGCAGGCAGAATCAGAAAACTGAAATGGCAACAGTTTCATTAGGTGGCAAGAATTTTTGGCAGCTAATGCAGAACTAAATCCAGGAGCTACTCAAAAATGCCAGCATCTGCAAGCGGTTCTGACAGAAGTGTCAGGAGTTTCAAAGAAATTTGGAAGCGATGGAAACAATGTGCAGAGAAAAGAATTGTACTGATCTTGAAACATCAGAGACATGTTCAGGTACCTTCTGTTCTGCTCACAGTCTCCAGCAGAATATTGTATTCATGAATCTTTTCTTTGTGATGTTTAAATTCTCGCCAAAGCTTATCCAGCTCCTCATCAGAGAACTTCCCAGAGGTCTTGGCCTAAAAGAAACATGAGCTCATTATGCTTTCCAGGCCAAGGGCTTTCAAGTGCCCTCAACTGCCAAAGCGTCTTCCCACTTCTCACCACATTTAGAAAATTATTAAGTGCAGCTTTTCTTTAGATCTTTTGTTTTAATTCTCTTAATATTTGTATGTAGTCGGGATTTAGATGTTGATGGGTAAGATGCCTTTAATCATGTCAAAAGAAGTTTGCTTCAGACTTATAAAGCTGGACTTGCTATGGACTACCCAGTGAAAAGTGTCTGGCACTTCTATTCCATGGGAAACAATTTAATACAGAAATAAGGGGCCATGGAGCTCCACAGATAACTGTAATGGAACCATCTGCATGGGGGATGCAGCCTGATATTAAACACAGTCCTTACTTCATCTTACTCTACTGGCAGGTGAAGATTTTATCACTGCTGTGCACTTGCTCTCTAACTATTAAGGAAGCTCTGCTCACACAGCTGGGGCACTACCCACAAATCTGGCGGCATACTTGCTGCAAGGCCAGGTCAAAAGTGAATGTTTTTGAAACCTATTCAGACCCCTTTTCTTTTGCTTAGGGAATATTTCTCCTATTGCACTTTGTGTTCCCCAAAGCACAGGACATCATGTTCCTTGCCAGAGCTGTATCTAGTTACAGTAACATTTTAAAATCCAGCAAATCTTTTTTTCTGCTTTACTACCACTGCACTAGACTCATGGGAGAATTCTTTAGATTTACCTGACAAGTTGCTTCTTAAAATTTGAATTATTTTATTTCTGAAGATTATGACTTTGCCAGTTTTAATGGCCCAAACTTGACAGTACATCTTCCACTTTTTATGCATGAATGCAAATCCTGGAAATTTTCAGTTGAATACTAGGTTGAGAAAAGTGCTTATTTAAAACCCTTCCCCACAATATATTTCAGTTTTAGACAGCCTACAAAATAGTTCTATTTTAAATGCATCTTTTTAAAAACATCCATAAACAACAATAAGAAAACTGGGAAAAACACCATAGATATACTACCACACAGTGTGACAGTCACACTAAGGGAAGCCATGATTCAGGAAAATGTGAGGAAATACTCTGTTTGACCTCAGGGGACCCAGGCTCCATCCTTCAGATTAATCTGGGTGTTTTATTTGCCAAAGACAACCTGCCACAGCTGGAGGGTCTGGATGCAGGTGGGGTATCCTCAGGGCACGAAAATGTGAGCTACAGAGCAAGGCAGCTTGGTCAGTACTTAACAAAAGGGTAGTAAAGCTATTAATTTCCAAGTCTGAGTGCAAAAGACACAGCTAAGAGTTCAGTGAAGAAATACTGATTTCCTACACTCCAGTTCCTGGAAATCTTACTCACCTTGCTCCATAATTTTTCCAGTCTTGGATCATCTAGTGTGTCGCTTTCTGTGCCATCTTTAATATAGTTGGTATCAACTAGTTGAGAGTCCTTCTTTCCATTCATTCCATATTTAGTCATAATGACTGCAAGGGAATAGAAGATACAGAAACATGAGAACCAACTATGGACTTACGGAAGGTGAGAGATGGGCTACACCTCTTGCAGAGCTGGACTCTGCAGCTCATGGAGGAAAAGCTAACAGTTCAAGACACAGTGGTCCCGGGTTCAATGACCTCTTCTGGAATTAGCGGGAGCAAAGGACTCTGTTAGGCTGCTGCAGCTCCCTACTGACCTCCAAAGAACTTCTTGTGTGCTCAGTGTCCAGAAAGACAACCTGTTATTTAATAGTTTAAACTCAAGTGTCTAACCATGCGTGTGTCTGATGTGAAGTTTAAGCCCTTCTTTCCAAGACAGACCTTACCATTTAAGTTGCGTCTGAGCTTGGCTTCCTTCTCTCCATCTTCATCCAGCCCTTCAGCCTTCAGTTTTTTCCAGCTTAGCTCATCCTTTTCTTGTATTTTTAGATCACTGTGCAACTCTGCCAGTTTCACAGCAGAGAGATGGAGCTAACAAGAACACAAGAAAGGTTTGTATTTAGTTATGTGGAGTCCCTTTTTGCTTCAGAGCTACCTCAGGAACCAGTACGGATACATAACAACCAGTATGGCACAGCAAATCTTCTCAAACAACATGCCATTGCCACCACATTTGCTTTCTTGTGGACCATCTTCCTACCATACAGTTATATTGAGTTGAAAAACTTTATTGGTTAGTACAGTTTTTCAGTCTACCAGGTCATTGAGGATGGCCGTGTAGGTCAAAGAGCCACTTCATCAGCAATTTTTACTATAATCAAAATGAAAAAAAAATTTCTCATATAATTTCTTAACATGGTTTATGTGCATTAAAACATACAAAACCTAGAGGTATTCCTGTCTGACACACTAGACAAAAAAAAGGTAAGACATTGAGGCTGAAGATAGGAAAAAAAAATTAGTTTAAATAAATGCTAGGTCAGCTTGAAATTTTGTGAGCTATAGAGAAAACAGGAACAATGACTAACATGTGGTTGGCTAAGCGGCACTGCTGTGAGTTGGTCCTGAAATTCCAGATTTCAGACACCTTAGTTATTCAGTTTAAAACAAAGAAATGTAACAAACCACCTTAATACTTCAGAATCACTTCTGTCTGTGCATACATGCATGTCAACAAACAGAAGGTGAGGTGAGAAGAAGCCCAGAGAAGAGAGGTGATAAAACCCCTCCAACTACTGTGCACCCAGCTCCTGCGAGCTCAGATCCAGCCTGAAACCACCTGGGCTTGTCAGTCCTAGGACAAGTTTATCTATTGGAGGCTTTTTTTCCCATCATTACAACCAGCTTACAGATTATAAAAATTCTCATTTTCAGTGAGTAGTATGTTTAATAAACACAGACTCAGAACTCAGTATTGTTTTCAAACATCAGAATGATACTGAAAAGATTCAGCCATTCCTATGTGTGTCAGTATGTTATTTTAAAGTAACTAGGAAAAGTGCCATTACTTTGAGCTAAAGCACTTCCTATTGACAGGAATTCAGGAAACTATCCACATTATTGTTTATGCTTCCATCACAGGCTGTCCTATTAATTAATCTTGTATCACTGCATGTAATTATTTTGATTTTTAAACTAATTTTTTCTCTGCATTTTGCACTTGGCTTACTGAAATTACTAAAATCTAGAGTAGTTAGAATCACAGGTAAATATAATTCTTATAGAACACATTAAGACTTCTGATACCTCTAATACTAAAGCAAAGGAGTGTCCCTGTTGTCTTCTTTACCATCAACTTTTGGGGAACTGCTTTATAGAAACAAAACACTTAGAAGGAACCACTGTATTTATGGTTCTTAGTATGTGCTAAAGAAAAACCTTAATCATGTACTTATTTGTTTTTCTGGTGCAGGATGACCTGGCCAGCCCAAGTGTCACTGCTGCAGTGGCACCAAGAATCAACGTTTTCCTCAGCAAGAATTGTGCCCTGAAGCTTCAAGACTGAGTGAAAGGTTTGCTACAAATTGTGAAGGGAATGGCCAAGCATCTTTCTAGTTATGTACTCTAATATTAGTCAGTGTTCAAGTAGTGTGGACGTCATATGTAGTTGGGCTGAGGAAATACAGGAATAAATAGCCAGGCATAATTAGATAAGAAGTAATTTAGCTCCTAAGTACTGCAAATAAAATAAAATCCTTTATATGTGACCTTGTAATCAGAAACACACCACTGTATAAAAGATTACACAGCACAGTTTATGCTAGAGCCCCTCTGCAGTTAGTGCAATCCCATAAACACGTACAGCCTTCTGTTTTCTAAAAGTTATAGAAAAGAATATCAGAACTTCTAAACCGAATGTTTGGAGACATCATCAATCAAACATGTTAGTCTTAATAAAAACTAAGGAACTATATTAAGCCTGCTATTCCTTAAGAGAAAAAAAAGATTCTATTCAAATTTCTCCCAATTATATTAGCAATATTTTTCTAATTCTCATTATAATTTAGTAGGAAACTGAAGTAAATGTCCTTGTGAGCATTATAAATCCTTTGAAACCTTTTGGAAGCCCCTTGCCTGTCTCAATTATGTAATACAGAGTGAATACATAAGTTAATTTAAAGTATTCCGTTCAAGAACTACTTCCTTTAAGGTTATCCTATGTTGGACCCTGAGTACACCAGGTAAAAAATGTCAATGGTAAGACTCCTCATCACTTTACTAACATCACTCACATATTGGAATAACTAACTAGAAGCAGAGGTGAAAAGTTAAGTTTAATGATTAAACAGCCAAGCAACAAGCTCCTTAAACTCATTCCTTATTCCTCATTCCTTATGTTGCCTGGACATTAACATCCAAGATAGGTACCTGGCAATTCTGGGAATGAGTGCTGGAAATTTGTCAAACATTACAAAAATTACATCATTTGCTGTTGGGCTGGCTGCAATCATTACCTGCAACATCCCTACCTACACTCTTGCCTCCAAGAGGAAAGAGCTCTTTACTACAAATTTACTATTTATGAAAAGAGATTCTGGAGAAAGATCAAGCCATCCCTCCCACCCTCAAGGAAACAAGAAGAAAGTCTGGGTTGCCAGCTCCTGGTCCCACTAAGTAACATTCTGGGGCTTTTTTAAAGAACTGCTCCTCCAGCTGTGTGTTGCAATGCTAAATTATGGTATCTGACTTTTATGTCAAAAGAAGGAAGTTCCCTATTTTCAGTACTTTCTCTATCACTACTAAAATAAAGGGATGAAGAGTTCCGCATTGACACACAAGTATTTCAAAGCAGATGTAACACACAGGCATAGCTTTCCTCTTATTTCATATATTGCCCAGACACACTTAAAAATCACTATAACACACATGCTGGGTGACAGTTGTACTCATAACTGAAATTTAGATGGTGGCAAATTTAGTTCAAGTATGCTTTGCATCTCTAAAATCTAGCTCACACATATAGGATTTACTAAGCTTTAGTTTCTTACTGACAGAGTTAATCCATTTTGTATTTTAGTATCTTAACACAGATGATGTAAAGCACCTGAAATTTTAATTCCAGAAAAGCCAGGTATGAACATGATAAAAGACTGTAATTGGAAAAGTGAGAGGTAACTGACATTACTATTATCATAGATTATTTCTAGTCTCAGTGTTGTTTCTTTTTCAGCTGTCAGTTCAACAGCTGGAGTTTCATTAACACACACTTTCCCATGCCCCATTCCATCCTTCTCCCATCAAGGAAAGGAGTATTTTTGATACCTCCTTTAGCACATTGGGAGGCAAGACTATGGCAGGGTTCCAGTTTTTGGCTGAATTCAGGGATGTCTTACCTCCAATTCAATAGCTCAGGCTATTCAGGATACAGAAGATCCAAAATTAATATTAACTATATTTCATTGCCTGAAAGAACTGAATCTTTGCCAGTTGTGACCATAATTCCCATAGTCCACAATATTCAGGGGATATCTGCAGTGCATTCTCCTCCCATTGGAGCTGTTCTTTTTAGTTCTAAGTAAATAGTTCCACTGTAATAGAATAATTTGACTGTATTTTCAGTTTAATTAAATATGTTTTGTAGTTCACTGTGAGAGAAACTTAAGTATCACTGTCAAAATTAAGGCTCTCATCTGGGAATGGTGATACCCATTTGCTGGTCCTCCTGCATTTGTCTACATCACTTGATGTGAACGTAGGGGACACAACCACCAGGGTGGAGAGTTCCCTCTTCTCCTTCAGTCAATTTCTGCCCTGTGCAGCGCAGGAACCGAGGCCACCGCCTTTAGACAGATGAGAGCACCACAGTCCTCAACAACCCGGCTAAAGCACTCAACCAGCGAGCTCTGGAGCCAGCCGCAGATCCTCCACGGCACCAGAGGAGCTTCCCTCTCTCTCCGACTTCCTGGGCATGTAGTTTAGGTGCTGCATTTAAACTCGGGCAGGTCAACACTGCCCAGGACGGAGATACACATCCCCTCTACCGGGAGAAGGCTGCTCCCGCCTCCGGGACAGCCGCCCGGCGCGGGGCTGAGCGGAGCCCTCGCTGCGTGACGGTCGGGGACAGCCGTGCCCGAGAACAGAACAAAAGCCAGCGCAGCCCCGAGACGGGGCCAGACAGCCTCGGTCTCTCCTCACGCACAGGTCCCCGCTCGTCCCCATCTCCCTGACGGGGAATGAGTGTCTGAAGAGGCCGGGCCTGAATTCGGAGCCCGCTCCGAGCACCGCCATCGCCCCGCGCCGCCCCACTCACCCGCTGCGCCTTCTCCCAGACCTGGTTCAGCCTCACCACCCGGAACTCCCCGGCCTCCCGCCGCTTGCCGCCGGCGGCCGCCAGCCCCTCGTTGGCCTCCCGGGAGTACTTGCTGGCCTGGCCGGCGGCAGCCAGGAGCAGCGCGGCGGCGAGGGCCGGCAGCGCCCGCATAGCCGCCATGTCGCACCGCGCGGGGAACTACAACTCCCGAGATGCCGTGCGGGCCCCGGGTTTCCCCCCCGCACTCCGGCCGGGGACGGGAGGTCGGTGCTGGAAGAGCGGGGCAGGGCCGGCTGGGGGGGAAATTCCAGTCTGGTTTGGGGTCTGGGGAGCGTGAGAAGAGTTAGGTTTGGGCTGTTCCTCTCCGTGCCATTCTCCTCAGTGCTTGCTTCACAAAATATGCTGAACGTGGCACGTTTTATGAGTAGTTTCCCCCCCAACACTCGGTGTTGATGTCAGCTGTGCGAGAACAAGGGGACACAGTGGGTTCGAACACCTCTACTTTCATCAAACAAAGTTTTCAGATACTGACACAATGTCCGAGAGTACACAGAAAAAGAAGAGGCAGCTCGGGGAGGACTGAAGGCAAGAACGGGAGCGGTTCCCCCGAGCTCCCTTGGCGCTGGCAGAGAAGGTCACCTGTCGCCGGGACAGCACGGAGGGATGGGTGCTGGTGCGGGCAGAAGGAGCGCTGGGACAAATGCAGGCACACGTACCCTGGGCTGCTCTCCAGGGGTGAAGTGTGGGAATGGCTCTGGGCGCGGTGGTGCGTGCTCAGAGTGCAGCTCTTGGGCAGGAGAGCCGGTCCTGGTGGTGCCAACCTCCTACCTCAATGTGTCCTCCTCAAGGAGCCAGCCAAAGAGTGCAGTGGTCAACAGGCAAATTGGGGAGGGGAGTAAGCGAAGCTGTATTAAGTAAAGAACTCCACAATGCTGTGAAAATGCACAGTATTTAATCCAGGGTTGCTGTATATGTAAGAACAAATAGATTGCCTAAACTATAATGAGATTTGTGAAAACAATGCCCCAGGGAGGATTTTTACTGGACTGTCATTTTTGCCTTTTAAGTAATATAAAAGTCTTGTGTTTTCTCTTTCACATTTTTCCTAAGTCAGAGGTTTTCAGTGTTATTAAGCGAGAAGGTGTTGCTGTAAGACTGAATTGCAAAAGTGGGCAAAAGCATTGCACTGTACATTGCATTGAAGTGTAGTTGAAGCGAGCTTTGAAGTACACATTGAAGTACAGCAAACTGATGATGTGGAAAGAAGCCCATCAGCCTTGCCCAAATCTCGTGCAGCTCTACACATCAGTTTTAGGATTTAGAGCTTCTTTTAGTCTCATTATTACAGTGTATATAATGTATTCCTGAGGCATTTTGCAATAGGTGTTTTTATCTTGTCTGTCATTTGAAACACTGATTGAATTTTCAGGCTCTCCGCAAATAAATTCAACTTCTATGCCCTATAACTCCAACAGGTTCCCAATCTTCTTCTAGTATTGAGTGTACTTGTGCACGGCTTTATGCATTTGTTTGCCTGAGTTTTTGAGTTACACTAAGAATTTTTAGAAATAGAGAGGGGCTGCAGCACCATTAGCTTGCTTATGTTGGCTTGTTTGGATGTCATTCTCCAGTGCCCTTACCTCTGTGACCTCAAGTGACCAGTTTTGTGTGTCCTGGCCCAAGCAGAAGTGGTGCAGGGCAGAGTGTGGCCCAGGGGCAGAACTGGTGTCACCTGCAGAGGTGTCCCACTGATGTCCCCAGGGCTGGGCAATGGTGTGAGGACAGCGGTGGTGTCAGTGGTGGGGACAATGCTGGCTGCTCCTGCCTGCTCCTCTGGCAGCACTGTGGCACCGAGAGTGTATGTGGGGACAGCAGCATGCAGGAGCACCAGGACCTCAGCTCCACCACTGCAGGGGGCTGTAACATAGGAGGGGGCTAGGAGTGGGGATGTCAGGTAGTCAAAGACTGTCCTGATCCTCTAGTCTTTGGGGAAAATATGTCAAAGAGCTGGTCGCAGATGCCCAGCAGGGCTACCTGGCCCTGGGGGTTTGTTACTGGGCTCCACACGTGCTGTGTGGGGAGGGCCCCAAGAAATGGATGAGATGCCAGTGTCACCCCACAGGTATGTCTGGGTCCTGCTGGGACGCAGGAGCTGAGTCCAGGCTGGGGAAAGGGAAGTACAGTGAGAGCTGTCATGGGGCCACTCTGCACAGTGGGTAACAGTGAAACAAGGGAGTGGGGAGGGCAAGAGGGTCCCCATGGGTCTCTTCTGCCATGTTGGGGCTCCAGCAGGGACTTCAGAGACACCCAAAGGGTTTGACAAGCCAAACACTTTATTCAAGCATTTATGCAAGCAAAATTTAGTTAAACAAGTGTATGCCAATTGTAATAAATTTTCCCTTTGAAGAAGGATGCAGCTCAAGCACTCTTATTGCAGTCTCGTGCTGGGGGCCGAGCCCACTGCCCTGGGGCAGCAGCAGGAAAGAGTCAGTACTCCAGAAGCTCCGATTGCTCCAGGTATTCCTGCACCCAGGGAGCCTTGGGGTTTGCACACACCTCCCTCCCCTTCTTGGTGACCAGGCTGTTGGGGAAAAAGCCAGTGTTGAGGCACTCAGCCAGGGCAGCAGAGTGCCTGTGCTAGGTCCTGCTGGTAGCACCCTGGTTGTCCCTATCCATGCCCTCCCCCATCCTGGACAGCCTTGGGCACCCCTGGGGTGCTGCCCTGGCTGGTGCACGCCAGACCCCGGCAATGTTGGGCACTTACACCACGGCTTGCATTGTGCAGCTGGTGCTGGTCCTGTAGGCAGAGCGGATCATTCTGCGTGGAATGCGGTGGGAAGTGTAGGCCAAGCAGCAGGAGAGGGGTTCGGCTTCTGTGAGGGTAAAGAGATGGGCCCAGTGAGACCCCACACTGCGGCAGAGGCTCTGCCTGTGGCTCCTGGGAGATTTGCCATCACCTGTGCTCTGTTCTCTGGGAACACCCCCTGGAAACCTCCATCTCTGAGGCTTAGTCCCTGCACTGGTGATGACCATCTGCTCCCAGCCTTCTCCATGGACATCAGGGTCTAATCAGTGGGGATGGGGCTCTCTCCCGGGGAAGGAGAACCTACCGTTCTTCATAGGAAGTTCAGCATTCCTGGAGACTCTGAGATCAGCCTCCGCCAGGGAGCAGATGGCCACAAGGAGCAGAACAGTCAGGGCGGCTGCAAGGACCCTCATGATGCTGGGAGGGCTGAGGGAGCCACGAGTGAGGCTGGAGCTGCGGTGTCTATGGGGTGCTCCTTTGCACGGTAGCCCCTGCTCCTGCTGATCTCCTTTTATACCCCTGTCACGGGGTGGGCACAGGGTTTCAAGAAAGAAAATGAGTGTATCATACCAGGAAAATTATGTAAGGCAAAGAAACTTCAGAGAGGGAAGTGCCAGCCACAGGGCAGCAATTTTCAGATTCAAGAGAGAACAAGTCTTATGAGGAGCAGCTGAAGGATCTGGTTTGTTTGATGGTAGAAGAGGAGGCCCCCCTGAGGGGGAACCTTACTGCTCTCTGCAACTTCTTGAAAGGAGGGCTGTAGTGAGGTGGAGGTTGCTCTCTTCTGCCAGGTAACAAGTGATAGGATGAGACAAAGTGGCTTCACATTGAAGGAGGGTGTGCTATGAAAATGTTCTTCTCTAAATGGGTTGTCAAACACTGGAACGGGCTGCCTGGGGAAGAGTTTCCATCCCTAAAGATGTTTAAAAGACATGTAGATGTGGTGCTTAGGGACATAGTTTGGTGGTGGACTTTCTAATGCTGGCTTAACAGTTGGACTTGATGATCTTAAAAGTCTTTTCCAACATAAATGATCCTACAGTTTGTTTCTGTGAACTTCATGGTGCTGCAGGGGCTGAGGGAACACAAGTTTGGCTGGAGCTGGGGTGGCTGCAGGGTTTTCCTCTATACAGTGCTCAGTCCCTGCTGCTACTTCCCTCCTATTCACCCAGGAGAAAAAATGAGTGCATCATGACAGGGAAATTATGCCAGGATTTCTCAGTTTTGCTGAGCTGAAGAGATCAAGGAAACCACAGAAGGGGAAGTACTGGCCACAGATCTGCAACTTTCAGATTCCATTTGAGTGTCTGGTGGGAATGGCCAGAGCCCAAGCCCGTGACACGACACCTGCTACTGCTGCAATGACCTGTTGGCTGAGAGCCTGGCTGGGACATGAACTTCGCTGTCCAGAGTTCTGAGGAAAACCAGAGCCAGGCCAGACACTGGAAAAGGAGGAAGTAGCAAGTTTCATAGCTTGCTTTCTGAGTGTGCCCTTTTGAGGGGAACAGAGAATTGATTATATCCTACCTTTGTCAAGCAAGAATTTTGCTGTGGTGGTGTGTCTGAGGTGCCCCCCAGCTGGCAGGTGCAGCCCCTGAGGGGATGGCACAGAGGCAGCTGGTGTCAGTGCCATACTCCCCTGGCGAGCCTGGTTACTCCTTGCCCAGCACTGCTAGTGGGCTGCCTGGCTAGTGAGAACCACTAGCCACAGGGACCACTGATAAAATCATGTACCCTCTCAAAATACCTAATTTCTGCAGAAACGAGCCTTTTTGGGTAAATGAGGGTCTGGTGGGTGGTTTGCAACTAGCTACCAGAGCATCCCTGGTGGATTATTGGCCTGTGTGCTGCCAGACATGGGGCATGAAAGACCCCTAACCTCACCTTCCGTGCCAACTGTGTCAGCTCCTGCTGGTTATTGGGGAAAAGTTGTAGAATCCCTCTTCACTGGTCCCTGCCTGGCTCAGCTTGCTGGCCTGGTACTGCAGGAGGGGAAAAGAGGGCTGGGGACCATGGAGTGTCAGCTCTGGGGACTCACCAATCCATTCTTGTGGACACTGAGCCTGCCCTGCTGGCACAAAGACCTTGCTGTCAGCTCGCTGGCACAGCCTGAACAGTGCCTGGAGACAGCACCAGTCACCCCCAGAACCATGCTGGGGTGCCAGTAGGGTTAATACTGGAACTGGATGAGGGAGAGGCCAGAGCATCTTCCTCAGTTCAGGAGTCTCTGCTTGCACAGCTGGGCACCAGCTAAAATCTGCTTTGGCAGGTACTCAGGGGGATGTTCTGCACTCGCCTTCCTCCTTGGGGGCCTGATGCTTCCTTTTTGTTGGGGAGAGGTGCACAGGAGTATCCCACCTGCTGCCCTGGCAGCACCCACTCCCAGCTCTCCACAGGGACTTGGGGGATCAATGGGGATGGGGCTGTCTTCTGGGAAGGGTGAACATACCTGGCTTCTGGGCGGACTCAGCAATGCTGGGATCACATAGATGGCCCTCAGATGGGGAAACTGTAAGAAAATAAGAGCATCATAATTGGGAAATGGAAAGAAAATGAGTGCATCATAACAAGGGCATTGTCAGGAGCACCCAGATTTGCTGAGCTGAAGGCAAGGAAACCACAGAAGGGGAAGCAGCAGCCACCGTGTTGCAACTTTCAGATTCTGTTTGGTCCCTGGCATGGACTGGCCAGAGCCGAAACCTGCCAAGAGCCAGGCTGGCACATGCAGCTCCATAACAAGAGCCCCGAGGAAAATCAGGGCAAGAGTGGGAAAAGGGAAAAAAAGGAGGAAGTAGCAATTTTATCTATCACTACACTCCCTGATTAAGGGTCCCTCTCCAGCTCTCTTGCAGGGCCTCTCTAGGCACTGGAAGCTGCTCTAAGGTCCCCCAAAAGCCTTTTCTTCTCCAGGCTGAACAAACTGAACTCACTCAGCAGTGAGCTACAGCCTGGTCTTGTGAAGAGCCACAAAGGTACCTCAACACTTTGTGTAATCCTACTGGCTCTACTTGCACCTGCAGGGGTTTTATTAATGTTTTGGATTAGGTATTAATAGTTTGAAGGCTTTTTGGTCCTATACAGATCCAGGTTCATTCTTGACAAATTCTCCTGGGTTAATTGATGGGACAGGAGCTTTACAAATCAAGATGGCTTTGGAGATGCATGGTTGTCTTTACTTGGTGACACAAAACATTCTTTGTGCCTGGCATCCATCTCTCAGTATGGTTTTGTAAACAGGGAGGGAACCTATTTCTTCTTTTAATTTATTTTAGTAATAAGAGAGAAAGCATCTTTGTGGATCTTATACATTGATTTTCTAGAGAGATATGTAGTTCCTTGTACTCTAATTCACCTTAAATTAAAGAGAATTTATTCAGATGTGCTTTAAGTTTTCCAGGACAAGACTGTTAGAGATACATATCTGGACTAATTGAGCTGAGCTCTCTCACTGAAGACACGATCCTGTTTGTCAAGGGATTAAGCCTGTTCTTTCACTGTGAGCTGTTCTGTAAATCTCAGACCAAGGTCAGAATCAGCTTTTAGACATCAATTTTGACTACTTCAGCAGGGCTAAAAAGACCTGGATTCTTCTGATATTCCCTTAAGGCATCTGCATTAGCTCACTGGGATGGAAAGTCACAGTTGTCTTAAAAGCACTTTACATGCTCATCCCTCAGTGGGCCAGAGGCTGCCAGCTGTACCTGAGACATTGCTGTAAACCTGCCTTCTCTGGGAAAACTCCATTTTCAGCTCACAGAAGAGCAGGCTGCATCACAGCTCCTGTCTGCATGATTCTCTGCATGGGTCACTTTCACTTTCCTGTCCAAGCAAACCCAGAGAATGTGTCCTTTTCCAACATCAGAAGTTTTATGTCTGCTTTGTTCCAAGTCTGAATCGTAGGAAAACTACTCTGTTGTAGTGTGAATGAGACTTTTTTTTTGTGCATTTAAACTAAGTTAATCTATGTAACTGTTTTCTTTTTCTGAAATAGCTTCTTTATTTTCCTTGGATTTAATTCTGTGCATTCAAGCAGAAAGTTAAACAATGTCAGACTGAAGAAAATGAATTACATAACATGCTGAAAAGATGAACTGGGGAAATGCTTGTTTTTACATTCCCTTCTTGCTTATGTCTTTAATGTGAATTACTGGAACATCAAAGAGAACTAACCAGTTGGAAATTTATTTTAAAATATGTATTCTCATATAGTGGATTATTTCCTCTATGCACTTAATTTTAGTGGAAGAAAAACGCAAGTGTTGGCATAATATTATTACAAAACATCCCTCTAGAATAGTTAATTTTCAGAAGTTATAACAGATTACTATTGCTGTTTTCCTCCTGAAATTACTTCCTCAGCTAAATTGTTTAGGGCTGATGCTGAAGATACGTGTATGAAAATCAACTTATCAATTCTGCCCTTTCAGAAATGATCTTTGCAGCTCATTAAAGTGAGCCATGACTTGTTTTGAGAAGAAACAAAGAACTCACTGGCCTTCTTGGCTCTTTGTTTAGTGCTCCTGACTGCAGTTCTAGATGACTTTTGGTTGCAGGGGTGAATCCATCTTTTCTTTGTATCCAATTCTCAACACATACTTTTAAAGGCTGTTGGTTTTTTTTTTTTTTTTTTTTTTCATAAGTGTGCAGGGAATAAGGATTTTTTAAGTGGAATCTTGACTTGTTTCAATGAGATGGAGTTTAGGTACTGAATATGTTCAAAATTTGAAATGAGAGGTGGTTTCTCAAGAACTCAGAGTCCCAGAAACCATCTTTGGTTTATAATTCTGGTACTAGTGTTTTATAATCTATGAACTATACTGTTGTGAGACTACTTGCATTTTTAATAGTAAGTATATAGGTAACTTTTGAATAGAATTTGGGCTGTAGTTTATTAGTATAAAATAAACAATGAATGTAAAATGAACAAATGAATTGCTGACAGGTATCTCACCTTCTTGTAAAATGCTGCTCCTCTCTGAGATGAAGCTCATCAGTGGAACTCATGGTTGATTCTAGTTCAATAAAAAAAATGCAAGAGCTGTTCAGTGGAACAGAACATGAAATAACAAAAAGTATTCTAAAAGAATGCCAAGTGCCATCTCCTTGAAAACCATATACTGAAGTGCTGTATTTCTCTCTCATCATCCTATTATAGATAATTGATTGTAACTCCATTCCTCCTGATCATCCTTTCTGGAATTCGACAGTGCAGTATAGAAACAAACCTGACAGATGTGCTCCTTTACATCAGTTTTCTGTCAGAGCAGCTGTGTCCTTTTTGTCAGGAATTTAGTTAAGGGCTCCTTCCGAGTATGGTTGCAGCTTCACTTGATCCCCGTTTCTCCTCAAAAATGTGTGCAATGCCAATGGCTTCTGCAGTGCTGATTTTCACGGTGAGCTGTGACAAAAGGAGGTCTTCAGCAAGTGTACCTGTGTGTCCTGCTGCCCTGAATCATTTCTGCCTCTTGCTTCTCTGCCTTGCTTACTTCTTCCTCTTCCCATCTCCCTTAGATCATGCTATTCCTTGTTTACATACCTTCATGAGCTCTCCATTTTTTACTCTTAGAATTGGCTTTGTGATGAAAGCATCACAGCTTTCTAAGTTTATATTCATAATAGGTACATTATTTTTCTCCCGTTCCTTTTCCATTGTGTACATAGCTTTCAAACTTTACCAAACACCTGTACCTTTCAAAACTTCTGGCTCTCTTTTCCTACATGTGCAAGGAAGAGTTGTATGTTGCAGTTTGGATTATTCAGATGTAGCTCAGTATCTTTTTATATCTTTTGAGACATACAGAAGCACCTCTATTTTCTGGCATGTTTGTTATCAGAACTTGTGAAGAGAAGCAGCAATATTTTTCAAGTTACTGTTATATGGGGAATTAATGTTTGGTGAGCAGCCTCCAGCAGTGGCTTGGCATTTTAGAGTATTACAAGCTCTGGCATGAATACTTGAGAATGTTAAAAGGAGTAATTTTCATTCTCATTACATTTCATTCTCATTACTGTTCCTGAATTTTCAGCTATTTAGGCAGAAGAAGGGTAATGGGAGCTGTAGAAAATGGAGCAAATAAGCAGATGGGTTCTTCCAGTCCAGCAGAAATATCTACTTTTCCTATAGAAAGTTCAAAGGGAGGATTTCAGAGCTAGGAAAAAATCTACATCCCTTGCTATGTCTGAGATCTTAGTGCTTCCTAGTGGGCATCACGGAGAATTCCTCAAGGTGGGAGAGACCGCAGTTGAGTTAGAAGGACTTCACCAGCCAAACACTGATTTCAGAGTATTTTGTTAACCTTATTGACTAGGAGGCATTCAGATGTACAAAGCCTGAGTAGCAGTGGCTGAACATCTGGTCAAGAGGAGTGAACCCAAAAGGACAATAATTGTAGAGGGAGTTGAGGTCATACCATTCTCAGGAATGGGAGCAATTCTCATGGATTTGTATGTTCTTGTGTGCAACAGCCTGAAAAAGGACTTAGGAGCCAGAAGAAGACTTGTTCCTTGCCTGAAGTACGCACTATCCAGGTAGAGATGTGCTGCAAAGGAGAGCAGGTAGGATTTTACAACACAGCAAGGAGTACTGAGCTTACAAATAGAAGAGAAATGGTGAGTGTGTGCTATGGGAAGGATGATGAACTGACCTTCTTTGCCATAGCCTGGGTCAAAAAGCAAGAGGAGAGGCAGAAAAGCCTGCACTAGCTGGTGGCATCCTATTATCCTTGCTTTTTCAGTTGGATTCTGTTGCTTCTGCGAGATGGGCTACCATCAGAAAAGAAATCAGGGTAATTGTCAAGAAAATAGTTTTCTGGGGAAAAGTGGTTAAATGAAATAATTATTCTGGAGACTGTTACATGTGGCATAACTAATATTGAGCACTACAGATGACAAATACAGCAGCCAGAAATAAATGGTAATGTAAATATGAGCCGCTTACTAATTTTTGTTTTTTTCCTAGATAGCATCCAAAATAAAAAACTGATCAGAAAAGATGGAAAATTAAAATGAGAAATCAAAAATTTACTGCACTTGGGAGTGAGTAGCAACATCTGTTGGCTGTTCATTGCCATAGGGTTAGGAAGAAGGTACACAAAAGGAAATGGGTGATGTCTCCAGGGTTCCCAGCAGAAATCTGATATCCTTCTTCACCTGTCCTACAGGACACATTGCTGAAAGATGTGGCCAGTGCAACGTCCTTGCTGCAAATCTGCAATGGAGCTTGAGCTGCTGAAACAACAGCTGAAAAATGCTGTTGTTTTTTGTAACTCCAACCAGAAGACATGGTTTCTCTGCCCAATTAAACCAAATGCTAGCAAGCCCGTGACTCTTAACAGTGATTACACAGAATTCATGAGCAAGTGAGCTCTGTTCACTGTCATCTTGTGGATAAAACCTTTTCAAATATTCTCCTTCCTTCCAGACTGCAGTTCTATATGCTTGGTCTGTACAAAATGTTCTTGGAAGGGAAGCATAGGTGAAATGTCTTTTCACAGACTTCCAAGAGATTGAGAATTATTCCTTATCCTGCCCTGCCTGTCTCTATGTACTCAGCTGGGTATGAAGTCCTCATTTTTCATCACATTCTACAGACCCTTCTGGAACCTAATGCTAAGCAGATGCTGTTTCTCTTGAGATGATCATTAAAATTAATTGTTCATAAATTAGGCAGCAAGTTAAGTTTGCTCTCAGTACTTACCTGAAACAGAAGGGGTTTTTTATTTTAACCAGAACAAAATTGTGTTTTGGAGTGGGCATTGTCAGCTGCATTCCAGTGCATTGAAAAACTATGGCTATGTCCAAGGAAGTTTGTTGTAGCCCAGGATTCTTATTTGTTCCCTGTTTTGGGCTGTTTGTTTTCCAGAAATGACTAACAGTATTTTTACATATTTTTAGCACATGTATCCCCAAAATTTCTCTGGCTATATGGATTATTTGTGACTGGTTTCTTTGACTTGAATGGAGCAACACAAAAATCCGGTATAGAAGATACTGGAACATATGTGTAAATTGAAATCAGACTTGATTAGAGACACATATTGTGAAAAGGAAAGGTAAATAATTCTTGTATTGCATAGCTGGAAATCAGAAGAGGAAGATGGAGCTGCTTATCCTTATTTCTTCAGCCTTTGACAGCTGGGCAAAAAAGCTGAGTCATATTAACTGACTGTTGGCAGGTAAAATAGACTGGGCCAAGCCTGTTCCATGAAATATGTGAAGTGAAATGAATCTCCACAGAAACTGTGTCTTGGCTTTCAACAACACTTTGACATAATGGTGAAGAATTTTGACTGCTTTAAGCTACATTTGTCCTCTCATTTATGTAAATCCTTTATTGCAGCAGTGTTTTCTCAGGTGTGTGACTGATAGATATTTAAGAGGTTTTTATTATCTCCAAGTATTTCATCCAAGAAAAAGTTGTAATTTTTTTGGTTAAGTGATACTTTTGTTGGCTAAGTTTTGGGGATTTCAGAGTGAACTTTTTGTATTCAAGGGTGGGATGATGTAATCTGCTTTGCACATCAATTCTGTAGCCTGGGGGCTTGGGTGTTGCTGTGGGGAGCTGTGTGTCAGTCCCATCACAGTCTCTGTTATTGCTGTGTCTGTCTGCAAACTCTCACATTGTGTTTGCCACGTCACTCAGGACCTGATCCAAAAGACTTCTAAGTCAGAAAAATTTGGTTTTCTTACATGGGTTTGGGGGAGGTCTGGAAGGTCCATGCTTGCTCCCAGTGGAGGAATAGATTGTCTCAGTCTGAAAATGGGCACATTCTACTTTTGGATTATTAAAAGGCAGTAAATCTAAGGTAGAAGAGGAATGATTAATGACAGTGCTCAGAAAGAAATGCTGTCGCTATCAAATGTCACCACTGAAGATGAATGCAGATAATAATTTCTCATGTGAAGAGCATCATCAGGAGGAATGTAAAGAACCAGAGGGACTGGGATGATGTCTACTGCTTACCTTTCTGTTCAGCTTCTATGCCTTGATATGCCCAAACCAGCTTTGGATCTAGGTTTTGGAGAGGCTTGCAGGTGAGTCTCCCAGTTGTCAGTTCCTTTCAGAAAGGTGGGTAGCAGGCTGTAAGGAAGGAAGGAAGGAAGGAAGGAAGGAAGGAAGGAAGGAAGGAAGGAAGGAATACAGAGAAACCATCAAAAGATTCGCTTCTTTGGAATAGTCTTTGGCCACAGGAGGGCAGTACTGTTCTATAATAAATTTGGCAAGTTTTATTCCCCGAGAGTCTGGTTTGTCAGCAGGTACCTGAGGGGGAACGGGATTGATCATAGTTAACAATCATCAAAGTTGTATTGATCAGGAAGTGGATTTTTGCTTTTAGCTATGTTTGCAGGGGCTGAACAGTTGGTTCTCCCAGTCCTCCTTTCCAGAAGAGCAAACTGCAGCACAGAATCTGAGAGCTGTGATGACATCCAAGGAACTACTGCTTCTGCATCCCTGGTTCAGCTTGGTACTGGTTTGTGCTTCCTCCCTTCCACCATCTCAGCTGGAGGGCAGAACCAGGAGGTGGCACAAGCAATACAACAGAGACTGTGGCAGCCCCCATGGTAGTGGTGGAAGGCTCTTTGTCCCCTGTCTCTCAGTTGTTTCAAACTGAAGTAAGGAGATTATTAAGATAATTGTGAGAATCTCAGGATGTGTGACTCTCACTAATACTGGCAGGAGTATTCAGCTGGGAAAGGTGGATTTTATTTTTTATTTTTTCCTTCAGAAACTTTTTGTGTTTTCCCCAGAGGCTGAGGGCATGTTCTTTATTAGAATCCAGGTGCCAGGAGCAGGAGTCCTAACTTATTAGGCTATTGATTTATGCCCTTGCTCTTTGTTGATTCATGCCCATGCTCTTAGCTGGTCAGATAAATCTCATTAGTTAGAAGATTCTCCAGAGAAGCAAGTGTTGTGGGTTTTAATTCCCCAAAGGACATGATTGAGTTGAGTGTGCATTTTGTGGCTCTTAGAAGAATAGGAGATGCCACTGTTTGGTCTTATAAGAGAAAATGAAAGCTCCACTGTGTTCTTTATGAAGATTAGTCTGCTGGGAGTGCTTTGAGACCAGTGGATTTAAGTTTTAAAGGGAGGGGAATACTTGGTTTTCAGAGACTAAGAGTTTAGTTTGGAAATGGTGTTTGGCAGAGTCAGACATGTGAGTACATTTGAGTACTTAATACATCACATAACATACTTCAAGTACTTAAACATTAATATGAAAGTAATTTGTGCAGTCTGGGTAGCTCTTTATTTTGGAGACAGCTGTACTCCCCAGACTAATAGAGAAGAACAGGGAGCTTCCTAAGGGCCAGCTCTGTCATCAGTGTTACTAGTATGACAGGAATAGTCTTCAAGAAAAATTAAAATAATATTAAAAGTTAAAAAGGCATATTTATGAAGAATAGATTGCTAGCTTCCAAGCTAACCTTTTAGGTCATCTGGAAATGAAAATGTTTCAGAGAATGAGCTGCTGCCCTTTTAGCTTCTATTTCTGAATAAAGATTCACAGAGGTCCCCTTCTAAGACAATTCTTCCGAGTGATGTTTTTCAGTTTGTAGTTTGCACGCTGCTTCTGATGGATGTGTGAATCCTGAAACTCTTGTCTATAGCTTTTCTTTAGAAGGTGCTGAACTTCCACTGGATGTGTCTAAGGGAAGAAAGAGCATTTATGTCAGCTTTTCCTTAAATGTCAATTTATTTCTTTCATGCTTTATATTTTAAAGTGTCTTTTAAGTATCATAATCAAGAATGAAATGTTTTCTTTTGCAGGAATAAATTTAAGGCTTTTATTTTTAAATTTGTCTGAGGTGAAGTGAAACAAATCTGACAGTTTCAAGGTGATTGACTTGGGAAGGAGGCCAGGAATCCAAGGAAAATGGCAAGTCCTTTGCAGGGCTTGTGGCCCAAACTGGCAGTTAGCATCTTCCAAACTACTGAGTAATTTTGGGAGCTGGTATCCTCAAGTACTCTAAAAAAGAGAGGAATTCCTTCAGATGAGTGACAGCCAATGTCTTTTTGGCAAAGGGTGAGCAATGATGATACAAACCAAGAGGCGATGAAGTTTTTCCAGCTAAGTTTTTTTTCTAGGGCAATGTACATTTTGCAATTAGACACTTAGGTAAGACTCCTTTTATTTCATTTTACCTATCACTTAATTTGTATGTACAATTAAGATAAAACAAGTGGAGCCAGTCACCCAAGTCTGTTGTGCACTTTTGAATGTAATCCCTTTCTCACCTCAGTCCCTAGTCATTTTTTCTGCTCAAACCACTACATTAAAAATCCCATTATTGACTTCACTGTTTTAAGTACTGAAGAAGAGTTGGAGTAGTGCTTTTTTCAGTCTCTGTGTTTTCGAACACTTAAAACGTGTGAAAATGGTCATGTCAAAGACAATTCTGATATTCCTTCCACCTGAATTTTTTTCCCGCTCTCTACCACACATGTCTAGGTAGATTTGCACATATTTTCTGTCACTTCAGGAGTGGTCATGAACAGTCAAATGTCAACTGAATGTCAGAGAAATGGCCCTTGTAATGAAATCTATTAAGGTGTCCAATAGCCCTGTGCAGAAGAGAAGATAATCTTGCTTTGTGACCTTTAGGACAAATCAAACAAAAGAGTAAAACACACAGAAAGCAATGCCCTTCCTGGGGTTGAAGCAGATGGCCAAGTATTGGTAGACATTTTTGGCTTTATTGTTGTTTATATTTTTCTTTCATTTTTAAATAATTTACAATTGTTATTACCTCAAGTGCTTATTTTTGTCACACTTCTGAATGTTAGTAGGCAAACCAAACCTTTTCATTCTTTTGATCCTTTGCTTTTATTATGATCAACCTATTTTTATGACTAGTCATGGAGATATTTGCTATTTCTTTATTCACTGATTTAGAGGCTAGAAGAGACCATTAGGATTGTCTCATCTGACCTGTACAAGCCAGACCAGGGTACTGAACTCCATAATTCCAGCATAGATTCTTATTGAGATAAGAACACAGCTTTTAAAATTACATTACATTTTGTTTCAAGACTTCCAGTGACAAAAACTCACTATATTAACTAGTAAGTCTTTGAAATCCCTAATTACCTTTGCTTATGAGTTGCATCTTCTGTCTATCCTGGATGTAATTAGTGTCAGGTGGCTGCTATGGCATCTGGATGCATCTGGTTTTTTGCTCATGAGAGAATACTTGAGAAGAATGACAAAGAATAACTTCTCTTGTTCCTCCTGGACCCTGATGCCTTTGACAGTCCAGCTGAACTATCCACAAATATTTTTGGTTTAAACTCGGAAAACTATCCACACCAGGATTTTAAAGGTCTGTGTTTTGGAGGTAGGTGGGACAGGAGAATTAGCATTCACAAAGGCTAACTTTATCCAAGAGTCCAAATGTTCCTCTGTCAGCAACAAAATAGAATGTTAGCATATTTGAAGTTAGGCTTCTGATTATCCAGGGCCCAGGAGGATGCTCTATAAATAATCCATAGTGCTCACAATATACTCTTCTAAGAGGTTTAATTTTGTTCTGTTTTTCTTTAGTAGTCTTTTGGCTACATGTGGGGGACTGTTTGAAAGAAGTGCACTCCCAAAAAGAGTGGATTGACTTTCACTGAAGAACCTGTCAATAAAGAAAAAATAACTTCTACCTGAAATATGGGTAGTTTTCTTACCTCTGCCAGATGAATTCCTAGCTGCAGAGTGGTAGTTTATGCTTTTAGAGGACAGAATAGTTCTATTGATATAGATCCAGGACATTTAAAGTCTCTAATAATCGATTACATAAACTTAAATCACCTCTGACCTCAGTCTGCAGAGATACTCTGTGCCATTTGTTTAGGTTATTGTGCTTAGTGAATAGTTTCATATTTTTTAAGAGTTTTGTTGCTATGTTTGGTTTTGTTTTATGCTTTCATCTCATTTGGTGATGAACAAGCACACTGTGTGGGTTTGTTTCTGAGCTCTAGAAATATGGTAGTGCTTTGTCACTTTTCACTTACACAAGGCCACAGTGACATTCAAGCTGGAGAAAAGTATTATTCCTAAACATTGGGGCACATGAGTCACAGATATTTACAATTTTAGTGAGCCAGCTGTTCAACACAACCCATCAGCTTAAGAGACCAGAGAGGTTTTCAGCAACATGGCCAGCACATGCTGGACGGACATGATTTTTTTTCTGTGAGCTTTCCCAGGACTGCTGATATATTCCAGTAAAAGCCTCTCATGACTTCTATTCAGTCTTATGAAATCTCATGTAGCAGCTAAAAGTTCCCCAGCAGTGCTGTCTTTGGCTATCTGATGGCTTGCTACTGATTCAGTTCTCCTTTTGGATCCTGCACAGATCTATACTGGCTGACAGCTGCTGTCACCACAGGTAAACAAAAAGAATCCCTGTAATCCAAATTAGAGGAAAATTATGCTGGTGGTAAAATCTTCTTGGCTGTTTTACAAATTTTCAGGGATCTCATGAGAATCTTAAAATAATAGATATTTCAATCAGAGTTGGAATTAAGGAGAAATAAATAGAATTGACCACTTAAAAGATGCATGTTCTATTCCCAGCTCTGGCAGTGATCTGCTCGTTACCTTTAGAAGGCTTTTTCATCCTTTTTCTCTTGCATACTGTTGTTGGTAAAAAGGGTGAGCCTTTTGGGACTGGAGCCCTCTCAGTGTTCTGCTGTTTGATCACACCCACTCTTTTTCTTTTGTTCTTCTATGTTCTTCTAGTAAACAAATGCTAACAGGTAGCTCCAAGGCTGTAGAGACACACAAATCTGTACTCTTTTGCAATTGATTTTTTTTCAGGTGTTGTTATCATCACAGGACATAGCCAATGGATCCAAAGCTGTGTCAAAGGCTGATCCCTGGTGACATACTGCAATAAGGGGTGCTTATTTCTATTTGTTAGTTAGCTTTTCCAGGGGAAAAAAAACCAAAGCTGCTTAAGTTTTTAAACCTATTATGTGGTGTTCCAAAAGGTCAAGTTGCTGTTCTTTTAAAATACAATTTAATTGAAAATGGACAGTAGCCTGGATCTTCTTGAGGAGTAATGAAGTAAACTATTGATATGCACCGTGTGTTCCTGATTAAAATCAGAAGGCTAGGAATGTTCAGCCAATTATGCAATTTGTGAGACATTGTCCAATTAGTTTAGGACCATGCAGAAGCAGGTACACAGAAAGATACTTTTTGTGTTCCCTGTAAGCAAAAAAACCCAAACTACAAAGGGCTGAATTATGTTTATGCTAATAAAGGCAATTAATTGTTTGAACTCTCTTGTTGCACTTTATTTATCTCCTAGAAAGATTTTTCTATAGAAGAAATTTACAGTATAGCATAATAATTTACAGGTAAACATAACAGTAAGGAAAGACAGATATTAATGCAAAGATCAGGAACCAAGGATACAGTTTAACATCTGGAAAAATCCTCTTATTTTTTCTAGTGAATGTAGCAGTTTCTGCCTACCTCATTTTACAAATCTAACTAAGAGTAGGTGTAGGTGCTGTTGTCAAATTCTCTAATTAAAAGAATAGCATTTAAAGAAGTACAGGTGTGGTTTTCATGATTAATGAACTTTTGGATCACCTTAAGCAGGAAAATATTCACTGTGGAAGATGTTTATAACTCCACGTATTTCAAGTTTCAGCTTTGTGTTTATGGTTTATCAGTTTGTACAGACCCCTATAAAGTACAAAGACACATCTGGTGATGTAATATTTTTCAAGAATGTGCCTGACATGCATCTATCCAAAATACAGAAAAATCTCTCAGTGTGTTTAAAACATCAGAATTATTTTTTTAAATAAATGGCTTTTTATTATAGAAAAAGGGAATGTTTAATTATCTCTAGCCTTGGAGTCACACATGGGATGTTCAGCAGATTTGTGCAATTTGTTAGAGCAGCAGTTGTTTCTTAACTGAAGGAAATATTGACACTGGCAAGTAAAGATGGGATAGTGAGCAATTCAGTCTCCCCCATGGAAAAGAAACACCACATTGCAGAGGCTTTAACTGAAAATTAAAGCTTTGTGTCGTTTGCTTAGCTGGTTACAAAATGTGCTTCAGAGCTTCAGAGTGTCTGAAAAGCAGGTTGATTTAATCATGGACTCAGGGGCTTTATTCCCATGCCCAAGAGAATTAAAGTTCAGCTACTTTGTTGTGGGCTAATCATTAATCCCAGGGGGGCTGGTACCCAGGGGCTGAGAGATAGGACTCAGGGTGACGAAGGTTGTTTGGCAGCCTGATGCCTGTTCATTGCCTTTGTGCTGAAAAAGGGAGCAACAGGAATAAAAAACCCCAACATGAATCCTTCAGGGAGTTTATCAGGTCAGAATTAAGGGGTTTGATTTTTTGGCTGCCCAAAAACTTTTGGTGGAAACTGATTCTTGTAAGGAGTGCAGTTGCACCGTGGAATCTGACAAACACCTATGGGATATTTGTATTGCTACTAGGGACAGCAAACACAGGGACATTGGCCTATGTCCCAGTCCTGTCTCTAAAGAAATGTTAAGCTCCTCTGAAGAAATTTTAAGTGAACTGTGTGTTAAAGATATCTTCATAGAGGAGTGGGTAAGCAAGACAAATTCCATATAAGTTAGGTGGATTCTCTGACAGTCAGACCAGTGAATTAACAGAGGTTGCATCCTTGTGTGGCTGGGTTTAGCTTTACTAAAAAGCTACCTGATAACCCAGTCTCTCACTTGGGTAGTCACTTCTGCAACTTTTTGAAATCTATTTGGATGCTTAGAAAGTACTCAGGTATTAACTTGGCTCATTATTTTTGGTATTTTCTGGGCTGTAAAAGCTGATACTGACCCTTCCTGTCTATCCTTTTCACTTACAAAATCAAGATATACATTTAACTGTTCCTCTAACTAGTTCCTCTCTATTCAGGTATCAGAATATATTTTACAAAACCCTTTTTATTAGCTTTGTACCATTTATAACTAAAAATAATTAAAAATAAATCCCACAGCATCATATAATTTACAGTAGCTATGAGGTCCTTATACAAACACTGAAGTCAGCAGTGCAAATATCAGATTAGATAACAGCAAATTTAGGCATTCTCCTCCCCTCCCTGCCATATTTTGTTTCCAGTGCCATGTGGGAAGAAGAGAGCCCCGGGCAGGTCTGTACCTTTCAGTGTTCAGGAGAAAGCAGCATGCAAAGCACGTGAACCCACAGAATACGCATGGGCACAGCAGTGAACATGGTGATATAGGACACATTTCTCAGTCTGCTGTTACTGTTTCCCTGGAAGGCGCCAAAACATTGAAATGCCCTCTCCGAGTAAGGATCAAATCATTTCCTAAATGTTTCACACAGCCAAATGCTTCACAAGTCTATCCATTTCATCAGGAGCTAGCACCAGCACTCCTCTCTTGGTGGCAATTTTTTGATACACTGATTTTGTCGGTCTTCTTGTGTTTTAACATATTGACCGTATCTTTTGCAAAATGAGGGATGTTTCTCCAGGACAGGAGCCTTGGGTCCTTTGGTAGCAAGGGCTACATACAGCTTTTCCTACAGCTGGAGATTTTATGAGGTCTTTCTGCCTTGCAGATTTTCTGTGTGAGGTCTTCAAAAAACTCTGTTCTCTTTTTGGCCATCTTTTTTTTTTTTTTTTTCTTTCTTTTTGTGATGACAGTCAGAGCATAATCGTCTTTGAAATGTCAACTCCTCTTTCTTCTTGAACAGAAAAATGACCAATAATGCTACAGTTCACTAGGAAAGACAGATGGTATTACCTGCCTTATTTCCAAAGAAAATAAGTTGAAAAATAGGTATGAACTGTGACAATGAATGCTGAAGTTACCATTTCCTGTTACAAAACTAGATCAAAACACTAATCACTGAGTTTGTATAAGGCTCTGTTACTGCTTAAGACCATAAATTTATTAAATTATATCAATAATAATTACTAAAATATTAAAACCTGATTTTACTCCCACAAGTACCTGCCAAGTACATATCCTTGCTGGTTTCAGACTGTCAGGTTTTTTTTAATATTGTTTGCAGCTCAGAAAATTTTGCAAATTTTTGTCATTGCCCACAAAATTGTACTTGGTGAATTTAAATTTGTATTTTGCGTGAAATTTGTATTTTGCTTGTCTCCTCAAAGTCCTGCTGTTCTTCACATCTGATGTACTCATATATTCTCTTTAAATCTTGTGTCACCAGCAAACTTAATTGATGTAATTTTCTTTTGGTTAATGTAATTATTAAAAACATTAGCTAACATCAGCTCCGAGACTGATTCTTTAAAAACTCTAAAAAGTAGAATCCTGCCATCCCTGTCAACACTCCAATTCCTTATTTATTTTAGAAAATTTGCCTCGATTTCTGAATCTCTGAATTCTGAATTTTAAGGCACTATTACAGGCTTTGCACCATATTCAGTGCTTTACTGAAAGATTAGGTCTATTTTCTATCCTATTTAGAAATTCCTAGGTCTTAGCTCTCACCCCCACATCATCTTTATTCTTTAAAAGACACCTGCCACTTGCCAAGTGCTTTATGCTTTACTTTGATTGTAGTAATAGGCTGAAAAAGTGTGCCTGTGATTATTTACCAAAGCTAAAATGTAATTCAAAGGAGAAACTGCAACTTTCTCTTCTAGAAACTCTAAATTCAATCTACCAGATAATAATGTATTTAGGGCTGTGATAACAGATGCATAGTTTCTATGAGTCACACATTTTTTTATGTCAGATCCAAAATTATAGCTGTCTTTGGATAATTTGTACTCCAGAGTCTTGCCTCTAGAGGAAAAAGGTGAAGGAATAGCATCTGAGAATGAAATACCATGTGGAGAACATGACAATTCGCCTTTCCTGTGTTGGAATTGGAGTTTAATTACAATCAAAGAACCCTTCAACCTAAATTGCAATTGCAGATTTTACAGCCACATCTGATGGTTCATCTCTTGCAAGTAGTTTTGTAGAATGATTTGCATTAGTTTATACTCAGTTTGCTAATAATACTTCTCTAAGAAAGAGCTCCCACAGAGATGATGGGCAATGTTTTGAAACCTCCAGGTCTTCACTAGTTCTGAATTTGTTTCTCCTTCAGTTTTCAGATATGTGCACAGCTGTGCACCCCTGATAGCAAAAGTCTGCTTTTTACTTCAGCCCTGACTAGAAAAATCTGAAGCTGTATTTCTAATGAATTGTCATAGCAAATGGTGCAATGTTTCTGGTCAAGAAGGTCACCAGAGATGCATATTCAGTCTGTCAGAAACCTGCCGTATTCATCTTTGGACAAAATGATCGTGTGCTGTACCAATAAAGAGTTTACACTGACACCAGCCTCCACCTACATCAACATCTTATAGTTTAATTTTTTGTGATGAGAGAGTTGGCTAGGATACATTATTTACTTTTAGCTGCTTGGCCAACTGGAAGTGTTTCAGCTATGGACTTGGGGTCTTAACAAAAATTGGGTACAGAAAGAAAATGACTTCTTGAGAAAAGCCAAGCTCCTTTCTGTATAGTAACAGAACAGGAGAGAATGTACAAGCAGGCTCAGGTAGAATTAATGATAAAAAACAAGAATAGTGAGCATAGCAGGTTGGTTTCATGTAGGTAAAACCATATTTTTTCAGCCTAAGATACAAAGGAAAAGCTATTTTTTTGTTTCCATGTATTATATAATGAATTGCAACTGATTTTGCCCAGCTAATTTGAGAATCCTTCTTTCTGAAATTAGAAGGGAGAAATCCAGGCCTGAATTGTTTCCACTGTGCCCTTGATTTTGTCTGCATGTTGGCTTGCATAACATCAATAGAGATCCATCCTTGTTACATGAAGGGCATTGTATTCCTGTTAAACTCATTTTACGCCAGTATTAGTGAAATATAAACCAAGCCTAACATTTGTCTTTTCCCCATCTTCAAAACTGGCCTAATCCTGAATTATTTTCAAAAGGGTTGATGACTAATAACTCATGAGCACTTATGTAGCACTTCTGGATCTTCACAAGGAAAGCCTAAGAGAAGGTTAGCCCCTAAGCTGCATTTAAATTTCCTCTGGAGTTTGAAAATCTCAAAGCTTTTTATAAATATTATCAGTTGAGTGCTCAGAACATGGGGGAATATAGCCTGTTTTTCTGAAGGCTATTTCAAGGGACAGCTCATGTACCCAGCATCTTATTCTCTCCAAGCAGGGAAGATACTGAGATGCCCTAAATCCTAACTATACTTCCCATCCCACAGTGCTTGTTCCACATGCTTTCATAGAAGGTGTGTTTAGTTGTCCCCCTCATCAATTTTAGATTCAAAATGAATACACGTGCTTAGCTGTTTCTTTCAACAAACGACTCCAGAAAGATTAGTATCACCAAGATCACCCTAAATGACTCCCAGCTGATGAGCACAAACATAATATGATTTGGAAGCTCCAATTTTGAAATTGCTTTAATACCTCCAAGCTGATCACAGCGTTTCACAACTACTTGTATACCAGTTATACATCTAAGTGCTGTCCTATTTCTTCTCCCACCTGTTTATGAGACTGCCTCTTTCCAGAAGTCTTTTTTTATACAAAACTATCCTGTTTTAATGCCCTTATTTCAAAGTGCCAGAGGAGATGCACCAGTGTTAATACTTAGATTGTTATGGAAATGCTGGAATAGAGTTTGACTGAAAGCCATCAAACAATTCTGCTTATCGAGAATTAGTTTTTTTTTAATCTCCTTACAGACTATGTGTTCTCTTCAATTTACATCAGAGTGGGCTGTTTAGTAAATGGCATGACATCAGAGTGGTCAGCACACCAAAGTGACTGTTCTCCGTGTGCCACAGAATTTGGGGATTTTTAAGATTTGAATGGTGGTAGCAGCAGCAGTTTTGAGAGAAGAGTGGTTTCTTAATCAAGCACAGCATATGCAACCAAAAGCTCCCTTCTCTCTAAGCATGTAGCTTGCCTGAATTTAGTGGGGAGGGGCAGAAAACATACTGATATAATGAAAATGTATAGGGAGGCTTTCTTCACGAAGAAAGAAATGCCATATAGACAGCTTTGAGAATGAGATATTAATGAGGATTTGACTGTGTTGAAAATGACTTGTGTAAATGTATTGCTTTTCCTTTGATGCTTCAAAAATACAATTTTCAACCTCTTGACTGGAACATACTTGAAATCATTCTGCTTCTTGTCAGACCTCTGTCAGACGTTCTTTAAAAAGGCTATTTGGCAGATGTATGAAACAACACATGCAAAAGGCCTTAAAGGTTTTGGGATAGTGTCTGATGGCTGTGTGAGCTACTGACCAAATGGGCAATTGCAAACATTTTGTGGCACATTTCTCTCTCTGCTGTTCTATCACCTCTGCCTTTCTATGTCTGAAATAAGACTCCTGAGGAAAGACTTGGGTGTGTGTGTCAGTATCTCCTGTTCTTATAAAGAAGTTTCAACAGCATGGCTGAATCCACTCCCATAATAGCTTTCAGAGAAAAAATGTGTGGCAAAAATAGGTTGCTGACACTTTATATGCATTGAGAGGCATTAAGTTTACAAAAATATTAGCCATGCCCATTAAGCTGGTATGAGCAATTGCCTTTGTGGTAATTCATCTGTTTGACCATTCATTGTATTCTGTCCCAGCCAAATTACCAGCATTTCAGAGCAACGTGCCAAAAATCAGCTGAGGCAGTAGTTTACAACTGACAGAAAAGGGGCCTATTAAATTCAGAAGAGCTTTGGAAACCAACCTATGCAAGTGTAAGTACATCACAATTTCAGAGAGGCAACAAGCATTACAATTTTTTTATTGCTATTTAACCAGTCAATAAATGAGGTCTCTGGAATATTTGAACTCTTCATAAGGCTTTAGACTGTACTGTCTTGTAGATAACCAGCTTTACTGAAGATCAATGTAAAACCAAATGTACTCATGATTTGTGCTAAAGACTTTAACCTCTGGAGAATATTTAACAATTTCAAAAGAGAAAACTCAGAATGTTGACACATTAGATCACTATAGCTCTTCTGCATCGAGTTCAAGGATTTTTTTATGGTTGAAATGTTAAATGTAATTTTCAGTAATATGCTTTAATGCATGTACATTGTTTTATGGTTGCTTTTAGCCAATTTAAAACTTGCAGAGTGCTTATGTATGTCCATTAATAACTATGCAAATGTGATAGTTTTAAATAATGTAATTTATTTCTCCTAATTTGGTATCACAAAGACCAAAATTGTTGTTATGTAGAAGGGAAAAGTCAAATGGGTGAGGTTCAAACTCAACAAAAGGCATTTCATGAGATAACACTGTCTGGTAATATAATTGTCAATTCTGACAAGCTGGGTTAAAAACCTAGAAAATCTCTGTTCAATACAAAATTCTCCACCCCTGTCAATAGTTATTAACATAACTGTGTTTGCACTTTCTTCTAGGCTTTTGAGACTCTCACTTTTGTTTGCTGGTTTTTCCATCTTGAGGCTTAGTCAATAAGTTCTCAGTGAGCATTTCTATACTGTTAATGTATTTAATTATCAGATATTTGTTATTTCCTTATCCTAAAAGGATGTCCTACAACAGTACATTTCTTCTCTGGGATGAGTGCATAGATTTTGGATTCTAGTGGATTACACAATGCTTTTAGAGGAGTAATATAATTTAGAGCAGTTAAAAAGCTTATACTGTTTTGGCACATGTTCCTATGTGAAGAGAAGGCATATATTTTGACTCTCATATCCTCAGTCCTTTAGTTCTTCTGCCTTTGTAGCAAGCAAAGAGAAGAGCATGCCTGTGTAAGTGGCAAAGCCATTTATTACCATGAGAGCTCTGTACTTCTGGCCATGTGTGCTGGGTTCTGGCACTAGGGGAAGGGAAGGTGAAGGATTTTTTCTGTAATGTGACTCCATCCTCTCAATGTGCTGTAGTTCCACAGCACAGGAACTTCCTCCCTTCCCATTGATTTCACCTTGCAGAAGGCAGCAAGAGTGTGAGGGACTCCTGTTCCCAGGTCACAGAGGCTGCTCTGCACAGCCTCGTGCTCGTTCCACACCTCTGCTCCACACCCCTGCCTGAGCCAGGGCTCCCCTCTCCAGCAGGCAGATAACCCTGCTGGACTGGAGGCTGGAGGTTTGGATGCGGTTCCATTTGGGATAGATATGAGGATCATTGCTGCATTTTCAGTGAGAGTGTGTTTGTTTTTTACTAAAACAAATGAGGACAACTAGTCAACAGAGCAATTTACGAAGTGTTTGATGGAGTGATCACTGGCAATTGTAAGATAGTGCAGTTTTTCTAAAGCACCTTTTGTCAGTCATGATTGAAACCAGAGAATATTGTCAGCCTGCCTTATCCAGAAAGTAGAAGTTGATTTCCCAAAGATCCTTTCTGGTCTTTCAGAGGAGGAGCACCTTTTTCTTGTCGTTAAATAAAAGCCATTTCTGCATCAATAATTAACTAATTGTTTATAATTGTTAATTCCTTTGGCTTAGTGTCTGATAAAATTCTGACACTTCCAAACTTAATACTGATTTTCCACTTGTAACATTTTCTAACATTGTGCAACAACATCATCCAGGATTATTTTTTTTCTTTTTTTTTTCATCCTGAAAACATCCTTATGTATAGTGACTTCATTAACCATAATTTGGATTTTTAAAATCACTTTGATAAAGACAACATTAATTTGTAGGTAGTGCCAAAATTTTAAAATCAGACTGTTGAACGGCATTGAGTGAAATGCTTTGCAGAAATCTCAACATATTATGTCAACACAATTACATTTATGAGAGAGATTAAAATCTTGTCAGGGACTATGCCTTCTGTTAGATTCACAACTTCCAGCTTTAGTGAAGGGAAAAAAAAATATCAAGATAGCTTTTCACTTTAATGGTTGAAGTCAGCTGAAGGATTAACCTGTCTTTCCCAAAAGGCAGACATTCTTCTGCATCACTATATCTATGGCATGTTCATTTTCAGGAGCTTAGACCTTTTTTATGTTGCTTCAGTAACTGACAGATGTACTGGAAGACAGGTTTCATTTCACATACTTTAATTGTATCACAGCTCTTGGACCATCCAGCTTGCTTGCTGAAGCAGTGGAACATTGCAGACTTTCATTAATACCTGTCAGAAGTTTTAATTTACACAAAAAAAGTACTGATTCAGAAACAGCCTGCTAGATACTGGCAGTTTTAGAACATGTGCTTGTCCAAAATCTTCTCAAAGCTGATGGAAGTGGGTTTGTCTCAGAGGTAATAAATTTTCTGCATCTGTGAGCAATTTCTGCTTTGATAAAGGGAGACAGCACAATACATAACGATTGTGTTCTAGAGTAGCACTTTGGCTTTTGCAAGTTGTCAGAGCTTGATTGACTTCAGTGGCATTGTTCCAGTTTGCACAGTCTGAATATTTGACTCTGCTTCTGACTCCACTTTTCTTTCCCCCTTTCTCATCTGAACTTCTCATCTAAAAGATCTACCTCACCCCTGAAACTGCAGGATCCAAGTGCAGGTGTTACAATTCCCAAGTCTTTGCTTCCTTGCACTGAATCCTAATCTCTGAGAGGAGTCCCATGCATCCTGTGGTATCCTGTGCATAATGCAGAGATACTCTGCTGTGTTTTGTTTATGGCAATGCCTAAAATTAACAGCTATTTTTTTTACTCATCATTATCACATGAACATACAGATATCCAGGTCGAGTGTCTGCATTTCTCTGGGATATTCAAAACAGAAATAATGGTATTTTTCTGTCTTTGTACTGACAAGTGCTTGGGAGGCACAGAGGGTTTCAGTCCTTGTTTAGTTAGTGTTCAGCACGATCTGTGTGTTTTCTATTTGGCATCACTTACGTCATACACCTACAAAGGCAGAGATATCCTTTCTGTCTGCTTCCCCACACCACAGAAACTACTGATCAATAAAAAGAAGGCTACCTTCTCATCTTAAGGGATGTTAAGCTCTAAAGTTCAAGCAGAATGAGAAAAGTAACAGAAACACCTCTACTAAACAGTCACCACAATCCCCTTCTGAATCAGAAGATAAGGTGTGTAAAACACTTTCTTCCTTAGCCCCAAACACCACATAAGCCAAAAGATGAAATATTCCTATGTTTCCATCTCACAGGTAAAATGAGTTGCCTATTTGAACATTACGGGTGAAAAAATGGTTAATTCCTGTGTAGCTGAAGGTAAAGTCTGGTTTAGGTAGCCATCAAAGCAAGAGAAAAGTCCAGCATATCAAAACTCTTAGTACTTACGTGTTATTTGTATCTAGTAAGAGTTGAAGTTCAGCCCTTCTGAAAAACAGATCATGTTCACAGGTGGCCTAAACTGTTCTCTTAAACATGGGAATTTGAATGCTTCTGTCATATTTCCTCACTGGCAAGATGAGTTCAGACAAACCTGCTTACTAACCCCACTCCATCCTTTGCCCTATGATGAGATGAAAAAAACTGCTGCAAAATTTCCTAGCAGGTACTTGAGCTTTCTTTAAAGAATCCTCAGTAGTGTCAAGCCCAATTTTCCTGAAAGTCTTTTCAGATTTTTAATTATCCTGGATAATTAAACATTTTCTCCTTTGCAGCAATTTGCGCTCATTACTCCTTGTCCTATCCTTAGTGGACATGAATAATGTTTTTGTTCCAATCTTTGACAGCCAATCTTTGACAACCTGGAAGACCATTAAGTTTTCTCACTCTGGTCTTCTCTATGCAGAATCAGTGTAGTCCTTTCATGTTTTCTTGTTTCATATGTTATATACAACACTCCTCTCTGGCATTTTTAATGGCATGTTTGCCTATGTGGTGGAAGTGGGCAAACAAAGCCAAGTGCATGGAATTACTAGGGGACATCTTGTCTTTTGATGTTCTCAGTATATTAAAACCCATAGCCAAATCAAACTTTGTCCTTGATGCATTTCCACCAGATTGCTGCTGGGAATTCTTTTTCATGTCATCCGTGCAAGGCCATGAACATTACAAAGTGTGCAGAGGTAGTAGGTTACTCATGGTTGTAAAAGTGACACCTGTCTAGGACACATGGTGGAAGGAACAGGTCCGAATGATCAGTCAACAGAATGTCAGATAGGATTCAGGGTAGATGCATTGATCAGTGTAGGAAAAAGTTGTGTGAACTCCCCCTAAGGGGCCCCAAATTGGTGTCACCACTTGGTGGGAAGGTTGGGGTTTGGCACGGTCAGGCTCAGGGAAAGCAAACAGGGATCAAAAAAGTGAAACGGCCTCTATACAAGGAAGGGTTGTGTAACTGGTGAATCTTCTGGCTGGGAGAGACCCCTGGGGTGAGAGCCACAAAATAACAGCAAGCTTGGAGAAAAAGATAGGGACTTTATATAAATAAAGAAGTAGGAGTATTGAATGGAAATAATGGGAACCACAGTTCAGACAGGAGGAAGCAGTACATTGCATGTTTGATTGTAGACTTCTGAATAGCCTGGGCCAGGACATTGTGGCTGCTGCATTCAAGGGAGTTTATCATGGACTCAGGGAGAGACTGGACAATTTCATGGAAAAGGGCTCAGAGTAACTAAATACGCAGAAAAGAGCATACAGCCCAGGAATCTCCTGAAGAGGACAGTGATAGGTGACAGAAAATCAGGATAAAGAACTCTTGTACTGAAATTTGGTGCTACTGTTTTGTGGAGACGATTAGGCAACAAGGATCTTTGATGTCACCCAATGCCACCTTGATTCCTAAAGTCAGACCAGTGGGCTGAATTTTTGCCAGTTGCAACCAGAATTTCTTCTCCTGAGGAGATAAAAATGAAATTCTGGGCTTGTTAAAGACAACAGCAACTCTCTCACTGACATCGGCAGAGGGGCACTTCATTCCAGCAACTTCATCTACGGTAGATGGTCCTGGAAACAAGCACTGGAACTGAAAAACCTTCCATGATGTTGGTATTTCTGAGAAAATGGTGCAAAATTCAAGGTGCAGCACAATACTAATTATCCCGAATGCGCAGAACAAATGTTTTGAATGGCAACTGTCAGAGAGAAACTTAACCAGATACATATTTTGATTTATCATATTTAAATTTTGAGATGTTATGTTTTCTTGCAAGAACTCAAAAACATTATTTTAGAAACAATAATTTCCTGAAAATAATATTACTGTGACCATAACAAGGTAAAATTGTCTCATTCCTGTTTTGAATCAGAACAATTGAGAGACTCACAGGATTCTAGTCAAAAGTGGAAGTGTCAGGGCAGAAAATGGCATCTGATTCCAAAAAATATTTTGTAGTTGGCACTGCTGCCCTATTAATGGTTTTATTGTAGGAGATAGATAAGGTGTTACATCTATGTTATGATAGATAAGGAGAAACTTAATTGGACGTTTAACTTTTTTCTGATCTAAACGTGTTTTCTCTGTGCCTGAGGTGTGACATCCTCATAGGTTTGTTCTGATTGTGACATTGATCACTGCAGTTTCAGCTCTGATCCCCTGCAGAGATGTAACCAAGTTTTTCCCTCTAAGGAAGATGCAAAATTTTTGTACAAGCCTATGGCACAAACACTGCCTCTCCTCTCCTGTGTGTACACTACTGGGGACCAGATGCTGTGTGAAGTGTCACAAATGGTGTGAAATGCAAGGAAGTGCTGGATCACTTAACAGCCATTTGGATGCTTTATAAAATCTCTAAAGCTTTATGGAATCGTAATGAGATTGCATCAGTTCCCAGAAGGGGCTTGGACACCAAAAGAAAATGTGTGAGTGTTTTAGTGCCCAGAATAGGATTTCAATTTTCCAGTTAATCCTCTCTCTACAAGAACCATAAAACCATGATTTATATAGTTAGGTATCTAAAGTGAAAACATGTACAGAGATATGTGAAGTAAGCTGCTGTTCTTATTTATTGCTTGTTCTATAACAGTGCTCAGTAATCCAGTTCAGGGCAGAGCCTGATGTATGAGAAGCACTGCATACACAAGTGTCAGGGAAGTTGCTTATTTGAAAAACAGTATATTCCAAAAGTTATTTCAAAGTAAACTTTTTACATCTAGATATTTAGCTGGCCTTTTAAAATTAGATGGGAACATCACTTTAAAAATTTTTTATTTATTTCCAGCTGAACAGTTTTGAAAGGAATGGAAATACTGCTAAAAAGGAAAAGCCATCTTTAAATGGTTTAGCAATGTTTTTCTTATGAGGCTTCTGAATCCTACATCCCATTGTAGACAGCTTACATTTGGTATGGCTTTCAGCTCCTCACAGAGATTCTCATTCCAGACTTTAGTTTTTGACAACGTGACCAAGTGCAATGTTAGCTTGGATGAGCATCACTCAAATGAATGTGACTCCATGTGAAAGTGCACAGACCTGAATGCTGTTATGTAATCTTTTGAACCCAAATCACTCTTTCTGTTGATGTCAGAGAGGGGTGAATCAGGGTCTAATGTGGCACACTGATGTATATTTTCAATAAAGGTGTGCTTTGTGTAAATGCTTGAAGAAATGGTGTGATGCATGCTTCTGTGGCTGCTAAGAAATCAAGATTCCCTTTTCCTGTGATGTGTTTTATGCACAGAGGTGACACAGACTGACATTCCTGGGACTTTTCTTCCAGGTACTTCTGAACAATGGGTTAATGTGCTCGACATGTCTGGTATGATTATATCACACCCTTGTCAAGCAAGGATTTTGATGTAGTGGTGTGTCAGCAGTTTATGGAGGAGCAAGGGCCCAGCAGCCTCAGTTAGGAAATAAGTTAGAGCCAGCTTTAGTGGGAATGGGACAGAAAAGAGCTCTGCAGCCACAGCCACATCAGTGAACAGGGACTGGGTATGTTACACTGCACACAGTACAGGAATGGAGATGAAAGGAGCAGCCGCTGTCTGCTTAGAGAGCCTCTCAATAATGATCTTCAGACATCACCTTTCACTTATCTACGTGGTGGTTGGGCACTGGAAAGCTCCCCAGGGCAGTGATCACAGCACCAAGCCTGTCTGAGTTCAGGAAGCCTTTGGTCAGTGCTCTCAGGCACATGGTGTGATTCTTGGGGTGTCCTGAGCAGGGTCAGGAGTTGAACTTTGATGATCCTTGTGGGTCCCTTCCAACTCAGGATATTCCATGATGTTATGATTCTAACTCCCTTCACAATATCACTTACCCCTTATCACTTCACTTATCCCTTCACAATAAATTGATTCACAGCAGCTGACTATGAAAGGACCCAGAAGTTCAGACTTCTCATTTTATCCAGAAGGCTGAACCCTTAATTAGCATGAGAAGTGCTCCAATTGTAGGTAGCTCTTCAATCTTGCAGAGAAAAGTATAGCAAGATCCAGGCTGAAACCAGAGGATTTCAAGCAAGAAATAAACTATATTTTTTATTTGTTTATCTTTGTTTATTTTAAGCAGTGAAAAAACTGGATCCTAGAACAATTTGTTGAAGTAAAATTATTTTCTTTAGCCTTAAAATTGTTGGCTTTGATTCTTAGGTCAGGTAGCTAAACAGATTAAGTCACCATTGTCTTCTTGGATTTAATTCTAGGTGTTTTTTTGTACTATAAAATATATTATAGAAAAATTTAAAGTCTGTCACAATGTCCTGTCAGTTCTTAATTCTTCTTATTTAGTTTTGCCAGCACATTCTCCTGCCTTAGCTATTTGTTTTTTGATATTAATTTTGAAATGTACATACAGCTGCCAAGTAGATGTACTGGTAAGCATGCTCTGGGGTATGGATAAATAAGATAGAAGCCATAGAACACAGTTCTTTGAGTAAATATATACTTGAGAGGGTGAAGTGGCTTTAATTAGAAAACTGTGCTCAAAGGACATTTGGAGAGATAATACTAGCTGTATCATCAGGGTATAACATCTAGGTATATCATGCTGTAGATATATTCTAGTATTTAATCTGAAGGCTCTGAAATGAGCTCCTTTCAGACCAGTGATGCTGGAAAAGATTGACTGATTGACCGACAAATTCTAAATTCTTCTTTTAAAAATTCTTTTGCAATAAATGTTTTCTACCTAACACTCAACAATATTAGATTTTTACCCAATTGAAATGCACACTGAACTGTCCCATTATCTAATAAGTAAATTTGCTAATTTTGTAGGAAAATCATATTTGAATGCAATATATTTTCTGTTTCATAGCTATGAAGAAGTGCATAGTCTTTACTCTTTTGTAGCATAGCAGTATCTCACAGCCTGCCACCCCCAGAAAGAAGTGCTGGGACTCACAAGATTCCTACTTCTCAAAAGCTATTTATCCAAACTGACACATGCACTTTAAAAGAAATGTTAGAGCTGGGATGGTTAAAATTTTGTGAGCTTCATATAATTCCCTTTTCATGAGAGGCACAAAGCTCTTTGTTATGCAGATCTGTGTCTGTGCCAGTGATGTACTGCATATCTCGTGCTGCTGTTCCTTCCTACCTTCAGTCCTACGTTCAGAGAAGCTGTCTAACGTGGGAATAGCAATCTGCAGGTGGGATCTCTAATGTGTATTAAGGTGGGGATAAGCAATTGAATTTATGCTCAGGGTATAAAGTCATGGCTGCTGAGCTTAGGCCGCATTTGTACTCAGCCTCAGGCAGCTAACTGAAAATAATAGCAATGACACATATTTTATCCAGTGCTTTTTGAGTGCAAAGCACTTCACAAAGGTGGTTAGAAAAGCTCTATCAGGAACTGCAGCCACTCTTTGTCTCAATGATTTGTCCACCCAGGAAACTACTAATGGTGCAGTTCTGCTCTGTGAGCTACTCCTGTCCTTTGAGGTCACTCCCTGCAGGAAAGTGGCTGCATTTCATTTGGAACAAAACTGTAGGTGGGAGGAAAGTAAGGTATGAAAGATGAGAGAACTGGAATAGTTAATGGCAAGTGATTTATGTAGATTTCTAAGGGCAGTCTGGTTGAGCAGAACAACTTATGTAATGGTTTGAGCAAGTGCCAGATGTAGGTACCATGGTGAAATTATGCAGGTGATGGGAGAGGTGTTACTCTGCTGTGGAAAGTGGAGGCAAGATTGGGGTGTTTCTGAGGGAGGTGCTTGTCCCTGAGCAACAACAATAAATGTTGACTATTTGTTGTTACCAGGTGCCTGGGTACTTGGGAAATCCAGATATGGTTGGAGGGGAGGTGGAACATAATATACGAGATCTTGCTGAGAAAAGGATGTATCAGCTTTAGGAAAGCCTCCACTTCTGTCTGGACAAGTCAGGACCTCTAATTAGTTATTTTGATCTAGTGACCTTTAATTGTCCTGACAAGTAATTGCAGGCATGGAGTTAGCAGTTGAGATCACTTCAGCCCAAAGACAGGCAAGCAACTGCTAATGAATAATGCACAGGCAGATGCAATGTGCACCCCCTTCCCTTCCCTTCCCTTCCCTTCCCTTCCCCCCAAATGTCACGAGTTTCAACTCCTAACACTGCAGGTACTTAAAATAGTCACACTCCATGCTGTGGGACCTTTTCATCAGGAGAAATCTTTCACCAAAGTGAAAGAGAAAACGTTTCAGAAGCTAAATTTTTACTGGTTGGCTTTTTATTATAATTATTTTTCTACTTCTATATGTAGATGATACTCCCCACTGCTTTTCTCCTAGATAAAACAGTGCAAGATTAAAATATATTTGCATGCATGCTCTGTGATACCTTTTTATTCCTGTTTTAGTTGACATAAGATTTCTTTTGCATTGTCATTCAGTGCTTCCAGCAGTCTCAGAGGCTGTGCAGAGTCACTGACTCTTCATGTCTTTTCTGAGACTTCCGATGATGACAAAATATCATTATATGTGGAGGATCAATTTTTTTTTAGTAGATTTTGCTTCTAGATGTTAAATTACTCTCCTATTTCATGTTTTTATCTTCATTATTTCAAGGTGAGTGTGAACAAGGATAATCCTTCCTTTGATCCTGGTGTGCAAAGGGATGCAGTCAGCAGTGTCTGTACCACAGGCTGGGGGAGGAAGGGCATTGAACAATGCTCAGCATCCTTTCCTGTGGTCTGGAAAATCCTCTTCCAACACAATGCACTGTGGCAATTATCAGAGAGAGGGACTCTCCACAGACCTCACTGTCATGTTTCTTTTCAGGTGCCTTCACTGTTGCACAGAAGTTTCTACAAAGCAACAACTTATTTTATGAGAGGGGATCAGAGGAGCCAGGGGAGGGGGAGGGAATATCTGGGACTTTATTCCTCTTCTGCAGAATAGGAAGCTGCTGCTGTGAGTGCTTAAGTCAATGAAGCATTGAGTTTGCCATCTCCCTAGGCTTGGGTCATTAGCTGCAGTCATTATAGGTGTGCAGGTTAATCTAGGCCTGTTCCAATTCTCTGGGTAATTGAAACATGGCAGAAAAGCCCCATCCACCAACAACTTCCTTTAGCAGTTACTTTCCTTTGAGCACCAGGGGCTGTTTTCCCTGGAGCATGTTATTGTGCTGTTACTAAGAACACAAATCTTCTCAGGAAGGGAAGACTTTACACAGCAGAGATTTTGGGAAGTGCTGAGCAGAGCTTGATGACATGTAAAATTATGTACTGTTTGTTTTAAATAAACTTGCTACTGATCATGATTGATTATATTTCTTTTTAATGATTGCATCCAGAATGAAAATGATGGCTGGGGGGCTTGGATATGATGATAAAGATGATTCACATCTGAAGTAGGATCACAGTTTAGGGAAAAAGTTCTGCAGAGAAGAGGAAAGCTGCAAAAACAACAACAAAGAATGTATGTATATACAGCATAACTTCCTGGGAAGGAGGAGTAGGTACAGCAAACAAGAAAGCAGAATTCCTTCCTAATGACAGCAGTAAAGTGCTGTAGTCCTGGTTCTCCACAGCTGTAAATATGTTTAGCTCCAAGAGGTAAACAAAAGCCTCTTGAAGCCTGTCTTTTGTTAGCAATAGCAACCTTTTCCAAGCAAGTCTAGCTAGAAATTCACTTCAAATAAGGTGTTTCAAGAATAGGCTTATTATGTCCAACATGGTCATGGTCTGTCATTTGCATGGGGGATATTGTATATAGTGAATGACTGCTCTAAGGAATAGCGTGATATATAGTGAATGACTTTCAACACTTCTATAAGGACCTGCTCTTTTTAAAAAGCCTGACTTTGAGTCAGGTTTAAAAAACTTGACTTGGAGCCTGGCTGTCTTTTTGATCATAAGCATTAGTGCTAATAAAAATAATCTTGAAATACAGAAATCAGGAACTTGAAACAGTAGAGATGAGTCTGCTGCTACCTGATTGTTGGAACTAGTGGAGCAAAATAGCATTTGTTTTTCATAGGTCACTTCTGAAACAATTAGTAAACATAAGCATAAAATGGTATCAAGTATAGAAAGTCATAAAACTTAGATGGCAAATACATTCCCAGCAGGAAAACTGGAAAATGTAGCAGGGAGAGCATCAAGGCTGTCAGAAGAGGGTTGTGAGTTTCTAGTACTGATAACTTAGGATATTTCACATACTATAGCAAAAAACTTGTTGGGTGATTTTATTAGATTATGACATTATTTACATCAAATTCAGTGCAAAATTGTTTATAGCTGCTGTATTTTTCTTATTTATTTTTATATAATCTAGGACAAGAGTTGGAGCAGAACGTCTTAGAGCAATTCCTCTAATGAAACCTCATGATCTTGTCTTTGGTTTTTTTCCAGCATGGATTGGGAATTCTCTGTATGCTCATCTAACATGGACCCTCATCTTCTTCATGAGCCTTGTGCTCTTCCCAATGAACTCATGGTAGAATTATTTCCAGGACTCCAATTAAGTAAGCTATGGTGTTGCCAGTAAGATTTTAAGAAATCCTAAAATAATATGGTGGCTGATGAGTGGTGCTGAAGCATTTACTGTGTATTTAAGATATATTATTTCTATATATTCAACTGTTCCACAAACTGTGGGCCTCTGGAAATATTTAATAGTGCATGTGTGCCTTTTACTATAATTAACTAGGTTGCAAATGCAAACACAGATCAAAACTTCATCCCTCAACGACACAGTAAGACAAGAGTGGAAATGTTAACCTGCTTTTTCTTACAGCTGAGAAAATTGCTGTTTGCATTTGGGAACAAATTTCCCACAGGCACAAACACTATCACTTCTCTGGAAGGCAGAGATGCATCTGCTGACTGTATGTTACCACAGCAGTATGTGAAGCCCTACAGTCAGTGGAAGAACATGTGACACTCAAAATGACCTTCAGCCACCAAGGGGGTTGGTTGGAGAAAAGCAATGAAATATCAGATTTCAGGATCTCTTAATTTTTCTTATTAATCTGTATTTTTTAGATCTCCCCTTTTCACAAGGGAATATCAAGACATATACTTTTCTTCAAGTTCATAATCACAATGTGATGAATTATTTTTCTGCTGCAGCAATACCTTCAGCAAGAAGGTTTTAAGTTGGAAATGCCTGACCTGATGGGCCAGAAGTGTCAGTATCAACATGTAGACTTGCTCTAACCATGGAAATTTAATGTGAGTCATACTGGACAAAATAAAATCTAGAGAATTAAGTCTCTTCACTGGCCAGGTCAAATCATTATACAAAGAAGGAAAATAAGCCATAATAAGCAGGAACTCATTTTCTATTTATGGATTGAATATGAACATATAATTGGCCTTGATTGCAATACCAAATGGTTTGTTGGACACTGGACTCTCCCCAGAGGCAGTTAGTAAGTGGTTTCTGATTTTCTTACTGCATGTTTGAGATTACCTACAATATCTCAATCTTTTTCTCCCCTGTTCCAAATTAAAAGAATTACAATTTTTAACATGAAAGTTTAGTTCCTCTAGAGTCTGTAAAAGCATAGACTCAAAGTTCACTTTTATTTTCAGTACTAACTTCATTTCTCAGTCCTAGAATAGCTAGAATATTTGGGGCAGATAAACACAGAAACAGGCATCCAGAAAAAATTCATTTAGTGCCTCATGGCAAGGCTGCTAAAGGAAATGGGAGCCTTTTATATCCATCTTGATCAGGAACTAATTCCTGTAACATTCATTCAGTTCTGCAGTTTCTATTTCAGATTAATAAACAGGTCCAGAGGGACAGAATTCCCACCTCACCCACAAAACATCTCATTCAGCTGTTTCTAGAAGTTGCTGCATAGCATTTGCTTTCAGCTTTGTTGTTGAATTTGAGGTATTTTAAAATGTCATTACCTTCTGTGGCACTAAGAATTTTGCAGTAAGCAAAATGTCAGTAGGTATATGAATTCCCTCACATTCTTGCTTTCATGCCACTGATGTAGGTGAGTTCACTCTTTCTGTGTGAACCATGTTTGTTCTTTCAATTAGCAAGATGTTTGACTGTTAAAGCATGTAACCCCTAAACTTATTTTTCTTAATGTGGCTCATTGCCTCTCTTCTCTGCTAGGTAATAAGGTAATAGGCCATTTTTTGTTGATGAAATGCAGCCACAGCATTTCCTTCTGCCATTTCAGAGAAGTGCCCACAATTAAAAATTAATTTATAATTTATATCATAGCCTACAAACTTATTTCTTGCCAACAAACCAAACCTTAGGATCCTTCCGGGACCTTGGAAAATTATATGTGGTGAACGACTGTGTGGCAACAGCCTTGCTTTGGTTTGTCCATCCCCTATGAAGGTTTTCATATTAAGCTACTCTCAGCTCTACTTGCAGAAACCTTAAGAATTTTTTAACAGAGGCTTTTCTTATCCATATAAAATTTTTTGCAAAGGATTGTCATGTGCTTGCCCTCCCAGTAGTTTCCTAGTTGTGTTTCTAACATGGTGTTTAATTCATCCCACTCAGCTGCTGGTGGTCTAAGTAATTGAAACCTCTCCTAATTAAGTGATTCCCAGGGAAGTTTCAAGAATACCTCTCAACTATTTATTCCTGAAACCCACTGAGGTTAGGACTGCTGGCAGACAGAATCTGCCATCTCTCCTGATGACTCTGTTGGTTCCACCCATCTGTACCAGAGGTGTTTGTGTCTCTCATTCCTCATCTAACACTTTGGCTCTATGTTATTGCAACTGTGACCAGCTTTCCCTTTTTTGTTGAAGACCTAGAAAAGAAAAATCCCAACACATCACCACAGCTACCAGGTGCAAGGTGATTTAGTGCAAATATTAATCAATTGGATAGTGACGCATACATGCCAGTTCAGAAACAAAAAGATTTCTATTAAATATAACAGCTTTCATCCATTTTCCAATCAATTCAGATTGTTCTACAATTGTCTTACTGCATTATTCACTCTTAAGCTGAAGACAGGAGCCCTTTAAATAATGTAGAAAAATTTCTGAATTGAATCAAATAAACAATAGACAAAGAAAGATCCATAATGGAACAAATTGTTTCAATTAACATTTATCTTGTTCAGACAGCGTTAATGACACAAGTAGGGCTGGGAAGTTAAAGTGTTTAGGAAAGCAGGATCAGTGGGATCCCCAAGGGCTGTTCTTGCTGTCATTCCTGCTCTCAGCAGGAGCAGGGCTTGGTCTGGAAAGTGCCCAGAAGTTTTCACTCACCAGCCACATAATCCTTCTCAAAGTGCCTTTTTTAGAGGTCCCAGTTTCTATCCTACCTGTTCCCTGTCTTCAGAAGACCTGGATAAACCCAGCCTTGCAGCAGATGAGGAGCAGCTGTGCAGTGTCTTGGTGTGCCAAGCCTGGCAATTGATTGTCCTGTCCAATGCCCCATCCTATAGGCATGGGAGCTGCAGGGGGATGCCTGATGGATCAGAGGGGTGTCAGGTTTGCAAGGAGACAGCCCTAGCTTCTAGAAAGTCTCTCTTCTGGTCTACCCAAAGAAGTGCTGGTGAGCAAGCTGCAGCTCTGGCTGCTGCGTGGCCTGGTGCCAGCTCATGTAGTGTTTGCAGTCAAGGTTTCAGAGCAACTCTGCAGATGCACAGCATATGGTACAAGGAGATTGTACTCTGTGTTGTATTTTATCACACCCCTCTATTATACCTTATTATTTAATCAAAATACCTCTATTTTACAGTGGAAGGTATGTTAGATGCACTTTTTTGTTTTTACTTTGTGATATTTCACTCTGGCTTTAAATTTCTTGGCATGAAACCAGAAGGCAAAACAAAAACTCATGGGCAATGCAATCCCAGTAAGAAAGACAAAGCTCTCTTCTTAGGAAATCTCTTTTAAAGAGCTACTTTGGCCATATGGAGAAGTTGTTGTTTCTCCCTAAGCACAGAAATAACAAGACACAACTGTTAACTGAAATGACAAATTCTTTCTATTTAGTGTTAGAGAGAGATTCTGCATTGACAATATCTCCCTGGCTGTGCCATTAAAATGGAGCAGGGAATAAGAAAACCAAAGTGATAAAGAAAAGTAGTGCTCATTATGGAGGCCCCAAATGTTTTGTGGAACCAGGCATTGATCCACGTGACTTCAGGGAGCACAGCATTGTGTTGGTTTCTGGAAGCATTGCAGTGCACTGTATTATCAAGTTTATAAAGAGGTCTGTGACTTTTTAAAGTTACTACAAAATTGCAGCAGATTAGCAAAATGCCTTACAACTTAGAGTGGAAAAAAATTTAAATATTTTATGTTCCCTGAATAACAGCAGAAAGTACATATTTATTTCATGTTGTAATAAACTTTAACTTTGTTTTCTAGAAGCAGCCTGCATCCAAGAAACTATGCTTTTAATGGAATTCTTAAGCAAAAACCTGGAAAAGTTATTAAAGCTTTATGTGAATGGCCAAACAGGACATTGCTGAATTCTTTTCTATTTGTCTTCCTTCAAAGATGATATTGTAGCAATAATAGATGTAAGGCAATAATGCATATAAGCCCAGTAGAAATATTCATAAAACCAAGGAGATTATAAATCTAATAATGCTGAGAAAAATTTGCATCTGATTCTGACTTCTTTTATATTGCTGGACAAAAATCAGGAGTGTCTCCTTAGCTACCAGTAGAGTCACCTAGAGGAAGTGATAGAAAAAGCAGTCCTTGTGCCTTGTACGAAGAATAAAAAGCTGTAAAATATTGCATGTGTTAGCTCAAATGTGAACAGAATAATAAATTATACTGCAAAATGAAGAAAGGTGTTTAAATGAGCACATTTTATAAGCAAGAACTAAACCATATTTGAAATATCTTGGGGGGCTTCACAAATTGGGGATGTTTTACCAAGTAATCTCTGGCTCATTCCTAATTCCTCTACTTGTCACTGTGATGGGTAGAGGAATATTGTTCTTTTAAATGAACATTTCACAAATGGTCTTTATTTGACTGAACTGAAAAACTCATTTGTGAAACAAGAGGGGATCTTCACGGCTGATACAAACAAATTAGATGTTTTCTGAATAGGTGTTCTACAACACCAACAGTGTGTATGCCTGACAGCTTAGGAGAGGGACAGCATTCACAGGGTCCTCTTGGCCATGCTGAATACTTTAAAATATGATGGCGTGTCACCAACCAAAGATTTCATTTGTTGTTTTGTAATTCTAATAAACAGCTTTAGTGATTGGTTAAATCACTTGAGCCTTTTCAGTCAGATTGCAGCAGCTGTTTAATTTACAACACAGTTAGGATCATCCACTAAACCTGTGGGCTTTTGAGCAAAATAATCATGTGTGAATGATTCCTCTCTTTCAGATACCATTCAGTAAGTGGTGTTGTATTACAGCTTTCAGACTTTGGATTAGTAATGTGCATCTAAGTAAAGCAGTTGATAGGGCTGGATATGTAAGAACATCTATCTGCCTCTGACAGGGCACAAGGCTTTTTCTCTCAAGACATTAAGACTAAAATGAGCAGTGCAGCTTGGCAGGTGCACTGTGTTCTGGCAAGGCAGTGACATTAATGATTAACTGCTTTGGGTCATTGCTTTGATGTGCCCATTCACAGACAATCCTGTAAGATGTAGGAGAGGCCAGTTGAGACTTGTTTTACATTGTATTCTTCAAATGATTAATTGGTGGATAAAGATCTTATTTATTTATTTATTTCAAATATAGTCATTCTCGGATTGTACCATCCACAGGTATAATCCCTGTTGATGTACTGTACTGGAGAGCTGAACAAGTGCAAAAATCTGCTCTCTTGTGTAACCATCAGCTGGGGAAGTGCTGGAAATGTATGACTCAACTTGAGGAGTTATCAGTTCCTGAGATCTGACCTTGTGTCTGAAACTCCCTGGAGAACAAACTGTTGCTACTTATTCCACAAACTTTGGCTACATATTTGAAGGTGAAAAAGTGAGGTCTGCTTTTCCAAATTGTCTGGAGACCCGCAGCATCAGGAGTGCTGAGGGGTAATATGGGGTCTGGGCACCACCTAAACTCTGGCTTGGTCTTTTGTAATGTAGAAGTGAGTTTCAAAATGTTAGCTTACATTTTATATCTATTAGTTTACATATACGAGTGTACAATTTTTTTATGATTGAATTGCCAGAACAATTGGTGTGTTGAGGTATTGCTTCATATGTAGAAATTGGTGACTAATATGCTAACGTAGATTGGTATTTGTGAAGTCAGAAAGGTCTGAAGCCAAAATTGTGTTCAAGTGAGGACTGAAGAAGATTATAGAGTTCTAATTTTCCCTAAGACAAGGAGGCCTTCCCTCTGATAAGCAGCAGAGTCTTATTTCCCGAGCACTGGGGTTCACCGTACTTATAGTGGAGACAGTGCACCATGAATAAATAACAAAATCATCTCTTTGGTACAAAACCCCCTGCTAACTCTGAAATGCAGGTATTACCTAACCCACCATGTATTACCACAGTATTTTGGTACTGTGGTTTTTGGAATTACTGTTCAGAAATACTAAGCTATTGTTGCAAAATAGGGCAATAGCATTCTTTCACGGGAGGATCATTCCTGATGGTCATGTGTGACTCATATGCAGAAAACAATCACGGTAGGCAGCAGTGATGTTGCTAAATATCTGATATACCATAAAGCAAAGCTGCCATCTACAAGTCATCCATATAATTTCCCAATTTTTTTTTTTTCCTGGGAGATTCAGATATGCTTGTCTAAATGCACTCAGTTCAATTTTTCATTTAAAGTGAACGTCACTGATTTCATTCCTGATGAACAACTTAAAAAGTAAACAAAAATTTAATTATGTGATCTCCTTCCGTTCTTGTGTCCATGGAGATGTAACAGTTTAGTTTTTTTTCTGGTCTTTAGGTCTAATATATTCTGAGAACAGCTGCATTTCCTCCTTCAGAAAGAATTTTACTACTCTATAAGACATGAGCATCCTGGCAACCTTCCTAAACCTGTGTGGAGATGGATATGGAAGCTATTTTGTTTCAAAATAACCTTTCCCCTATGTTTCTGTAAGTCTTGAAAACTATGGACCTTTCATAGGCAGTGCCTTCTTAGCAGAAAGTCTAGCTGGGTTTTTATCTTCAGTGTTTTCAGTTTCTTCTGTTTTGACTAATATGAAAGAAATCTGTTTTTCTTTGTCAATTCTTTATTTACAAATCTACAATTAAAAAAAAGTTATCCCTGCAAGACATGCAGTGTTCCCCAATCTTACTCTACTTTTGCTGCCCCATTCAATTCAGAAGGGTCAGAGATATTCTAAAACTCCACAAATTATGACTTCAGTGCTTTCACTGTCAATTTTTGAAGATATTTTAATTGATTAATTTTTTTATTAAGCCAATAATACTGAAATATGAAGTCTGTATACACAGACTATACACAGAAAATAGCCTTTACTGTCTGACAGATATCTATAAAGGAAATTACTGGTTTGATTTGAATAAAGATATTAAAAGAATTTCAAGATGGCCAAGAAAAGCATAGAAATATAGGACATTCCAGAATTTCAACCACTCATGAAAGTTTAATTTGCCCAATGTGTGCATATTTTTTGTCATACGGTTTTATTGCTGTACTCATATTTTTTTTTCCCTTTAAGACATCTGCCACCTTCAACATCTGTTTGACAAGTTCTATCATTGTCATCTTAAACAGAGAAGGTTCCAGCTTCCATGCTTAGGGGATGTTCTGGTCAAGAGGTTTGCTGTTGGCTTTTGACGTGATTGTTGGAAGACTCAGAATAAGAGATGTCTCTCCCTTTTTGGGGACTGTAGTTCAGAAATACCCAGTTCTGGAAAGGTCGGATTATTTTTCTGGCAGGTTTTTTCTTTCCTTTCCAAGTACCTCCTGGACCAGGCTTTACACTGCCCTGGGTCCTGTGGTGGAGGACCAAAGCTCTGCTGTGTAACCCAGCAGCCCCTGGGGTGCTGCTTGCAGGTGTGTCATTGCCCCCACTGCTGCACAGAGCCAGAAGGATGAGCAGGCAGATGGACACCTCCAGTGGGGAGGGCAGAAAGGCAGCTTGCCCCAGTGATGCTCAGCTTCTGTCCAATAACCTGTTTTTTGGCAAGCTCCCTTTGTCTACCTCCCTGCTAACTGGGCATTCAATTCTGAATGGCAAAGGCTTGTCTGATAATTTAAAATAATGTATTCTAGGGGACAGTACACTGCCAGAGCTCTATGCCTCTGGTGACTTCTCATATCTCATTTTCTCTTGATATTAAACCAAGACATTTCAGATCCTCTGTGGCATTTCAAGTGAGTTTTGGTTTGGGAAATCAGACTGTAAAGGAAAAACATCTATCATGATCGTTATACAAAGTTCACATTCTGCTTGGAGCAATTTTTGGAAAAATATTTCACAGTGTTTTCAGGTATGTTGGTCTGAGAGGATCTTTTGAACTAATTTCTAATTCCTCTATATCTAAACTAATTGATTCACTTTTAACCCCTTTCAAATTGAGGGACTTCTGATGCAGCTGTGAGATGCTGCATCATTAATGTGGCACTGGCACAGCAGAGCAGCAGTGTGTTCATTGCCTGAGCTGGTGGTTTTACTTGTGTAGTTTCTGGGTTAATGCCTCTTTCTGTAGAGCTATTACAGAACCAAGATACCTGGATTTAAACCTGTAATCCTTTGGTCCTGGAGCTGACAAACAGGAAAGAAGACAGCCCCCAGTAAGACACTGTAATGTGGGATACCAGATTTGCAAGCCAGGAGAAAGGGCTCATTTCTCAGGTACTGCCATAATCTTGTTTAGCATTTGCTCAGGGTGTAGAAAAAAAGAAACCTCAAGATAAAATATTCCCTTTCTAAGCTGCTTGGAATGGAAACTTGTATGATGGAAAAATGATGGCAACAGAAGGGTGAACACAGATAATAACTTCACTCCTGACCACTCAAGGAGAATAGATCAGTATTATTGCTTTTTGATTTCTCAAGAGAAATCAAAGAGCCTGTTCATTTGATGCCATATCCTTGGAGACTAATGGCTGATGTCTTTCAGAGCAAAATGCAGTATGGTTGTATAACTGATGAAAATCATTGGTTGTGAACACAACAAATTTTAAATTATTTATTTATACTCCCAATGAAGCCAGAGTGATATTATTTTGTGGGTGAAATACATTCAATTAAAAACTGAGCTATGGGAGGAGAACTAAACTGTTTTCAGTTAACAACTTTGTAAATAGTTGAGGCTGCAAAGAATGGAGGAAAACATTCAAATATCCGAATACAACATCTCAGTGAATTTGGACTTAACTTTGGCTTTGTTTCAAAATAGCACTTTTGTATTAAAAAGTGAACCTAAATTAAATGTACAGATCTACATCCATACTCTTGTCATCTTTTGACTGAACGAAACAATCTAAGCTTCTCACCTACTCTGCAAAAAACCATAATTATTTTTCAAGAGGGAAGCCACTTTTTCTCACAGAAATGTGGCCATTATTCAATCATCTTTCAATCAGCCTAAGTGGTCATACTCACTATATCTCCCTGGTTTGTTTGCATCTAAAATATGTCAGTATCTCTTTCTATGAAAGTGAAATATTACCATTGTAGCAGTGTATTCCCATTTCAGATTTAGTTTAATGAAACTAAGTAATTATCTTTAAAACATTTATAAATTAAAAGATACATGTCAAGAACTGTACTAAGTAAATGGATTCATAATTACAGGTAAGCTGTACAGAGAATCTCATGCTGACAAAACCCCAAGTCCCTGTAGAGTTACTATGAGGTCAAAAGACACCTGACACAGAGGTGCTGAAGTGTCAGTTCTTCTAAATCTGCTCTCACTGTGGGAACTGATGACCTTTCTGGGACTAGGAGGTAAATATGGAATGAGTTTATGCCCTGTGGTCTTGCTCTGAATATAATTATGCTGAAGATGCAAATGAGCCAAGATGTGAATGACAGCGAGGGACAAAAGGATTGGGGTGAGCATGGGGAACCAAACGTCAGTAGATCCCTTAAGCGTGTTTTCACCTTGACAGGGTGTGTGATTGGAATTAGAGTTCAACTCCTTTATGATGCTGGCACTGTTAAATGAAATTTGGCACATGCTGGAATGGGTAGGCTTCTGCAAATCTGAGGTATGGATACCATCTCCTGGCAGCAAGGACTTGTTATCCTGCTGCTGAAACACTGTGCAGACCACAGCGATGGCAGGGCAGAGACACCACCAAGAGCAGAACTTCTCTGTTCCTGATCTGGACAACTGTCTGGAGCTGGTGAGCCAGGGATGAGTTAAAATTGAGATGGAAGGCAAGCCCCTTAATTTTCCATCTCGAGGGACAGGCAGTGGTGTGTTACCTGGGGAGGAAGTCCTGACTGTATAACACAGGAGGAGCACGCAAATGCCCAGTTCAGGAATTTATCATCTTGCAAGTCTTATGGTTGTTACAGGGAATGAAAGTGCTGCGTTGTGCTCTCACTGGAGACTCAGAGGTATCACTGAAAGAGCAAAGAATGATTACACTACAGAAACTATTCAAGGAATAGCTTTGAATCAAGCTTTTGGTGGATTCGGGGTTACAGACTGTTATAGTCCTGATCTGTGTATAGATTTTCACTTCATTTTGAAGTTGGATAGAACCTTAAAGATCATCTAGTTCCAACCCCAAATAATTCATATGGATATGAAAGAAGCACACTTTCCCTGTCATGTGAATAAATAATTTATAGAATCTTTTTTTGCTGCCCTGAGAGGCAGCTGGCTTGGAATAATCAAAATTTGACTCAATGTTAAGGAAATACATATTCAGACCTGTTGCTAAGGAAAGAAAATACACATGTAGTGAAATTCTTCAAGTCATTTTGGTAGAACATGATAACCAGACTGTGTAAATAAAGAGAAGCCCATCTCCCATACAGGTAGATCAGTGCAAATTAGTAGTTACCTGTGCAATTGTGTGTGTCTTCCTCTGGGCATTTCCCCATCTTTTCTTCTGCCCTGTTTTTCTTTGGATCCTGAAGGCCCTCCTGTAACAGTCTATCTCAGCGCCAGGTCATTAGTGTCTTAGTATAGAAGTGTCTCAGCTGTTATTCTGTTACAGTTGCAACATTTTCTGGCCTTTTTTTTTTTTCTTTTTTTCCTTTTTTTCATTCACACTGCAGTTAGAGTTTTCCTGGATCTGATCTGTCTAGAGGTACAGACAGTCACGAATAACCTGTCCTTACAAGGATGTCTTTGTTCCCTTATTTTCTACTCTGTATTAGCTCATTTGTGCTGCAACCCTCTCAATAATCTTGCAGTTGAGGTGCCCACGGGCCTCTGCAGCCATTTCAATGTTAAGGGCAGACTGCCTTCAGCGCTTTCATTTCACTTCTTCAAAACAATTTCTGTAAGTATTTGTTCATTATGAGGCTGGCAGTGGCGCGGGACTGCACCTTCGAAGGAAGGAAAGTATTGCACTGGTGTGTGCTGCTCAGAGAATCACAGAATCCCAGGGTTAGGGCTGGAAGGAAACAATGTTTACCTTGCTGAAGTCAAGGTAAACAACAACCACTGCTCTTCCTTCATCCTGCCATGCCATCACAGAAGGCTCTCAGACTGGCCAAGTGTGATTCCCCTGTGGTGAGCCCATGCTGACTACTCCCAAATGTGGGAGGATGGATTGTAAGAGAGCAGAGAGAGTGCTGAAGGCAATCGTGCCCCTGGGGAGTTGCAGCTCTGCTAATTACCAAAGAATAAGAACAGCCTTGCCCTTTATAGGTCACAGCTATGACCAATAAGGATGAGTGTTATAAAAGAGTGGGTTAGCTGGCTAGAGGGGCAGAAGTTGGCTGGGAGTTAGAGTTTGCTGGTTGTGCTGTGAGGAGCTGGCTGTGGGGATGCACAGAGAGAAGCCTTCTGATGTTATATGGTGATACTCTATGTATTGTGGCCATCTCAACTGTGACACCCAAAGACCTTCTTTTCTTTTGCATGCTGTTTGATGACCTCCAGAATGTTATCTTCCATCACTTTTCCAGGGATGGACGTGATGCTGACTGCCCAGCAGTTTTCCTGGGTCCTCCTTCTTGCCTGTTTTGAAGACAGGTGTAATATTTGCTCTTATCCAGTCAAAAGGTGGTTGTTTTCTGATACCACATCCCTGGGGTCAACAGAAGCAAAGAGGTTGTTGCATCCAGCTGGTGCTTCTGTGCATCTAGAGCTGTGGTGATCCATAGCTACCTGCAGGGAAAAATCCCCAAACATCTTTTCCACCAATATGAAAGATTGGATCCTCTCATCCAGTCTGAGCTATTTTCAAATTTACTTTTACCTTATAAGCTGCTCACCCCAAACTCCCCTTGCTCCTCCTTCACTGGGCACCCTTTTAAATCACAGGTGTTTAAATGCTGACTCTGTTTATCTTGCTCGTTAGGGCCAGTTGCCTTTGGGAGTTGTTAATGGAGTGGGATGATGTTGGAAAGGGATATGGAAAAACTCTTCTACTCCAAGAGTAGGAAATGTGCAACTCCTGTTTTACTGTGGATCCAAGGATTTGGGGAGTGCTTAGAACGCAGTAAGGTGAGGTTGTGGTCCCCCTTTTTCATGCAAAATAATACAGGCCTGGTTAAAGCCTTGTGCATTCTGGGGAGTATATTTATCAGCAACATCCCTTGACAAAAAAAGGTAAATTACAAATTTGTGGTACTTTGATGCTTGAGTCTCCTAGCAACAGTGGTTCCTCTGAAGATGACCCCTGTCATTTCAGAGTGCCTGAACCTGGACGTTTTAGATAGCCTTCTATGGATATAATAAACTTTAAATAAGCCTTTCCTTTTTGAAAACCTCATTTCCCACTGAGCAGATTTTATTTCCAAATCTCATGATAGCTTAATGATAAAATATGATAATTGTTCTGCTTATTGTGAATACAATCACAAAGAAGGTAAGTGATTTCTTATTCATAAGTGCACCTGAATTAATGTTTAATAACTAGCTGCTTTTTAAAACTTGCCATTGAGGTTGAGAAACACAGCTCTTATTTACTGAATAAAGGGTTTAGGGCTTTACACCCATTATCTATTATTATTTGTATACCTGAGATCCTACTGCATGACTGTTAAGTAATTTAACTTGACTTTCATATTTCTAAATTTAAAATTTCATTCCAAATTTTTCTCCCACCCCATTTTCAAAACTCAGGCTTTCAGTTTTCTCTGTGAAATAGAAAATTTTAATGAAAAGACCTCTAAGGGCTTCAAAACTAACTGGAGGCTTCAGAGAGGTAGATATGAGTTGTGCACTGAGTGGTGCACAGCTGTGTCATGAGGGACCTTCAGAGGTCTCTCCTGGCTGGGATGCTGTTGGGTACTTTTATCAATGGAGTGAATGATGGTATGGAAGTGCTGCTTGCTCACTTTGCAGATTCTCTGGATGAATGGGTGAGTCTTTCAGCTGATCTTGATGTACGAGGGAACAGGGAGCAGGATGCAATCTGATGAGGATGAAGCCCTGCACTCATTCAGGAATAGTCATTATCACCATCCATGGAGGCGTTTAAGAGGTGTGTAGATGTGGCACTTAGGGGCATGGTTTAGTGGAGGACTTGGCAGTGCTGGATTACTGGTTGGATTTGATGATCTCAACGTTATTTTCCAAACAATTCCATTTTACAGAAAAATATTAAGAAAAACAGATGCAGATAAACTGGTCAATGTTCTGTGTTATTCAGGTTTCAGATCATGAGATATAGGACCCTATATTTAGCATTTGTCAATATATAGATTTATTTCCCCATAAATGAAATTAGAGGTGCAGCTGGGTCCAGAGGCTGATAACCTGCATAATGAATCTAGTATGCTTATTTGTGGTATATGCAGTCTGCACTGCAGTTATTGGTTGCATTTTATTGGCTGCATATATTGCCAAAAATGCAGAGAGGGATCCTCTTCCACCTGCCTTATTAATGGAGTCCCATTTTTTTCCTCAACGTTTATTAGTGTGCTGGACAATTCTTAAATGAATTTCTAAATTGGTATCCGGATGTTCATGGATAAGGGTGAGGCAGGAAAAGGATGGGGAGGTTTGTACTCATGTGGTACAGGTTTATGGGTACAAGAGTAGAACATTGTCACCTGGGAAATGGAAATGATTGACTAGAAAAGGACTTAAATGATACACATGTCTAGCCAGCTGTTGTCGAAGTATTTAAAGCAGTTCAGTTTGGTCTGATTGGAGGGAGGATATCAGAAGAAGCACAAGAATTGGTGCACTGATCTGTTCGAACACATCTGAAATTAAACAGCAACATTAACAATAAAATACTGCTGGGTGAGAAGTGCACACGCCTCTGCTTTAGCAAGAAGCAAAGCCCATGGGCATGCAGCACATTTCTCTTTGCCTGCTGACATTCCCCCATCCACTGAAGTAGCAGGTTCCTCTGTATTCTCATCAGAGCTCTTTGTACACATCAGTGGCAATGCCAAAGCACAAAGCAGCAAATTAATAGAAACGTTTTCATTCTGGTGAATGCAAAGGAGTCAATCAGTTGCCTTCTATTGTAATTAAATAGCCATTGTAACACTTTTCTCACCAAGGGAAAAGTGACAAGCTTGGTAGGGAAATACATGATATTTTGAAGCATCTGATAGTGTATTGAGTTGTTAAACAACAGTGTTCTATGGAGAGTAAAAGAGACATGCAAAAGATGCTTAAGTGCTACAGGATAAATCCATTTGAAACATGACAACAGAGGGGTAAAAACACTATATCATGCACAGGTTATACAAGGCAGGAAAAATGAATATTAAGATAAAAGTCAGGTCTGTATTCCTCTTTGTACCATCTCTTGTCTGTAGAAATTGTATAAAACAAGTAAATCAGTATTAAACTCTCAGTTTCTTGAGTGATGTAAGTAAAATGCCACTGATACACATTTTTGCACTCATGTTTGAGATATGATACCTAAGATGAAGTTAAATCGTCACCTAAATTTTACAGAAATATAGGATCTCATAAGAAATCAGACTGGAATGCACATTCACTTCCAATCTGGGTCAGCTCTGTGGTTATACCAGGATGTTCAGGAATTTATCCTGACTTTGGAAAACCTGCACAGGACAGGGACTGGCTCTCTGGGCAATCTCTGTCGCTGTTTGACTGCCCTCCCAGTGAGAAGCTTTCTCCTTGTCTCCAGCCCCAGCCTCTCTGCTCTCAATGTATGCCTGTGCCAGGGCTCCGGGGCCACTCTAGGTCTCACCTGGGACCTGAGCCTTGGGTCTGGGAGCCTCACTGAAGCTCAGACTTTGTCACCCGGTCTGTGCCACTTTGGACAATGTGGTGGCCTTGCCCCCAGCCCTGGCTCTGGCTCCCTTTGCTGCTGTCTGGCCCTCTGAGGCTGTCGCTTCTGGGGGCTGCAAAGTGCAGTTCTTCACCCCTTCTCACAGGGCTGGTGGCCCAGCCCAGAGCCAGCTTGGCAGTCCTCATGTTCATGTTTGGAAAATCTCATCTAACAGAGAATCTTCTGTAACAGGCCAAAGTCCACAGCCTGGACTGAATTCTGCTTACCTCATGTCCATGGTGCTGTCTCACATTTCAGCATCTTTACTTCCATTTCCTGATGGTGTTTTTACCGATACAGCTGGACTTTAGCCTGAGAATGCTTTATTTTCATATCATCAGTCTAACAATTTAGTGGTAACACACATTTGGCAATTAGAGCTAAACAATTAAGAAACACGGGAGTTTCCCAATAAAATTCTCTAGAACATCTGTAATGGAAACAAAGTAACTAAATAAATGTCTAAGTAATAAGTTGTATTTTTAATATTAGTGTAATCATATAACATTTCATCACCTCATAATTTTTGTTAATAAAATTTTATGTATCAGTGAGTATTTAAATATAATTTTCTTAGCCTTTGTTTGATACCTCAATGAATCCCAGGCACAAATATAAGCACCAAAGAAAACAATGAATGTAACACTAATAGGCTAAAATACATCTATAGCCCTTTGAACTAAAACAAATAAAGGAGATATGGCTGGACAAGTCTGTAAAATCATGGCAGTGTTATTATAAAATAGTTATTATAGCTGTCTTTATTTAAAATAAATTTTACTTCTTGAGTGGAAATTTTGAACCAGCTAATAAGTTGGAAGTTGCAGTAGAAAGGAACTGGAGGTAGTGGTGGAACACACAAGTAAAGGCTTCCACATCTGAAATCACCATTGCAGATTTTTTTTTATTCTGGAAGAGTAATGAATGTCTGTGCGAGGTCTGCAGGCAGAACCTCTGCTTAAAATCAGCCCATGCATTCAAAAAAACTAGGCAGAACAGCAAGACAATTGAGAAAAAATACAAGCCATTTCTATTAAAGTATCATTGCTCCAGTGAAACTTGATGGCCTTACATTTCTGGCCTGATTGCTGTAAAAGTTTTAATATTGTATGGCCCTTGAGAGAACCTGGTCTCAGTACATGGGTGCGGGGCTGTGACGTGGTGACTTTGGATTCTTATCCTTTGCTGCTGTTCCCCTCTTGCTACGTGGCTGCTCAGAGCAATAACCCTCAGCCATATATCTTGTTCTCTCTCTCTTTCTTGGAAATATTCATCTGAAAGCCTTTCAGGAGATGCTGAGAGCCTGTGGAATAGCAAAACCCACTCACTCTCTTGAATCCCTGTTTAGGACCTATATAAAGCAAAGGCAGTTCTCCAGCCTCTGCTTTTTTTCACATTCCTTATACTTCAAATCCCTCTGAAAATAAGCTCTGTGTTCTTCATGAACAACACTTATGTTTTCATGCCAGATTTTTCACAGGGATTTCTGTAGCCTCTTTATTTCTAGGCAATGCATAGCCATTGTCTAATCTCAGGTGTGTTTATGGTTAATATCTAAATTAAACTGTGAGCAGCTAGAACAGCTCAGGATATTCTGAATCTCATAATAGATGAATATTTGGATTTCCTGCCAAAAGACTGTGGCTCAGATGAAGCAGCCCCAGTAGAAGTAAATAAGTTAGGAACTTAATTACTGCCTCACATGATATGTATTCAGAAGTTTCTGTGCATAACAAAACAAGTTCAGGGAATTGCAGTAATTTCCCTTGCCACTTTATTTGATTGTGTGATGATGGAGAGGGAATAAGGTAACTTAATTTGCAATAAAATTATTATGATTTCTGTTTTTCAAAACCAAATATTCACTGAGAACAGGAAAAACAATAAAACAGCCCACTTAGGTGTTTTATTCACAGTCTTATTTTGCATCAGTGATAAATTACAGTGATTTTATATTCCCTCAACAGTATATTATAATGTCTTGTAAGAAGCAGATGTTAAAGAAACACTCCTAAAAATATTGTACAGGTCATTTTTACAGTGGAATTAGTCAAAAGCTGTATGACCAGAAAAACCTTAGGATGAAGAGAAGTGGGGCTCCTGCTAAAAGTCTGTTTGGGAAATGAAATATTTACAGTCCCATGCTTGCAAAAATAATTAAGTCAGAGGCCAAAGGTGATTCCAGAGCAGATTATGAATCATGAGATTTTAAAGCAGATCACTTCTGAGATTTTTTAAATTTGTTCTTCTGATTTGGAAACCCTTAGGCTGTACATATTTCCTCTTATCTTCCTAAGCCACAGAAACTTGGAAGCTTATTTTTTGTTCCCCAAATGAAAGCTGAGATTATTATGTACAGACATGAGTTAGGAGCTTGGACTCCAAGAAAGAACACCAAATGAATTGCAAAGCCATTGCTGAGAGTTTAAAACCCAGCTTTCTTTCTTGTCTTGATTTTTTTTCCACATAACTGAAGTACAGGTTTAAATGGTATAGACTGGATGAATCTGAATATATGAATGTTGGGCTGAGCACTTATTGGTGATGAAATGAATCTAACACTGAGGGCTCTGCTCTCCAGCACAGTTAAAATCCCAGACTCCTGGGCAATTTTGTGTCTTTTGAAAGCAGCTGTTCTGGTTCTAAGATTGATAACACCTCTTTTCTCTTTGTTTGATTTTCAGCTGTGTCAGGGAATGTTTCAGCAAGTTTTGTGTGGGCTCATACTTACTTTGAGAGGCTGTTGGTCTGATTTCTTCTGTGAGCCTCTGTATGTGTGGAGAAACACTCTAGGTGACAGGGGGACATCATCTTGGACAAACAGCTGCAAGAAGAGCCTTTCTAGTCCAAATTAATACAATTCACATGGATTGAGAATAAAATTCCTGCTTCTCAATGCATCCCCAGCCTGCACACCCTCACCAGCAGCGCTTGTGGAAACAGATACTGCTCTGTAAGAGCAGGAACCTTGTCCTTCTGGAACTGTATCTAGTTCTCTGAAAATATATCTATTCCTTCTCTGAAAATGTATCTATTCCTGTCTTCTTTAATTGGATGAGATTGAGTTAGAACACTCCTTCAGATTAATCCCTAGTATGGGATTCTCTTCCTTCTCAAGGAAGAGAAGGATTATGAATATTTTCCCCCATCCCAACCTTTTCTTTTAACCTTTTTTTCTTTTCTTCCCTCTGATTGTCAATATGAAAAATGATATGCATTTTAAAGATGGCTGAATTTTTTTTCCCTTAGTTCTCCAGATACTAAAATTGCAACTCAGCCTGATGGCTCCTGCAGTTACTCAGCAAGAGTTTGAGTATCAAAGAGAAATAGTCACTAAATCATGGAAAAGAGAGAAAACAGTAAAAACTCCCTCTGGTGTATATGGTTTGAAGCTTAAATCAGATTCTGTGTAAGTGAGATCTGAGTTGGCCATGATGAGGAATGGGCTTTTCAGAGAACACATTGCACTCAAGTAATCTGGCTTCCTGAGCAGCTCATTTTACATTTATTTTTGAACTTGCCTTGTTTTGCTAATCCTGTTGTGATTAGAAACTACCTCTTCTTCCACATGTGTAGCTGTTGGTGTTCTAGACCTCTTGGGCATTACTATAAAAATACAAATACTGATACATTCCTACATTATCTTATTAGAACATCTTGCATATGTCTTCCATATCATAAACAAGGAAAAGCCTTAACTTACATTCTTTTTTTGTTTGTGTTTTTGATTTTTTTCTGATGGAACAAGGATGTTATACTAGAAAATACATTTTTAGTTCAAGATTCTGGTTTGGGTTTTTTTTTGTTTTGTTTTTTTTTTTTTTTTATATACATACCATTGCAATCTGGAATTACTACTGTGAGGAATACTGGACTTATGTTACCAAACTGTTACCAACATGGCTTTCCAAATTCTGGAGGAATTAATCAAATTATTGGAATGAAAAACAAGGTTATAGGTGACATTTCAAATCAGACTGCCCTTACTGCGCCTCCATGTGTGAAAAAATAGAAGCCTTGCTGACAAGCAGAGGACAATGAGCTGAAATTAAGAAATATTGAAACGGGAAAGAACAGGAAGTGAAACAGAAAGGGAAAAACTACCTGGGGCATTATGCAGATGAAAAAAGGAGGAGGTAAGCACAGCGCACTGAAGAAAACAAAGGGCAAGATGCCAATTACACATGAATCAAAGGCCTAAAAATGCAAAATGCTAATTGAGATAATGAAAAAAAATTCAGAGGATTTTCTGTAGATAGTATGTCAACTTCAGATATTGGGGAAATTTTTGAGCAGGGAAGGAAGAGAGGTGGAGACAGTGTCCCAGATGTAAATAAAGCCATAAACTTCTTGAAGTACATCACACCTGAGGGAAAGGCAAAATCTAAGTGTAAATTGGGATTGATATTGTTCCTTTATCGTGGTGTGCTGAGGGAGAATTCAATTCCCTACAGTTCTGTATCAGCCCAGATGCAGAGCTGGTCCAGCTGCCTTAGGGGGCTGTCCCGCTGCAGCCCACACTCGATCTGGACATAACTGAAGTGGTCCTGACCAGCATGATGGAAGTAGGAGCCTCCAAACCATTCAGCTGGTAAATGGCTGCAGGGAAGCCCCAGTCCTGTAGCCAGTTCCTCACCTGGGAACCTGCTGGAATCACACTTGCACTGGTTTCACCAACCCACCCCTAAATAATTTCAGGGAAATATGCCAAGGACCTGCAGAGCTGGGGCTACACACACACTGCAGAGACCTGACCACCATCCACTATGGTGAAGTGCTGGAGCTGTACTTTCTACTCAGCTGGTTGTTTACTTAGAAATGTACTGCTAAATAAGCCTGAGTTCTCTCAGGTTATTTATTTATGTCATTGTAGTTGCAGATGAAATAGCCTAGAAAACAAAATTCAGGTGAGAGGCGGATGAATTGATGTTTTAAGTTGGGTGTTTGGTTTGATTACAGTCATTGCTTTCATCCTTTGAAATTTTGTCTTAATGAAACATGGTAACCTCTTAGTGCCAAGCAACCTTTGAGAGATGCATTGCCTTAAACTGTGGCTTTAAATGATGTTTTATTTCCATCGGGATTTCAAGAAACCTGCCCACATAAATGCATATAAATCTGCCAAACATGCACAGCACTTTCTGAGGAAACATTTTTTATGACAAACTCTGCATGGGGATAATGGATTGCAAGAGCTATTTCTTTCTTTTTGTTTTTGGAGGTAAAATAGTTTTCCAAGCACTTTTCAAGACCAATGGTCAGCACTCCATCTGTCCATTAAACACAGGTGAGAAAACTTAATATCATAATACAAAGCATAAAACCACAACATAATCCCAAAGCATAAACTATGGGTATCTGTTGCCCCTTCTGAAAAATCAAAACCCACTCCCCATGGCTTGCAGGCTCCATTGCTGAGATGAAATAAAAAAAATGAAATTCAGCATTCCTTTCATTAACAGAACTGCAATGAACTGCTCCCCCTCAGGCTCAAACTTCCATTATTTGGGCATATCATGGTGGAGGAATCCTTTCTGTGTTTTAGCACTTTTAAGACCTTGTCATCTCAGCAGCAAGACAGGGGAGCAGTGAGATACTAACACAGACCCAGCAGTTGCCAGTGACAAAACAGCCTTTTTTGAGCTCTGCTGCACGTTAAGAGCAACTCCCCTATGCTGCATGTGGGGAGACTTGTCAGAGCAAGAGCACATGTAGTGAGAGCTGCAAAATCAGTGAGTAAAATAATCCTAGGGAAAGGGCTCTTGAACTACTGAAATAGTACCTCTTCCTTCTTCTTTATACTTTTTAGAATATATTTTTTCTTTTCCTCTCTTCAGGAACGTGCTGTAATGGTATTAATGAGCTCTTAAGAGTTCGCTGATCCAGGAATCTCATTGAAGGGTAAAGGAATAATATGAAAGCCTAAAAATTAAGAAATTTAATTGTTTTAATTATGCAATTGCATGGGGAGCTTGAGAGTGTGCACCATAAGCACTCAGACACTGCATTAAATAGGAGGGTAACTGAAGTTCTCACAGGACTGACAAAGGCATGCACAAGACACCTGTGGTGATTTGTTGAGGACGATGTGCAACTTGGGTTATATCTGACTTTACAGCTCCGTGACTTGGGTTGATTCAACTCCACAGTTCAATTCACCTGACTTAAAACTTCTTTAGAATTGCATCCCTAACGTACTTACACTTCACCCTTAAAGCAGTCATCACTATGGCAAGTAAATGGTGGCATGTGCAGTAAGATGACACCTCACTGATGAACTCTTGCTACAGTGTTTACATAAAAAGCTGATTAAGTTACAAGATGTTATTGCTTGTATTTGTTGCACTGAACTGCTTAAAAATGAAACACTGCCAAGTGCAGTGTGCTTGCCAGTGCACATCCTTTAGACCCCTGAACTTCACCACATAAGAAGTGTGACAGCAAGTTGGGCTGTACAGCTGGGAAAGCCTGAATCAGTCTCATCTTTGAGTAAAGCTGGAAAACAAACTCTTGAAGGAGCACCTGCAGTCAGTGGGTGAACAGCTGACTTGGAGAGCCAGGAATGGTCGGAGTCCTTAGAGCTTCTGATGAACCAGTGGCCCTGGGGTGAGGGATGGATTTGATAGGGCAGAGCGATGGATGAGAATGTGCATCACATCAAACGCAGATGATGCTCTTTATGACTTCTGGCTCTTCTCACTCTTCAATAAAGCTAATAGGCAGTCTTTGGCTCTATTTCAATAAAACTTGGTGAAAGAGATGGGGCAGATGGTGCCAGCTGAACGCTTTCTTTGGTGTCACAAAAAGATAGTGGAGGTTATTCAGAGAGAATGCAGCTTTGCTTCTAGGTTTTACTTTCATTTCAGCATTTATGTGTACAAAATTAGTCTTATCTTCGCGTTTTTATGTCTTCACATACAGTCCAGTGCAATTTAGAAAGCTGAGTGCTTTTCAAGAGTGGTCCTAGCACTATTTTTTTCTCTCTTTCTATATATTTCTCTTCAGAACTGACAAATGTCATGCTGCTATGCCCTGATAATCACATTAAGAAGTTACTTAGCACCTGCCATGCTTTCCAGCTTGCTGCAAGATTAGAGCAAATAGCAATACCTAAAAAACACCATGCAGACTATTATGGTGATTAGTTGTTGACTTATGTTTGGTACAGAACATGAAGTGGGAAATTACTGCCATCCTCGTGAGCAAGATCTTGCCTATGTTTTTAGAAACTTACGGCTCACTTCTGTTTGCTTGTAAAATAAAAGGCATCTTAAAAGGAAGCATAGACACATAATAGGACTATAACAGGAGCACAACTTCAGTGAAAGGATTAAAAAAGTCTCTCCTGTCAGAGTGTCTTTAGTCCAACAGAACCATGTGCTTTTTTTTGCTCCGGGTATCTTTTGTATCAGCACACAAAACATTTCATAAAGTAAAGGAAGACAAACCCAGATTGAAAAAGCTTTGCTTGCTCTTTCTTGACAACGGTAGGTCTCGACAAACTGCACTGGCTCAAAGTAAATTGAAATTGTTTTTGGAAAGTTAAGCATGATCTCCTGGGCAGTGTCACAGAACATGGTATGTTTCCTGGGCTTTCTCTATGGGGTAAAGAACAGTGAAATATCTATAATGAATAGATGATATGTTTTTGAGTCTACAGATGCTGTCCCAGGTGTCTGCAGGATTTCTGTCTCAGAAGAGTGTAGCTCTGCTTTGAAAATTAACAGTAAAGAAAACACTGGGGTTTATAGAGTCTTTTCCACCTTTTTCTGCTCACAGCTCCCCTGCTGGGAAACCTCACTGCAGCCAGGCAATTTGCTGTCAGACTACAGAAGGTGGGGAAAGAAAGTTTTTTGGTTCTAGTGATCACCTCCTCTAAGGCAGTACACAGGCTGCTTCCTGGGCAGCTAAAGGAGTGGGCACCTGCCCTCTTCCATCCATACCCGTGCTCCATTATGTGTTCAGGGCAGGCTGCACAGCCCCTTCCCCTCTCTGGTTGCTTGGAGCTGTGGAGGAGTGTGGTTTCAGTGCTCTGGCAGTGCTGGACTTTCTCCTTATGGAGGATGAGTGTCAGAGCAAGAGTCCCTGAGTCACACACGCACAGAGTGATCAGTCCATTGAACCGTGCTGACCTCCACATTGCCCAGCTTGTTCCCCCCTGTGCTGGAAAACACCCTCAGTGCTCACAAGAGGAACCAGTCAATTGGCAGCAAATTACCTGAGGAGGGAACTTAATGAGCTGCTGGGTGTGAATGTCACTCCCCACCCCAGGTTACCCCCCATGTTCACATCTTGCTGTTCCGTGGCCTCGGCCGAGGGTAGGCAGCAGGTTTTCTTGTAAAATACTCATTAAAGGAAGAACATGTCCATGTATTTCACTAGTATGACAGTCAAGTGGGAAGTTATTTTTCTGTGCCATGTACTGCAAAGAGATTAAAGTCAGTTGTCTTGCTGGAAGGTGTTACCATATAAATCACACAGGTATTGTTACTAAGGAAAAATTAATACTAAAGGAGCTTTGCTATCCATCCAGCATGACATCCAGACTGGAGGCAAAGAATGAGACATGCACTTCCCATTAACCACAGCAATTACAGATCTTCAAAGTTTTAACTGATTTCAGCATTAAGGAAATGAAATCTACTGTTGCTATGGGAGACGACAGATAAAACCAAAGTATTTGAATGTAAAGTGAGCACAGAGTTGAAAAAGGTTGTTGTGGAGCGATCAAAGGGAATCCTTCATCCTTCACAGAAGATGGAAAGAAGAAATGCAGCTGAGGAAAAAATCTCTTTCAGGCACTTTAAAATGAGTGAAAGAGACATTTCTGTACACAATTTTCTTTATGCAAATTGCAGAACTCATACATTTTCAGAAGTCTTGGTAAGAGTGGAATATATACACAAATGAACAGAACTAGAGAGAAACCATCATATGAAATTAAAGAAAAAGCAAAGAATCTTCATCCCAGTAACTCTGGCCTTACCACTATTTTAAGAACTTGTTTTAATTTTTTATTTCTCTCACGTGCTTCATACCTAATTGCAAAAAGTTTAGCAGACTGGATTTGACTCATCTCATTGGGCAATTCATCTACATATTCAGCTTTCCTTTCCTGAGGAGTAAAATGTTACCTCACTGTGAATAATTGCAATCCCCTTTTGTATCAGAAAATTACACCTGCTGTAAAATCTATGCAATTTGTTTGCTTCTGGCTGTGAAGTGGTAGCTTCCTCTCCACATTTTCAGATCTTCTTAATGAAAGAAAACCTCTGTTCACAAAGGAATTCCATCCATTTGAATTTTTCAACAAATAACTTATCTGCTACTTCTGGCATGCATTAAAAATTGTGAAGTACCTTTCTCCCTAAGTACATAAAATTATTGGTTTGCTAAAAATAACATTTTGCAGTTTGATGACAACAGCCTTTAAAGTTGAGACATTTGAACTGCAGCTGTGTTGTATCTTTAAGGCAGTAACAGTGAACTTTATCATTCTTACAGAGAAATATGACCAAGATGCCTTACTCTGGTACATTCAATTTTTCCTAATTGCAGTTTTCTCTGAATCTCTTTCCTACACCTTGTCAGCTTCACGTCTGTTGGATCTTTGTTCTGACAATTTTATTTATATTCTATTTTCTCCTTCATTTACTCTTTTCACAAAGGAGACTAATCACTTCTTCACACTGATGAGTTCACAAAAATCTCCTTTTTAGCTTTTTTTCTAGTCACCTATGTTCTTTTTCCAAGTTTTCTCTGCTGGTCCTATGACTTTTGACTTTCACAGCACAGTTTCCTGCATTTGATTGTTTTACTTGAACATTTAATTGCTTCTCATTCCTGCAGACATTACTTGCCTGACATTTTATAACAAGATTTAATCAGGACGTTTACACTCATTTTTCTGGCAATAATCAGTAGAAACCAAAAGTGGCTCTTGGAGGAGACTAATTTTGTGAATTTTTATAGATAAACATCTAAAAAGTTTTGAAAGTATTGGAATTCAATCAGCATTTTGAAATTTTACTAGCATTTTGAAAAGATTTCTATTTTCCAGCTGAAAAGTGCTTGAAAATTAAAATATTTATTTACATTAATTTTAAGGTACCACCATGGGCTGTAGAGGGACCCTAAAGAAAAGGTGGTGTTTTGAGACATATCAAGATATTGAGCAGTTGTGAAGGGCTGTTGGGGAAGTGTAGGGGAAAGAGGAGGTAACAGACAGGATATATTTGGGCTCTGTAAGGCTATACCAAATTTTTTTTTTCCATCAAAACCCCCTGTGTACTAGCTGTTGTCAGTCAGGTTTTGGCTTCCACCATCCCCTTATGTCCTGCTTTGGCACACGAACTCCCATGTGCAGGGTGATGTGGGAGAAGGGTAACACCTTTTCCAATAAAGATGCTTGTCAGGCATGCTCCAGTCTTCTCTCTGGTTAGAATTTTCCTGTGTGGTTTATTTTTTTTTACAAAGCTTTTATTTCACAAGTGCTCTCCACATTTCTTAGTGCTCCTGAGATATTTGCCGTCTAATTGTTTGTGACACAGCTTGGTTGCTTTGGGAGTGCCTTACAGGTGCCCTGCTGAGGGGAGCTCAGCAAAGCATGATTCAGAAGAGAATTTAGAAATGTGGCTTGTTATTCAACACACCAAAGAGCAATAGAGGAAGGATAATCCATTGGTGTAAAAAACCTAAAACCTGTGGCAGAGCTGCTCTTTACAACTGGATGAAGTTTTCCATGCTAAGTTGGGCTAAGACCCAAAACCATTTCTAGTACCAGAGGCTCATCACAGCAGCACAAGTTACACCCCCCTGCCTTAGAGCTGGCAAGAAATGCTCACTCAGATTGGGGCTCAATTCAGCTTAATTTGTTGCTAATAAAAGATGTAGGCTGTGTAGCTACATATCTGTATTTGTTTTTGAATCTGCAGCTTGCTAACAAATACCAAAATCAGAGTGATTATATTTACATTCCAGCACAAATCATTCAAAGGAACATGATCAGACAGTGAAACTACAAAATGAGAGTTCATGTTTTCTTAATGATGGAGGTTTGAAAATACAGACAAGCTGGAAGCTCTGTTTAAAAAACTATTGAGTGAGTGCAAAACTGACAGAACGAATTTAGTTGATTTAATCCAGATGTTTGCATTTTCAGTAAGGCAGAAGACACATTAGTGAAAATTTATAAGAGTAGTGAGAACATGCATTATGAGACACTGGAGAGGAGAATGTAAACCAGAAGTGTCAGTGAGGATTTGGTGTATGAGTGTTTTGCTCCATTAGTATGTATTAGTGCAGCCAGCCATGTTTGAATTTCAATTTGACATAATTTGGAAATGCATCCTATTGTAATGCTTTGTTAAATTGTGTACTGGGGATTTAAAGAGAGTTTAAAGGAATCAGGCACTCTGGTGCCACCAAAATTCAGTGAGTCAGCTGTGGTCCTTCACAAAACGTGGTGGTTGCACATCTTTATCAAAACCTGTCCTAATGGCTTCAGCGTGGGTTGCAACCATTCCATCTAGGGCTGTACCTGAATTTTTTTTTTCCAAAACAGCAGCCAAAAAAGGATTGGGCAAAGTATTGCCCTTAGCTTTCCTCACTGTGAAACCAGTTATTAAATGCCAGTATATGCCAGTGTTGCAGCTTTGCCTGTGTGTCCACAAGCATTCATTATGCTGGCAGCTCTCCCTGCAGCACAGACAGTATCACCATTATATCAATATCAAATTTAGATTTCAACCTGGAATTCAGGGATTGTGATTAACCCTGTCATCACTTAAGATGATATATTTCTTCACTCGGTCCCTGTTTCTGGTAAGACCAAACACAATTCAGATGTTTTCAAGTTCCTCACAGCACCTCTCAATCCTGTTTCATGACTTTATTTCAATATGAAAGTATCAGTTACCAGAATGCACTGTTTGTTATATTTTTGAGAATTTTCCAGCTTTCCCACCTGGTACACTCAGCCTTGAGCAGACTTAAATACATATACAAATGTATCTCTATATTATCTTTCAGTAAAGCTTTCTTTTGCGTTTTATCCATATAAAGTGTGGCAATGGCCAGTGCCGTGGCAGGGATACAGTCTAGTTAATTCTGAGCTGTGGACAGATCTCTTTTATACTTTTCCCTTTTTTCAGTCTTTATGCCTTTTGTATTCTTAGTTGCCTGATTGACCAGTAACAAAAAGGAGGTTTTACCAACCTAGAATATGTTACAGACTCTCTGGTGACTAAACATACAGTGTTGGCAAAAGGAAGGCAATGCAGATTTGAGGAGTGGGTGGGTAACCAAGAAAATCTGAGGATTTAAAAAATAATTAGATTAGAAACGTAAGAAAAAAAACTTTGAAGAAAATTGGATACAAACTTATGAATCTGAAATGGTTTTGGTATTGTTAAGAAAAACATGACATTTAACATTGATCCCACATTTTAAATTAAACACTTTTTAGGAAATGGCTATGAAAAATGAAAATGAACAAAGTCCCCAGGTGACCCCCCCACCCGCCTTGACACTCTAGGGAGTTCTTCATGCTCCTGAATGCTGGGCTCTTGGGAAGGTTTACCCAAGGCTTGAACCAGATACTGGTTTGGATCAAAGTAGTTCTTGAGTTTGTTTGCCTCTGCCTTCTCTCTCAGCTACTTACAAACCATCTGAAAGAGAGAAATATACCTTCATCTCAATGCCAACCTGCTTCCTTGCAAAGGCTTTAAGGAAAAGGATTGAGGGAGGAGGGAATCTCTGTCTTTTTTTTGAATACCAGCTGAGGATTTTGCCTATACCTTCATTCTGCTTCAGCAAGAATGTGGCAAATAAATAGGTAATTTTTTCCTGATAACTATGAAAAAATTATACTCTCTCTTCTGTGTGTCTGGAACGTGTAACATCAGAGATTATTGATACACATTTGGTAGGAAACCCCTGCAGGACATGCTTACAGCAGTGCTCCTGTTAGAGTATTTTGTAGTTTAAATCATTACTTCTGAGTTTCCTATTTGACTTCCCATCATTAATTCCACTATGAAAACCAATTTGATGTTGAACATGAAGAACAATTGCTGAAGTTCACATTCGGAGAGATTCTCATTAATTTAAATGGAGTGGCAGGAACTGACCCTGAGTGAGTAAGGACACTTGGCTTTGTGTGTGCATTTGTTTTAGGCAATGAAAATGTGGTTTGAGAGCACTAATAGCATCTGCCTTAGATAAAAAACATACGAGCAATTGCCTGGAGAAACACTGAGCCGCTCACCTGGAAAACACAGTGTTTAAAGCATTATTTTTCACACCCATATTTGTCTTTTTAGAACAAAGAACTAGAGACATTCAGTCCCCAAGAACTAGAGCAATGATTTCAGATTTTCATTTTACTGAGACAGACTGCGAAGATGATTGAGCTAAAGTAATTTTTTTACATCTCTTGTCACAATTTTCACGACAAAATGCAAGTTCTAGACCTACTTTAGTTCTAACTCGCAATTATCGGGTTGTTTATTCTTTTAACACTTGACACTTCTAAGTACATCAAAGAAAAGTGCAGTTATACTACTCCACAGCCAGATCTTGTCATTATTCTTCAGGATGTCGATGTATTTCTGGAAAAGAAAGATTGTGAACCACTAAATATTGCAATGAAATGTTGCTAATTTTATGTCAGTGTGGCAGAGGCTGGTCATGGTTAGCAAGCAATTAAAAAGAGAGGTTGGTAATTATAGTCAGAGAAGGTCTCAATACTAAAGATTTTTCAAAGAAGGCATTTGCCTTTCAGTTTGCATGCCCAATTTGCCTAGAGAATGATCAAAATTCTTCCCTATAATAGTCTTAGATCTGTTTGCTTACACATTATATGAACGATATCAGGGAAATATGATTTCAGAGGTCATATATTTGTAAGTACTTCCCAATTTGCAGATGGTGCTGTAGTCTATCTGGCATCATTGGTACTTATAAAGAGGATACTTCTGATTGTTATTTTTACACTCTGATGAGGAAGAAAAGAGCCTAATATATCAGACTTCATATAACATCACTATAAAATGTGAATTGTAATTTTACTGGGGTTTTTTTAAAATTAGTTCTTGCTACTGTGGCTACACAGTGACATTTATTCTACTCCCTGTGTATCTGTTTTTTAAGTATACAGATGGTCATGCTGCATTAGACCTGTAATGATATCTGTTTCCAATTTTGACAGGAGGGAAAAGCAGGTAAATGGGCATTAGTATGGAGGAAGATATATTAAAAAATCTACCAAGGGCTCTTTTCTTTGGCCATTCTGTTTGGAGGTACACTCGGTATTTTTAGAGAGAAGTATGAACATATACAACATGTTTGCTAATGGTTCCAGTATCTGTTTTGATGGCTAATTTTTTCTCAGCATTGTTTAGCATTAAGTGGGTGGCTGAGAAAGAAAAAAATTGGAAGATAAAAACAAATTTATGCTCAAAAATTTTCTGAGCCTTTTGTGAATAGGAATGTTCTTTCGGCTTTGTTGATGAAGTTTGTACATGAAGGCAAAATGGTGGCTTGAACATTTTCTCCTCCTAAACCTGTACTGATCTCTCCTTTAGGAGATGTTTTCTCTAACTATTGCTTCCTGCTGGGTCAGAGTGAACTCACACAGTGCTTGCTTGAGAAGAGAAGGAAAGAAATTAAAATTCTAAGTGGTGGCAAGGTTTTGGACATGCTTCCCATGCCAACAAGATACACTGCTCAGCATACTGGTTTGGTGGCAGAACAGGTAAAAAATGATGTTTTTTTCTTTGTTATCCACCAGCATTTTCATCCTAGACAAGTGAAAACAGTACTGTCAAAACAGGTTTCTGAAAACATGTTTTATCTTTCAACCAACAGCCATTTGCCGATTAAAAAAAACGTTGTTCTGAAAAATGCCACACCAGGCTCTATTTTTGATCTTGTTGAGATCTTGGAACAATTGGTTTTTTGACTTTGAGTAAATGCATTGGTGCATGTTATAGTTGAATGTTCTTTAGCTCTTGTTTTGCCACAAGACATAAATGGGATTTCGTGATGTTATTCACTGGTTGCTGTTAATTACCTTCTTCCTGACTGAAAACATACAGTTTTCATAAATTTTTGTAATTTTGGTTACTATGTTTTATTGCTCTGTCTTCAGTTGTTACCTGAAGTCAAACTAGGTCATCTTTAAATCCCAAATGCTTTGAAACTTTTTTTAAAGGAGCCTAGAATTGGCTCTTTAAAAAGAAAAGGGATTGAATGCTGTTAAACCACTTGATTCTGGTGTTGGCTCCAAGGTCCCAGGTGTATACTCTGTACCCTTTATAACTTCTCGTCCTTCAATTTCTAAGTTTAAAGTGCCCAAGATAGAACAATAAGTGACATTAGTCCTTTTAGGCTCCATGACAGACTAATCATAAAGCACTCATGACTGGAGGAAAAGAGGATGCAGATCAAAGCCCAGTGCTGAGATTCACAGGAGTATTTGGGTGTGTAGGAATAAATCCACGAAGGGACCAGGATACGTCATTGCCACTGAAGTCGTGTGCCACTGGGATCCTCAGAGCTCAGATGTTGCTCTCTGGCCTAAGAGAAGCTGACATGTCTGTCAGTTGGTGCTCAAAATGCCCCGACTGAGATGCCACGGAGGGTCTGGGAGCCTGACTTGCACAGGAGGTTTTCAAAGCAGACTTGCAGACATTCTCACACAAGTCTCAGCTGAGGTCAGGACGTGCTCACCCCGGTGCCCACAGCCTCAGGGCTTGAAGCCATGAGATTTCCTTTTACCTCTGGGTTGGGTTCTGTCCCTAACACAGCCCAACTGCATATCACAGGTTTTAGGAAAATCCTGTGTAAAGTCCCATCTGGTTTAAGATACCCAGATAGATCAGCTGTTGTGAAACGGCCCTGATGTGAGAATCCTGCCAGAACTGAGGTCCTGCAGCAGAGGGGAGGAAGGGCACGGCCTGATCACAATGCAGGATGCAAACGCCTCCCATTCAACACCATATCAAGTTTAAACTTCTCTGCATGTATAAATAATTTTTCCTTCTTCCTCAACTTGTCTAGTCTTATCCCATTGTTTACTCCTGCCCTCACAGCCTTTTTTCCTGATATTCCCTGTAGCTGCAATAGTCCACCTGCTGTGGACCTACATTTTTTAATTCAGGCCCCAAGTGTCACATGTATATATGAGATGTCCCAACGCAGTCAATAAACTAAGCCCTCTAATGATGCAAATTTTCACAGCAACATGGCTGGAAAAAAGCTATGACAGTCTGTGATCTGAAGGCTGTAACTCTAGAAGTCCTGCTCTTAGACATCTGTGCATTAGGGACCCTGTCATGAGAATTCAGCATTCTTTGAACTGTCCCTGCACTATCATTCATTAACTCATAACTACTCATTGAGTGCTATTTGTATAATGGGCCTAAAAGCTGGTATTTCTGCTCTATTGTGTATTCCAGTTATACTCATCATTAAAGAGAGCTCAGCCTTGCTGGGTACACAGTTTATTTTTCCATCCCCTGTCATTTTAATTTTGTCACTTCAAAGACCTCTTTGAACCTGGATTTGTGTTAGCTAATGACACAGAACCTCTCTGCATACAGCTTGGCAAGAATAAAGCATATTAACAAGCAGACAGGGTAGAACAGGTTTGCTCCCAGTGGGAGGTTTGTTGGCATGTTCTGCTTCCAGTAGTATAGAAAGGTTTCCCTCCTTTCTCAGGGATGGTGCTGTTGTTACTTTCTCCAGTTCATATTTCTGTCAAGTGAGGGCATGACACAGATGGCAGCCAGTCTGACACAATCATGATAAAACTACCAAATTATCTGGAAGAACAAGTCCTTCAGTGCCTATGTGTGTGTGCAGTCACAGAAGTATTGTTTTAGTGAAACAACTTAAAGTACTTTAATGTATTTAGAAAAAAATATTTATGAATACTTGCACCCTAGGTAGGTTTAATGAAGTATTGTCCGAAAAATTTTAACATTAATGGTCAAGTTAATTTAATTTTAAAATTCATGAAGTTCTTTTGCTGAGCTGCTGTTTTTCTTTCTCAAGTAAGCTGTTGCAATTTCTGAGTTATTTATCGAAATATGATTACTGGCACATCAAGTCAGCAACAGCAGCCTTGCTTTTTCCTTTTACAGCTTTATGAGGACCACTTTGTTAGGCACGTAGACCTTTGGCAAGGCAGAAAAACTGTTCTGTATCTTGACTGCTTTCCTTCTCACCTTGATGAGATGTGGTGGGGGACAAGCTGCAAAGGATCCAGTAGAAATGTGCTGTGGTAGTTACCATCAGGCAGTCTGGCTGCAGGGCCAGCAGGGAAAGGAAAGGAAAAATTCTCTTCAAAAATTGTGGGTAGAAAGTATCTTACCAATGGGTTGAATGGGGATATCACATGTAAAACCATATTGAAAAGAGAATCACTTGTTGACACGTGTAAATCAGAGGTGAAGTGCCCATCAGCCAGGATGCTAATGTAGGGAAAGAGTAGAGGTGCACCATGTCAGTCTTAGCACTGGAAAGGGCAAAAAGGAAACACATCCTTTATGTAAAGCCAATGTCTTGCTGTTAGCATAATAAAAGCCTTAATAGTCTTATCCAGGAGTGCTTATGATCAAATTTTAATTATTACAGAAGAAAGAAAATAAAAGAAAATGGAAATTAATACTGCCATGGAGAAAAAGCCTCAGTAATAACAATGCAGTTAAAATTGTGATACACACACTTTCTTGCAGCTACCCCTTTCCCTGGTTATTTCACCCACGGGGTTCCAAGGTTGGTGGCTTCATCCTGTTGCACATGTGGGGAAAGATGAACTATCAGCATCATGAGAAGATGATGAGAGAACAAGACATCAGGTTAATGGTTTCTTCATTTTTTTCCTCAGATCCGCTTGGAGTAATTTTTGTTACAGCTTTTACACCTTGCTTGTGCAAAATACCTATTTTATTATTTTATTTTATTTTATTTCATTTTATTTTATTAATTATTTTATTTTATTTCCCCCCAAATCCACTGTTAATAACATCCAGTTGACTATACTCAGGTGTTCTTCTTCCTGAAGAGAAATTAATTTCTAATTTTTAACATCTTTCTTGAGAACTTTGTTATCTGTGATAATTGTATTTGTTAGTCACTCATACATTTGCTTCTTATCCTCTCAAGTATACTTCTTGTGGTGGCTCATCCATCAAGGGTATGATTAAATTTACATTTCTTTGTCTAGAGGGAAAATGCAGTACATGACCTCTCCTCTAAGCTAAATTGTTTTTACATTCCCAAATAGCATTTTTTTGCGTATGCTCAGGTGTGAAGAAATTAATGCTTCCTACATCATTCACTAATTAAAGACACTTTAGTATACAGAAAAACAGACACCAGAGCTCAAATCCAAATCCTGTGGGGGAATGCTCTTTCCAATCTTTTGCTGTTTTCCAAATCCTTATTACATTTCTGAAGGTGAAGCACACATGATTACTCTGAAGCCTTAAAGCAGAACCCTAGAGAATTTCATATCATGTGGTATAAAATGCTCTGAAGTTGCAAAGTAGAACTTGAGGTGCTCAGAAGCCTGATTTTTTCACATCTAGTCATTTGTAAGGAGAAATTGTTGTTTCCCAGACATGACATCACCAGAAGTTTTGAGACTTTCCATGTGAGGCAATTTTTTGTAATAACAGGGGAGGCATTAAAAGCCTTTAAAAAATCCCAAAAGAAAACCAAAATCCCAACCCCAAGAAAAGGATATTTTATGACTTTACTGTGCTTGGAATGATGAAAAAGACCATTTTAATCCATGAATTTAATATTGTGACAGTGAAATTCTGCCTCTCATGTCTGCAAAAATATTTCAATTAAAGTTTTTACTTTTCCATCAGGCTGTGACAATATTGTTCATCCATTGGTTTCAAGAAACTATTCTTCCATGTCTCTTGATATGGCTGCTCTGCTCCCCAAAAGGCAAGGATGTATTTATTATATGTTACCCATTTTGTGGTTCATACTTAGAGGCATCCTATTAGCTTGTTGATTGACTCAGTGATCTTTCCAGTAACACAGTTAGTATGATGGGAGGAAGAGGGAAAAAAGAACTTTGAGGAATTGGGCTGCAGATAGAGATATTTTGGACTAAATTATAATTATTTAGGGCCTAATCCAGTATGAGGCTGTTTGACAACAGTAAAAGCAGCCCAAATTATGGTAGTTGTGTGCTGGTTGAAGTCATAGTTGTTTGGGGTTATAAAAATGTCTTGGATGATAAAGACAATAAGATGCTGCTATATTGCTGTTTTTCCTCCGTTCCAGTGAGTGAACATGTTTTGCCATTATATTCACTTAACAGGGACAGACAGAGACAGAAGAAACAATTTAAGTGAGGAAATAATCACAGTGACTCAGTGCACGTATGGCAGTATGAAACCTCAGCGAGAGCACCAAGGCACAGACTGTTGGAGGAGTCAATGCAGACAGGGCAAGGGTTCACCTACAAATTGGTGATTTGTTGGTAGTTCAGAAACCAGGAGCATTGTTCCAGTGATGATGTCAGAACTCTGTTGTAATTAATGAAACCCTATCCATCAGAGAACTGGATTGAAGAGCCTTAGGTGCAGTTAAAGTATGGAAATTTTTTTTCTTTTTTTTTTTTTCCTAGTAGTGCTGGAATAAATAGCCCTGATTTGCATAGTGACTGGAGAAAATTAGAAAATTTTGGGGATTTTGGGTACCTATGGGATTTTAGGCTTGTTTCCTGTCATTTAGACCTCTAGCTTACTAGTTGAGCATGTGAAGTAAAAATGAAACAAAAGGCATCCCACAAAGAAATAGGCTGAAAGCATTTTAGAATTTTCTTAGGAAGGTGTTGCCATCTCTGTTCTACTGGGATGAGGAATTTTCCTGTGCCAGGGGCATGAAAGACTTGTGGTTTCCACACTATAGACAGGAACAAGAATATCCTGAGTCTTCAGTTAGAGCTGTTCTGAGTGTGCCAGTTTGATGCTCCACCTCCAAGAAAACCCTGCCCTCAACAGCAGTGCATGTTCTGGGTTGCAGATTCTGCCAGAAAGATGAATTTTCACCACAGGAGCCAGGTATTGCCTTGACCTCCACCACTCCCTGTGATCTTCTGTCACCACCTGGCATCTTGTTTTAAAAAACACATTTCTCTTCAAACTCCTGTTTCTTTTTCATACATTGATGGATGACCTGGCAAAGGTCTTAGATGCTAGAAAAGGTGAGGATAGCATCCCCCTCAGCCAAAATGCAGTGGGGTGGGGCATGGATTCCTTTGCTCCACATACAATAGGAAGTAATACAATCTTCTGAGAGATGGGAAACTTCAAGTTAGCACTATCCTTGGTTTGGACAGGGATTTGAAACAATTTTGCAGACACTGAGCAAGTCAGAAGTGTGCTTTGGTGGGTCTTTCCCAGTGTGTTCTGGAGAAGACTCATTATAAATGATGTGAATGGCCACTTGCAGAGGGGTAGGATCTTGCTATCCCCATAGAAACAAACTTACCAAAGTAATATAGTGTTATTCTTCCTCCATGAATTTGAAGACTATAAAATTAGGAAGATGCTGATTGTTGCACTTGTGGAGAGTCTGAAAACTGCAGCCTGGCATCTTGTGGCTTTACTTCTTTGGCTGTTTCCTCTGAACATCCCTGCAATTGTATGTAATTTAGGAAGAATATCCCAAGAAGAACATAGAGGTAAGACAACTGTCTTCAGACAAGGCTTATTACTCTTATTGTTCTTGCCATGTGTTTGTTATGAATTGACAGAGGAATTAAGCACTGACTGAATCATTTTACAGAGGAGGATGTCAGAGGATGCATCTTCTCAGCATCAGTGTAGGACACTTAGCTTAGTACAGACTCTTCCTCTGATCACCAGCACGTTGAAGAAGTCCCCTTGTGATTTTTTTATAATGAAGTGAAGATGAAAAAAAAGAAATCAAGACTGAAAGAAATGCTGATTTATTCAGATTCAGACAAGCTGGCAAGGTGGATTCTTTCCTGCCTTCTATGTTAGGAATGGCTTGAAATCCTCTGCAAGAACTTAATGAATAAAAAACACTGGACTACAAAGAGAGAAAGACCAAAGAGGTCATCAGAAATCCTATATGGTTAAACTTTATCTTAAGTGATGATCACTGGAATCAAGTTTAGGGGTAAAACTGTACACCTTTGGCTGAGTCTGTAGCAATCCTTCCCACACATTGATCAGGCTTCTCCCGTAACCTTCCCGGCCTCTGCCCTCACTGTCCTCAGTCTCTGTGGGTGGTACTTGTCCTAGTTTGCCACCTTTCAGTTTCTTCCACTGCTCTTTTTATGCTTTTCTTAAACAAAACAAAACAATTCAGCTGAACCCCACCACCTTTTCTCTCATCTTCTGCCATAGTTTATTCAGGATGTAATTTTTTAGGTGATATAATGTAATATTCCAGGAGATACTGGGTTGCCAAGCATTTAGGGATGATTACCACTGTCTTGTTTATTTCTTTCCCTACTGTTGTCAACTCTTTCAGGATTTTAAATTTGGCTCCATTATAAGGTATCTATTTTGTTATCCTTTACCTTGTTATGGGTGTGTATTTTCAGTCTGAGCCTTTTTAATATTTTCAATCTATTTCATACATTTAGATCTTAATTAAGCACTCAGAATTGCTGTATTTCATACTTCAGAGCTGTATTTAAGACAGTTTCTATACTAAGGAGACCTATATTCTTTATTTTTCTTCTGTAAAACAGGAAGAACAGAAATTAACAGGAATTTTAAATTACCCCCTTTTGGATTATATTTGTTTGACTTCAGTGATATCTCTGCATCATGAAAATGCAAAGACTTTGATAATAAAGTCACAGATTTTTTGATTCTTTTCCTCTTACTCTAACACATAAAGCCTTTTTTTTTCATTTCACACTTCACCCAGGGGTGAGTCTATTCATTATGATAATAATGTCATACAACACAGTATTTAAATTATCTCCACAATGCAACTCATCCAGAAAAAATATAGTTATAGAGTTTATAGTTTACGCCATTTTTGCTGCACAGAGTGGATTGTGATGTATGTTTGACTTTTCCACAGCTCAGGTTTGTAACCCTCTATGGCCTCAGCCAAAATACATTGTAGCCAAGAGGTTTGTTTGCACTGAGCTCAAATAAGACTCATTTACCAGGCACTTAAATTTTTTTCTGTCATTCACTGCCATTTTTAATCTTCTGTCTTTGCATGAAATACAAGTGCCTGTTATGCAGCCAACATTCTTGATGCTCTGGTAATATCAGAGATATAGCAATTAAAATATTTTTTCTGGGTGGGTGAATGTATTTGTCTTCATTAAATCTTCATTTAAAAGAATAACCCAGAGGGAGTTTGTAAATTAACCCAGATATGAGCTTTTATAAAGCAAACACAGGTTCATTCTTTGAATAAAAATTACATTTCACTGAATTTGTTTCCACTCTCAAGGAGAGAAAACACATTATTGAAAGGCCAAATGAGGGGCAAGTCACATCAGGGTAGTTTGCCTTGCCAGTATCAAACAACACTCAGCCTTACTCTCCCATGCTGAGTAACTCTATTGGCGTCCTATTTGATTTTTAGTTTAAGAAATCTGGGTAATATTTTTTCCATGAGGAAATCAACTGAACTATGGACAGTGTGATGCTTTGGCTACAGAAAATTTACCTCTAAAGAGGTTTTGTAAATGTTTTATTCATTGCAAAACATCTGTTTCCATGTTTTATCAGAATGCCCCAAAGTTGTTGTGTGTTTTTTCTGTGTTGTTTAAATCTATTCTCTAAAGACCTGTATTCAAGGAACTTTGATACAATATCAATTATGTTTTCACATCTAACCATGTTTTTTTCTTGATCACAGCTGGGCTATTACATCCTTTGAAGCAAAATTCACTTCACAGCATTTCAGCCCAGTGCTTTGCCTTTGAGCACATTTGCAGCCCAGCTAACTTGCACAAATTAGATATTTTTGAAGCTCAGTTGATACGAAAAGAAAACCCCAAAACTAGTTGATAAAGGTTCTCGGTGTTTTGTGCTCTTAATTCTCTGAGTAGGTGACTTGTCAGATTAAAATAATAACAGCTTACAAAACCCTTCACAGCTCTAACTCTGTGAAAGACAATTTTCCCAGATATATATGTCTAAGCCTGGCGATAGATAAGTAAAGAAAACCTAAATTCCCAAGTTCTCCTTGCCCCCTCTGCTATTTCTAGCAGTTCCTCCTGGCCTGTAGCTCACTGTTTCTTCGGGCTCTTTTAATCAACTGACTGAATGGTTTTACTTTGCCTTCAGTGCAAATACTGAATGTGCTGATCTCTGGCTCCTAAAGAGCCTTGTGACTACTGAGCCAAGAATTCAAAGCTTGTGTTCTATGTTACACTACAAAGCAGGAAAAACTGTTGCTTCACTGAAAGTCAGGAATATCATCTGTCTCATGAAAATTACTTTTTCCTATATGCATGCTATATAATGAAAAATATTGTCATTCTTGTTCCATTCAGGCAGGCACATAATTAGCACTGAAATATTTCCATATCTTTAGTCCCGTCATATGGTAGAAAGCTGAGAAGAGAGCAACACTGTTATTCCATCTAGGTTTTAAATAAACCTATTAAATGCAATGTATTTTTAGATGGGTTTGGTAAAAAAAATAAAACAAAAACAAACAAACAAACAAAACCCAAAAACCACTGCCAACCCCCCCCGCCAAAAACCAAACCAAAAAATTGAACTGTTCAGTATCCTTATTTCATAATGCACTTTGTCTGTTCTTTAGTGGTTACATCAATCAGAGGTTGTGATTAACTGTGTAACATGGCCTTTGATTAGAGATCTTCAGTTTCTGTTCTGTTCTGTTTTTTCTTTCACATCAATAGAAATAATTCTTTCCTACCTAGAAAGAATTACTTAGAGTAAATGTTTTCTGGTTTGCCAAAAATACCAAGCATCTGGTGTGCCTAGGTCACTGATGGCTGTGGATGTACCCATTAACACACAGGAGGGACAGCCCATGGCCCCAGAGCCAGGCAGACCTTCTTCACTCCAGCTGTGAAGGGATGAGGGCTGCAAGAAAACCTGTTCCTGTGAGCAAAGGAGCAAATCCTGCTTGCTCTCAGTGGGATATGTGCATCTCATGCTCAAAACCAGTTTAACCTGGGTCAGGTGCACAGAGGAAAAGCCCCAAGTTTTTACCACAGTTTGTGAATCAAGAGAGAAGTGTTCACATTGAGCCAATGAAATAAACGTTTGTGGTGGGTGTGTGATGCTGGAGTCATGCTCAGTGCCTTCTGCAAGGGGTCCTTGTAGCCTGGCTATTCAAATAGAGCACTGCCTTCCCTCAGCCCCCTGCAGCCAACATAAACCTCATTAACAATTTCAGCCCTAGGTAATGAAAACTGTAAATCTGTGATACTCCCCTGCCCAAAAAGGAGCTGCACTGGCTGAAAAAAATTAATCAGCTCACTGCACTGAGAAATAGTTTAATCCTCCTGCGGTGGGGAAGGAGGGGGGAATGAACAAATATCTTCAGGGAGCAGGGCTGGCTTGTAACTCATCAGTGAAAAAGAACGGCTTTTAAAGGAGTTTAACTTTCCAATTGTTGTAAGGAAAAACACCCAACCCACCTATTTAACACTCTTCATTTAATATTGTTTCTTCTGTCAGTGAGAAAACCAGTCTTGCCTACAGACAGATTCTCTGCAGCTGCCCATTCTCACAGACCTCTGTAAGAGGCAAGAGCAGCTGTGCCAGACCTGACACGTGCCACTGGCAGCAGAGGAGCCCGAGACCAGCAGGGCTCAGCAAGGTAGGCTAGCAGCACTGATGGCACGGGGTCAGAGTGCCCAGTGTGATTGAGAGAAAGATTAACACAGCCTCATGCACTAGATTTATAGGCAGTGGCACAGAATAATTGGTGGAAAGTTTTCCCTCCATTCCAAAGATGCAGAAGGTGGAATACTTACAGGTTTACAAAGCAGATCATTATGCAGAGGGTCTATTTTTGATCTACCTAAGTGATCATTATTGGTTGTGATCTGTCATAAGCCCCACCCAGATGGCAGAGAAATGAAATTCAGTGAATTGAGAACTGATCCACATTCAGTTGCCTGTTAATGCACATTTCTCTATGAACGTGCACATCAATACTCGTGTATTCTGAAGAAAGGACTCTACAGATGTAGTTTTAAGAGAATATTTGTGATTAGGCTGGCAATTATTCTGAACTCAAGGAAATTTCCTGGTTTTACTCTTTACTGGTGCTCTTTGCACTGATGAGAATGAAAGAACCTTGTGAATAAAATGGTTTGCAAACCTTGTGAATAAAATGAACATTAAACAGACTGAGGAAGTTGTGAAGCTCACTTTTAAAACTATGTTAAACTTTTCAGTATAACATGGGAAACCAACAGGGTTCTCAAAAGTTGTTGTGATAAACTATATCTAAGATTGAAAAAGGAGATTCACTTTTTAAATTTTTGAGTCCTTGAGTTATATAAATTGTGTAAAAGACATCTGCATGAGAGACAAGGAACAGGAATTTGCAAGGGAAACCACTGTTTCATTTGATGGAAATAATTTCCAATAGGGCACAGCGGGGAAAAATTTTTACTGAGATCTCTGAACCAAATTGTATTTAAATTGTACTTAGGCTGAGCTATTGCTGGTGACTTACATGCAGGTTATACATCAAACTAGTAACTCAAATATTTATTAGTCATTCAAATATCAGTAATAATAAGACTGTCTATTTAATCTATCTACTATTTAGTCTACTTAGTTTTATATTCTGTCCTCTTAATACTCAGTGTGTTATAGCAAGCTATAATATTTTTAAAGGGTTCATTTAAGAAAAATGCCTTTTGAATTGGGTTATTTAAGAATTACAACAGCACCTGACAAGTTATTCCAGAGAAATAATTTGAACTCATCTCAATGTAAATGAATTTTCAGGAAATGTGAAATGAATTTTCAGGTAATGTCATACATTACTTCAGCAGTGCAAGGTAGTGCAAGATTAATGATAAGGAATTAAAAAGAATGTAGAGAGGAGTAGGAAGTAAAAGTGTCACAGTTTTTTGCTTCCATTGATAGAATGGATTTTTTTTAAATTATACTTTTTATTGAATATTTATTTTATATTTTACTTCATGGTTCAAACTTTATTAGTACATAGATTTTGAAGTGGGGCTGGGAGAGTTTTCACTGCCCTGCTCTGTTAGCAAACCTCAGGCTGGCATTGGCCATCAAAGGTGTCATTTTCCTTTAGTCCAAATACTTTTGCTCAGAATAAGTTCAAGGATGACTCTAGGATGACTTTCCTAAGTTTTATTCCCATGAAGGAGGATCTCTTGAAGCTGTTTTGTCCTGCATGTAGCAGACACTGCAGCAAGAGTGATTTTGTAGTTGCAGGGTTTGGACTTCCCAGCTTTCCAAATTCCAACTGTAGCCCCCAAAAAACGCCCATGGTGTATGGGGATCTCTCTCTCTCTCTTACTGGATTTTATTTTATTTTTTTTTTTTCCAATCATTGTGACCTTTATCTTTTCTATCAACTTCTCCAAACCTAGGAAGGGATGATGGTTATATTATTTAAATGAGTAAGTTCCTTTGTGGTTCAGCTGATTCAGCCAAACTTGAGTCTGTTTTGCCAGCTGAAGCCAAGATCCTTCTAGCACAGTGGTTGCAATTCACCTCCACTTTTGGCTTTAAACTTGTAGTTGTCCTCACAGCCCCACTCTGTATGAATGGTCTTCTACATCTATATCCAGATTTCCTGAGCTAGAAAGCAAGGTAACTTAGACACTGTGGCTGTGCAACTTTGCCAAAGCATAGCTTATAAAGAATGACTTATTTGTGGGGAAAAAAACCCCAGTGGTGGGGATTCAGAATTTTAGAAGCATCTGAAAGACTGTATTTGGTCCAAATCAACCTCTCTTTTAGTTCTGATGCATCAGGGAAACCTTGCAGATGTGTATTGGAATTTAAAACACGAGTGCCGGAAAAGCAGTGACTGCTGGGGTTTGGGATAACTTTTGCTGCTGTGATTTTCATCACCTCACATCCCTTACTCTGTCCTTGGGCAAAATCATTAAAGTATTGAGGGTCTAGTCAATAAATTGAAAAACATAAATGTACAGAAAAACAGTTCACCTCCACGGAGCTGAAAAATACAAGGATTTCTTTGTATACCACAAACACATATTTCTTAGTCATTCCTGTCTGAAATGTTCATATTTACACATCCCTCTTCTCCCTTGCTTTTCTTTATCCAGCGTTAGTTATACCTGCTGGGCAAGGAAAGCAAGATTGTTTTTTGTTTTCTTGGTACTACAGAACAGTTCTTTGGAGGATTCTACCTCACGGTGTTTTTCACCATCTTCAGTGTCGGAAGTCATTTTACCATCTATAGCAGCTGTACTTGACTTTACCACACAGCTCATACTCCTTTTGTAACTTAAACAGACCCTTACTACAGGGGAATTTTAAAATTCCATGGCCTTTTCAGCTTATTTATATGACAAAAAAAATGGAGTCCTTCTTATCAGTTAAAGAGCATGGAATCCAAGGATGTCAAGAATAAAGGTGAAGGACATTAATAACTTCTTTAGGGTATGCAGCCTACTTATCCAAGATAAACACTAGTTTTTATTAAATTTATATATTTTTCCCATTGTTTTTTTTTACCATTTTCCCTCCCCTATAAAGTTTTAAACTGTATGATGTTTCAAACAAAGGCATTAGTGTAGATTCTGATCTGAGCTCTCCCCTTGTTGTTGGTTTTGTATGACTTCAGAATGAAAATAAATGAAAGAGAAAGGAAGTCCCTGGTTTCCAAGAAAGCTATACACTTAGAACCATTTTGCTACCAGTGCAGATGATGGAGATTAAATATTTTTTATTGAGTAGTAGAAACTTAAAATGAGTGCAGCCTGCACAGAGCAAACAGTAACAATGCAACTTACTGTACCTAAAAGTTTTTTAAACTGAAATGCAGAAGGATTGTGTTTAGGATTTTCTTTTCTCAAGACTATGTCCAGCCCTGACATGTATGAATGTTAGTCTCCATTATACCAGGGCTTCTCACTTTTGATCTTCACGGGGCAGCTGCAGGCTCTGCCTTCCAGGGATGTGTAATAAGGTGCTCTGTAATTCTCAGGCCAAAAAAGTTCTGGGAAATCAGGTTTATTGTCATCCTACCCCAGTTAAAGGGGTGAGATGCAGTTATCTTAGAGCTCAAAGCTGGGGAAACTGAGGGTCACTGGAGACCAAAAAATAATGGTAAGGTATGGAAATGAGAGTACTGATAGAAACACATATAATAAGAATAATAAGAAATACTAGCTCTGACATTGGTTAGACAGAAATGGGAAAAGTAGTCAGGTTAGTAACTATACAGACCCTAAGGATGGAATAACTATTTCTTGCCTCTGTTTGATGTATTAGAGGGTACATTGGAAGGTACTTATTTTTCTCCTCAGTTACTACTGAAATTGAAAGCAGCTGCAATTAAAACAAATCCTTTTAAAAAAATCTGAACTTGAATGCAGGAGTTTTTAGACTTCCAGCCAAGGAATTATCTTCAATAAGATAATTAATAACTCTAAGGAAGTTTCAGAAGACTGGCAGAATATTAATGTTTGATTAATATTGAAAAATTATGTACAGGAGGCTGGGGTAATTTCAGGCCTAAGAAATAGCTTAACAGCCTATAAAAGTTAAATAATAAAGTGGCTGATACATAACTCAATTAGTAAAGGTAAACAGAACAGAACAGCAATCAACACTGGTCTCTGGGAAACAGGACTGATAACTGCAATGAGGTATGATGAATTCCTTATGACTTCTGCCTTCTCAGCCTGACTGGAAAATCAAAGATAGAGCTTAATGTTGTGCCTGTAGTGTCACTTCTACTGCAAGCAACATTCAACAAATGCTGCTGTGATTCTACTTCTGAAAGCCTTGAGAAGCAAAGGGAGGTCATAGTCCTCTCCTTCAGCCTTCAGAACGTGCATTGGTATTAAAAACATTTTAGTGGGAAGATTATGGACCATATTTTTATTTTCAGAGCAGGAGGAGAATAAAAATTTTTCAGAGAAAAGTCATTGAAAAAAACCTCACCAAAACAAGTAAAGAAAATTATACATTTGTTAGTGATATGACAGATCAGTCGCTAAATCGGGGATGTTTTTTGCTGATAGCAATGCATATAATCAATTTTGATGTATAAACAACTTGGAAAAAATAGATCAAATGCATATCTAACTTGCACTGGAGAAAGAAAGAGCTCTACCCTAGCAATTAAGCTACAGGTAACCTCAGTACTGTTAATACCAGAAAATAGTATAAGCAAAAATGGGTGGAGACCTCCTCATTGTAGGTGAATTTTCTTTGACATATTCACCACAACCATGCTGAAACTTTTGTCTTTGGTGTGTACCCATTAGTTTCAGTGTTTATTTAAATGTTTCACTGTTTGCAACCATGCTCTTAGAAAAAATTTCAATATAGAGCATATCTATTTCTTTTTTTTAAGTGGCTATGTTTGGTTGCAACATTTTTAGTAGAGAGTCTGTTCAATTTATGAAGAAATGAAATGTAAAATACGAACAAGGAGAAATTCCCTGGTCCTGACTTTTTTCCAACTTACTAGCGGATGCTTCCCAGTGGTTATTAGAATAGGTAAACTTAGCAAAAATTAGTGGTTTCAGATATGATTAATAAAGAAAATATTTCCTGAAATAAATGTATGTGCAGAAATTTATTTTGTATCTATTGTAAAGGCTGAATCTTGATTTTTTTTCTCAAAAGTTTATTCAAAGTGAGGAAACAGTAGACAATGCTGAAGTGGGTAAAAGAGATTATGAGAGCTGTGAAAAGGAGAAATGAAAGCCAAGATGAGCCAGTTTGATAAAAGACTAAGGAGATAACATAATTCAAAGGCCAAGTCACAGTTCGGGCTTTTGTGAACTTGGCAAATGTTTGGCCAAGAAAATCAGCTCAGAGAAGGTTACCATTCATTTCAAAGACTGTCAATATATCTGCTAGCTGGCCTCTTCAAGCCCCCGGAGGAGTAAGGGTAGTTGGAAATTGTGACCTAATGTTATATAATGTATCAAAGCATATATTTTTTTCCACGGCCATTAAAAGTGACTTGAGAGCTCTCTGCCTCTTGCTGGTTCTTTGCTTGGACAGGTTGTGTGGCAGTTGAGTAATTATCACTTCTGAGCACTTTTCAGGCTGCAGACTGGGTTGAATTCGAGCCAGCCTGCAGAAAGCTGCTGACTTGTTTGCAGGTTGTCTGGCTAAGGGAACAGATCATTAAAATGCTGCATTGCAGGTAATGCAACCAGCCCAAAGCCTAGTTTGTAAACCCATCAGCTCCAGGCTGTGGCTTGCTTTCTATGTGGTTTGTTTTTCTAGATCTATAGTGATATTGATCTTGCTGTATCCTAAATCTAGGACTGAGCTTTTTGTACCTCCTAGGGAGGTGCCCATGGCTTGCTCTCCTGCCTTATGCCCACCTGTTTGGACTGCAGGGTTGGAGTTCTAGCCTCTCCTTCCTTCTTGTACTCTAAAACATCTGCTGACACTGATAAGCCAAGGCAGCAGAGCTCAGGAGTGAGGAAAAAAATTACATTTGTTAAGCCTGGCATAAGATTTTCTGATTAATGGTATTACAAGAGAGATAGATATGAGACAGCTGTTGTTATTAAATAATTCTGCTTATTTACTCAGAAAAATGAACTGCCTGCAGCACTGAGCTCTAGGGACTGCCTGACCATAGTGGATGAAAGATCAGTTGTGAGATTTACATTTGTTTGGTGGGCAGCCAACATAAGAATTGATATAACTGGACATATTCATAAAATGTTAATTATCTAACGAGAAGATTTTTCTGAGGTCCTTGGGTATAAAGAAAACAGAAGAAAAATCCCATAAGTAAAATATAATCAATTTATGATTTTATGTTGTTTTCTCTTTCTTCCAATACTGTTCACAGAAGATCTTGTTCCTTCCTCTGGACCGGACTTTGCCCTTGTGGTTGTTCTTTCCTCACAAATAAATACACAAGTACCTCACATAAATACACAAATACACTTCTCTCAAATGCAACAGCAGTTCCTGTAGGGTGTCTCCTGTCAATGCAGACAATGCCTGGGCAGACATAGGGGCTGTTAGAAGAAAACAGATTTTCAAGTGTTGAGGCAAGTTCCAGGCTCAGAATTTCCTACTTACTCATTCCTTCCTCCTGCTTTTATAGAGCTTCTTGTAGCCTCCAGGAAAGGTATGACAGCATTTCAATAGAGATTTTGAAAGAAGTAAATTAGCAAGAGGACTATGACTGGCATTTGTATGTTGAGATGCCATGACCTCTAACCTCCCACTGGGGAAAAATTCATCTGAAGTCAACTTTGATTTTTTTTTTTAATATCTTAGAAAGCTTGTTTACATTTTCAATGTACATTTACTCATGATCAGTTTAGGGTCATGTGTTTCTACCATAATTATCTTTAAAATTACATAACCTTTTTTCTCATCTTGTCTTTATTTCACTGATTTACAGCAATATAATATTTTAGCCCTTGCAGCTGTGGTTTTATAAGATTAAACAAAATCTGTTGATTTCTCTCAGAAATTAGCTTCTTATTACTCTGAACAGGTTAGTATTTATTTTTCTGCCTCATACTGGTTTCAGTTCATCTCTTTTCAACATCAGTGGCCAGGATTACATATGGTGCAACAAAGCATGTTTAACTTGTGCCTTGTAAAATGGCATTAATGACTCCTTGTCTCTGTGGAAAATACTTTTCCTGATAAGGAATTACAATAATCTTTTTCATGTCTGCATCACATTGATAGCTTGTAGTAATATGATTGACTGATACACCTACTTCCTTCTCCTTCATTGTCACTTACAGGCTGGAAGCCCATCATCTGTGGCAAGAAAATGCTTCTTTCTGTGGACATGGCCATAGGATTTTTAGAATTAAACATCTTTTCAAGGTTGTACAGTACAGTACATGTGCTTCTGTACATGAATCCATAGACAATCCAATCCACAAACAGTACCATGTTGACTATACCTCCCATCTTGTTTCCTTTGCAAATGACACAGATTGTTGTTTTTTTGAGGTGCAGAAAATGCAATTTTTTAAAAAAGCAAGCTCTATTCCTCTGAGTCAATAAATATCTTGAAAGCTAAACCTACCTGAAATAAAAAATGAGACATACCTCTTTATGTGCCAGGTTTAGTAATAAAGACTAACTTCTACAGTTCTGCATTATAAATCCTAAAAAATTAATTTTTCAACTGTTTGTAGTTAATCAAAAAGAGTGTCATAAAAAGCTATTGGAAGCATGACTTCAATAGGTGCTTGATGTTAAATACAGCTTCATTATTATAATGAAGAACCTTATGTCTTTTATGGTTACTTAAATCTCAGTTGTGAATGACACCACCAGATTATCAGATATCAGCCTAGACCTTTTCTATATGGTGAAAAAAAACTAAATCAAATTAACACACCTAATTATTTCTAATGAGAATTGAGAACTAGATAACTCCATGCTACATAATTGGGTGTTTTAATTGTTTGACTAGGTTGAGCTAGGAGGGGGGTAACCCTGCATTGCTAGTGTTTGTACTTCACATAGCTCAGACTGTGTTTTATCTCTTTAGTATTTTGATAATGACATACCATTTTTAGCTCTGTGATAAAATATTTTCTACAATTTTCATTGAAATACGTAGTAAAAACCACCAAACCTCTTTTGCATTAACATGTTTCAAAGATGTAGAAGTGATTTTAGAAAACTTACTTTGAGAACAAATCCTTCAGTGAAGGTTTCTGACTGTCCTCAGAAAGCCCTTTTGCTTGTTGAGAGACTTTTTCCCTTGTTTCTCCTTCCTAGGGTTACTTGTGGTTATTTTCCTTGGGTGAAAAAAGAGGTTTTACCAGGTGTCCTCTTTCAGCTCATGCCTAGAACAGAGCAAGGAGGGGATGCAGAGCAGATGTGTTTCAGCTGGGGCAATAGTACTGCAAGGGCTGGTGCAATACTGTGTGGTTTTATAGGGTTATCCTGGCCCAGCTCCCTGCACCTGGAACTTGCTCACCTCCACTGTGAGTGGTCCTGCAGGTCCTTCAGGAAACTGGGTCAGAGCCATGTGTGCCAAATCCTTCACCATCTGTTGCCAAGTCATCGCCCTGGTTGCTTGCTGCCAGGCCTGGACTGCTCGTTTGTCTCAATTAGCTGCACATATTGATTGGGTTTGCTCTGTTCTGTAAGGGAAGATGTTTTGTGGCTTGTTGGTAGGAGCTTTGTTTCCTTTGGTGAGGGGCTTGCTAATGTTACATGAGCAGGTGAGGACATGCCTGATGGAGATGAGATTAGGCTCAGTTTACTGGAGGAAGAAAAAAGCTTTGCCTGTGTGGCAGTGGGAGGGGAGAATCCACTGGGATTAAAAATAAACCTGTTGTTTCCCTCAGAGGAAGGGGCAATGGGCTGTCCAGGCTGGCAGCACTCTGCCTGGGAGAGGTGTACACAGAATAGTTTTCCATCTCCTGTCTCTTACATAACAAAAATGCTTTATGTAAGAGTCATTCAACTACAAATCTGTTTGCTTTGTGCCCCAGTATCTGTTACTGCACTCTACACAAGGTCATTGCTCCTCTTATTTAGGCAATTCTGTATTTCCAACAATTACCATTGCAAGAGAGAGAGAGCTTGGAGCTAAGCTTTAATATTTCTTGTACTGCTTTCTTGAATGTGTTTTCTTAACTCTTAGAATAAGAGTTTTTTTAACGTAAGTGACAAATTAATACCATGCCAAATTACAATATTAAAAATATCACTTAGGAAAAAGAATCCACAATACTCGCAGTGCAAGTAGATGTAAAAAGAACAAACCCCAAACACCCAAACAATAAATGTGAAAAATGTGTTAAAAACTTTTTTTTTATTCTGGGAAAAGAACATTCTTCTCTAGAACTTTTTTCATAATTTTAAGGACTATGGTTGAATTTTTGCTCCTGTGTCTTTAATAGTAACCTCTGGTTTCATGAAAGTAATCATGCACAATGAAGTCAGGGAGCACAGTAACACATTTCCCTCTACTTTGTGGGCAAGGACATAACGTTTCTAAAACAAGCTGCTGTTGTGACTGCATGTGCAGAAGTGGCAGGTTCCTGGGGTGGTAATTTCGTGAGGGTTCAGGGGTGGAGGAACAAGAGTGGCAGCCTAAGGCAGCCCTGTGGTCACTGCACCCTCCCCTCAGTGTGAGGGGTGAGGTTAAAACTTTGCCAAGGGCTGCAGAGGCATTTACCAGTAGGAGAGAAAGAGAAGAACTCTGACATCCCAGGGTGTATCCTCTGGTCATTGCAGCCTCTTCTGCCTGTTCCTGTCTCTTAACCTCTGATAGGGTTAGGTCCTGGTTTTTGACATATCTTGTCCTAGTCTATTCTCCTTAATTTTTTCTTGTCCCAGTCTTTTTCCCAGACACTCTTTGTACCCCTACAAATGGGGATTCTGTCTAAGAACTGTCCTTCCCTGCTCTTCATGTCCAAAGTTACAGGCACTATTGCAGTTATCTGGATTTCTTGTGTGAAAAATCTTCAATTTTTCTGGACACAGAGTTCATCTTTTGCTAGGTTCACTCGATGTAGAGAAGACCAAACTAGACACTTCAATTATCTCTGGTGGCTGAAACTTGGTGCAAGAGTCTCATTCTCAATGCTGAGTTGTCAATAAAGTTTCACACTGGATTAATAATTGCGTGTTTCACAAGGCATAGAGAGAGAGCTCTGCCTTTGATCCCATGAGAAAGATAGACCTGGCTATAAAGCAGAGTTAGCTTGTGAAAAGTACAAAATATTTTTGGCATGCCCCACAGATGAGATTTGGATGACATTTAAAAGCCTCTGCTGCTGAGATTAACTGGCCAATGCTCCTGGAAGGTTGTCACTGGCACCTTTGTTTTCAGTCCAGCATTGTGCTACAAGATAAGTTTGAGTAACGTGCTGCAGCAAACAATTCCTCCTTGAATTAGGCAATATTGAATAGAGCAATGAACTTTGCAGGAAGGCCCTGAGCCTTTGTATATGTTTAATGGCATTCTAACATCTGTCAGTTGCTTAATTTCCAAAGGGAGGAGTGCTCTCCCCAGCTCTCAGACTCAAAATCATCATTCTACACGTTGCACTCCAAACAAAAGCGCTCTGCTTGTCACACTCTGACATCTAATGAGAATGATTGCCCTCCTACCAAAGGAGAAGAATTGCTGAGCAGCACCAAGGCAGCAATTACAGAAATAAAAGCAGACATTTCCCTGCTGGTGCTGCGACAGGGTGGCAGTGGGTTTGTAAGGAAAGGGACTCAGCCCTGGGCAGGTGAGGTGCAGGCTGATCATTCTGCATTTGCTGGAAACTTCCTGGAGGATTTATGTTTTATCTAGTCTACCACCCAATCTTCTTCTGACCTGATTTTGCATTTCCTTAATTTCTGGCACCTGCAGGTGGGACAGTGTGGATTTTACTGTGTTGGCACTAAGGAATGATGTCTGTTGTGACAGGGGGACGAACTGACCTGACAGGCAGTGAGTGGAAAAGGCTTTCAAAGCAGTTGAGGCTCAGCTAAAATCTTGTGCCCTGGACAGACACTGCCTTAACTGAAGTGTTAGAGGAGGTGAACTCAAAGAAATACTTGGGTCAAAAAGGACTAATTAAGTGTCAAGATTGCTGTAAGGACATATAGATTTTCAACTGAAATGGCCAGAGCATGCCCTGGCCCAAGGTTCAGCCTGTTCAGCTGTCTGGTGTTCAAGCCCTGATCTGGTGCAGCTGAGCCATGTTATTTTTGGCTCACTTTTACCAAGGAAATTGTCAAGGTGTGATGAAGTTGAGCATGAACATGTCTATAAAGGTGAAAAAGAGAGACTGAAATGGAAACTCTAAAACAGTAAAAATTAGTGGCTTGAGGATCCAAAGGGAAATGTATCAGACTAGAAAGTATAGAAACCTAAGGGAGAGGCAGAGATGCAGAAGATGTAAATTCAGTGGAATGCAGATGAGCAATAAAAGGTGCAATGGAGTGTGAGCATGCTCTCTGCCTGACCAGCAGTGATTCATGGGGGATTCATCAGGATGGGAAGTCTGGTAAAGCTCAGCCTCATAACACCTCACTCCTAGATGTTTGTTCTGCTTATGAGGCAGGAAATAACTGCTTTTCACTCCAAAGTTCCATTCATTTTTCCTGCAGAATATCTTTATATAAAAAAGATACTCCTTCTCCCTTAAATGTGACTGCTGGCTGTTTAACAATAGGAGTTTTAGCAGAACTTGGACTAAAAAGAAATGCAAATATTTTCTACAGACAGCAGGATTATGAAACCTGGACTTTTTATTTTTACTTTCTCTTGGAAATTTTAGGGTGCAAGGATAAAAATCTAATTCAGCCTGAAGCCAGAACAATGTGAACATGGTTCACAATGGTGAACAAGAGGTTAAATGTGGACCTCTTGTGCAGCTTAGAATTTAGGTGACACCTTGCCACCATGGGCAGGCCTGGCATCCTCAGAGAAATATGCTTCATCCACACATCACAGGGGACTTAGCTTTGTCCAGCTGGTGCAGGGTGTGACATGTCTGATAACAGAGGCTTGTCCTTGTTCTGACACTGATAATGTCCATATCCCTCCCTAATCCTAAGAAATTGATTCTAACGCCTCTGTGTTTGTTTTTTTTTTTTTTTTTCTCTGAAATATCTTTTTTAATTCCATTTTGGGATTTTGGCAGTTTTTCGAGGAAGGGAGCAAAGGAGGGGAATCATGATGACCAGTTTAGCAATTTAATAAATAAATGGAAACTCTGGTATCAGAGTTAGGCTTTACTATTTAAAATAGAATGTGAAACAGTGAGGGCAGATTTGAAATTTGTAATTTTCCTGGAGGTGGAAATAAATAACTATCCATGGTGCATAACTTCTATTAAGAAGTTGATTTTTCAACCATAAAGAAGTAATAAAGTGTGCTAGCAAAAGGATATGCCATGTCACATCTAACTAATTCACATACTACAACAGCTATGCTAGTGGTACATCATTTCAATACCCATTTGTATGGATGTTGGCATACTTAGGAGTATATATAGGCCTGTGTGCTTGAATAAGGCAGTGATTATCTTGATTCAGGATTTTGTCACCCACATTTTGAGTGTTACAAAGTAGAGAAAATATAGGTTTTTTCTTCCTTGTCTGCAAGGAAGAATAAAGCAGAGATACAGACTTGTAGACAGGAGTACAACATTAATGGGAATATTGTCCTCAGAGAGGCTCCTTCACTAGGATGGTTAGAAGAAGAAGACTTCTTGTTCAAGCTAATCAGGAAAGGTTCTAATCATCAGGAGAGCTATTTAAAGCACAGTGCATACCATACTTCATGTAAAAGTTAACTTTCTGCTGCATATGGATTGCATTTAACCAGAATGCATAGTTCTCATCTGCTAGACTCAAGGTTTGAAGGCTGTAATAGCTGTGCTTTCATTTAGATATAGCAAATAAGAGTTTAAGTTGTTTTCTAATTAACAAAACTGTGCCATTTCATACGGAGTGTTAACACTTCTATATTCTAATTTTTTTAAAGAAAATTTCCTAAAATGTTTCTTCTAAATGAAGTAAATCTAAATATCTTCCTGGGGCAGACAGTGTTGTACAAAATCTTACATCAGAAGAGGTGGCAATGTCCTAAGCAGAATTTTGGATTGGATGTGGAGGATTTCTGACAGCATCTTAGTCCAGACCATGATCTGGAGTAAAATTACGTATGGGCAATTTTCACGCTTTAACCAAGGACTTCTTGTATGACACTGGGTAGGCCCTTTAATCTCTGTGAGGTGGACTGATGCTGTCTAATTCTGAATTGCCTAAGAAACCTGACATCCTAGGGCTCCTGGGTAGCCAGTGAGAAGAGCATGGGCAGCAGAGCTTGCTTATCTCAGTAGGAGTTCCGTGGAGCTACGGCTGCTGGATTCACAGCGCTGCACTCCTCGACGCGCGACTGGGTGAGCTTAACCTGTCACTTCTCTGTCTACCAGTACAGTTGCTTTGATTCTGTATTTTTATTCTCTGTCCCATTTCCTTAGTTCACCAGATGTTAAGACAGTTACCTTGGGCTTCCTCCACTCTTAAAGCAACAGGGTGTTGAAATGCAGTAAAGCTGCTGGCACTTTATTAATGCAAATACCTGTACACTATTAATAAACACCTAAGTACTAGCCAAAGATCCCAGCTTTGTGCTAGTCACAGTCTTATTTTTACTACTGTCTACTGAGTATTCTATTATCTGAAAAGGTAATGATCCTGCTCAGGGCAGCCTTGTCACTTGTACAGAAATACAGAAGAGAAAACTCTTGCAACTCCGAGCAGTTTTTTTTCTATCAATTAGTTAACTCTCAGGAAGTCATAGCTGCTAAGGAGATATTAATAGCAGTGATCAAAGAGAGAGATTGCAAATGTCAAAATTTCCAGCTGAAGACATAATTACCCTAAAAAGCCTTTTATGTAACTTTTTGCCGCATCTGCTGGAATTTATGAATCACAAAAGAGAAAGTAATCATCCTGAGAAAGAAATTAAAATGCATAGGTCTTCCTATATTTTATGCAAACAGAAGATTTGTTATGTTTGGCTTAAATACAGACTATTAGTTTTTAAATTAAATAGTTTGTAAGATTGGTGGAACTAAAGTATTCAGGGGACAAACATGCAGCATCTCAGAAAGAAGTGGTGACCAACTAATGGCTTGCCTACAAGCAAGTTGCCATGGAAACAAGATCACCTTCTTTCTAAATGGATGGTGTTGAATATTCAATATTTATAAGGTATCCTTGATATTACAAGTACTAGAGTGTCAGAAGGGGCCTTTAATCTATTTTATCTAGGTGCTGAGTTTTTTCTAGTATGCCCCTTATTCAACCATTAATTCACATCTATCTGAAGTATATTCTCAAAAAAACCATGTTGTATTGATCTGTAAAATGTGTCCCTAATATCTTGCCTGAATTTGAGCCTGGTTTCAGTTTAGTCAGTGGTTCTTCCTGTGTATTTCTCTCCTAGATTAGATATCCTGCAATATCTTATCTGCTGTGGTCAAGAAACCTTCCAAACATCTCTTTCTTAAACCTTATCTGCAGTAAGATGTTTAATCTTTTATTAATTTCTATGGATTGCTTCCAGTCTTGAAGAAATATGGGCTAGATGTGGGGATTAAAAATAAGTCTTTCCCCTGGTTTTGTGTCTGCAAGCTGAAAGAGACGAAAACCCAACATCACCTGTGTTGTTCAGTGTTGCATTGTTTCCCCACAGAAGAGCAGTCACTGATTATGTGAAACATGCAGTAAGAAGTGATGTAGGATTTGGGGCCATTTCAGCTGAATGTGCTTCCAGAGGAGCTGTAATTACAATTTTCCTTTGAAGCTGCTCAGTGAGTCCTCATCACTCCAGCTCCTGGCTTGACAACCAGCACAGTGCTCAGTCTCATCATGCTCCTCTTCCTCCCACCATGGGTCTCAAAAATGCAGCATCAGTGGCTCCAACAGTGCCCTGGAGAGCTGTGCTGTGGGGCTGCCACCATGGGATCCATACCTGCAGGTGAGCCTCAGCTATCATCATTTATGGCTAAAAGTGAGGCTACACCAAGCAAGTAGATTTATGATCAGCTTGCCTGTAGTCTCTCTAAAAGACTCTGTGACCTGGATTTCCCCTCTGTGTCTGCTGTTCCAGCTTCAGAATCTTAGTACTGCAGTGTGCATCACTACTAGTCCCCAAGTGTTTAATATGTCTAAAGTTAATATAGCAAATGTGTGCATTAGTGGAAAATTTATCTACAATGAAAGATTTTAACATCCAAGGATTTCAGTGTTTTAGGAAAAATGTCTTCAGTGTTGGATATTTCTTTCTTTTTAGAAAAAAAAGTATTATAAAATATCTGAAGCTTATAAAATTTTTCAGTTTTACAATATGAGAAAAATGTGAAGATAAAATTACACAGGTTTCACCTTCCCCCCCCCCCCTTTTTTTTTTTCAATTTACATCCAATTAAAAATGTGCTGTTTGTAGAATTTTCAGTATTGGTTTCAGTTCTGTTGAATTTAATACCATAGCCCCATTTTTCCTCATCTGATCATAGAGACCAAACTGGACTGGATTGCAGCCAAAAATATGTCGATTTCTTTATGTAATTTTTACACCTTGAGAAACAATCATACACTTTAACTGAACTTCGATTACCTAAATTAATCAGAACAACCAATACAAAAAANAAAAAAAAAAAAAAAAAAAAAAAAAAAAAAAAAAAAAAAAAAAAAAAAAAATCACTGCCACACATAATAGGAAAATTGCCAGGTTAACACAGAGTAACTGTTCTGAAAACTGTATCTAACAACTTCGTTTCCTCTATTTAATGGCAGCTCATATGGCACCCAAGAAAGCTCTAGATTATGTTCTGGGTCTACCCTCCATGCTTGTTCCCTGCTTAACAAGGGCAGGGATGAAAAATTAGCAGTGGGATGTTTTGGAAGATTGTCCATCTACTCATCTTTCTGAGCATGAGGAAATGGAACCAGCATATTTTTCACCAGGAAGGGTGATGCTTTTCCACAGGAGCACACTCATATGCTTGCCATGAACTTTTGGAAATTAATTTTCATTGGCTTGGGGAAAAAAAAGAACAAACTAATATGTAGCTATATCCCCTTCTGTCTTGAGAACTCATATTTACTTTCACACAACTTTTCTTGCTGCATTAGGGGAAAAATTATGCATTTTTCTCCCTTTTTCAAATATGAGATTTTTCCAGTGACTACAAAGGGCTGTGAGGATATTAGCACACTAGCTAATTAAGTTTATTTTGCATTCTTAACATTTAGCTATGCATAAGGGAGCTATACAGGGAATTTGAAGAATCAGGTATTTTGGAGGAGATTAGGCCTTAAGAACACCAGAAATTAAAAGCTTTAAGTCTTTTTGCAAGCATGCATATCTCAAGGATATTGCGAGGAGCTGTTGTCCTCAGAGGTAGCTATAGACTCATATCCCCTGTGTGTTGCTGCCTAACTGAAGAAGTCTAAAGCTTTAACTCTACATCACTTAATGAACAGCACTGATGGAGCTTAGAAGGGAATTTGAATTCTAGCAATTATTGCTATTATTATTATTTGATGTTCACATGCCTTCTCAGGCAGGGATCTTGCTTTTTAGCTTGAAGCTTTCCTCAGTCCCCTTATAAAGTGAAATACCAAACCCACCTAAATAGTCATTCATTAATTTAAGGTGTTCTGCTCTCCTGTATCTACAGTCATTGGGAAAAAAGCGTGCAAAAGACAAAGAAGAAAGGCAAGTTGCACATGCTGTAGGAGGGGACTCCATCCCACCCCTGCAGCAAATCACAGCCTGTCAGACCATCAGGCTCAGGTGCTGTGAATTTCTGTGGAATTATGCTGTTTGAATTTGCCCTCACCTTAAAATGGTGTTCAAACAAGGCAGTCCTCTGTGACCCAGAGCACGCTGGTGACTGCTGCATCTCTGTCAGTGTGAGTAATTGCCATTCTTTCTTCAGTAAACCCAAATTGCTCTCCATGTTCAGGCCCTTTGCTGTGCAATATGGACTCATTTTCTGCACTGCGAGTATATCATTCTCCAAGCTGGCAGCAGTGTGATTGCTCTGTTAATTATGTACAATCAGCCCTACTGTCAATCCACCATAAAAATATAGACCTCTGTGTGCTCCAGAGTGGTGTAATTCAAGGGAATGGAAATTATTTGCTGTATACAAAGTGTGAATATATGTATCATAGAAAGTAGCTAAATAAATGTGTGTATGTTAGGGTATGTAAATTCTTACAAGGGTATCTATACACACTGACAATAATTTCTGTTTATCTAGAACTAATGTGACAAAAACTGCAGCAAATCATACCCTACAGATTTAAATTTCATTCATTTTGCTGTGCTCCACGGTATCTCAATTAAGTGTAGATTCAGAGGTAATTCATTCTTCTACTTGCAGTGTTACCAGGGAGAGACATCTCTCAGAGCCATCTCATTGCCCAATAAATTTTACTGCTCTTACCCCTGAGTGTTGACTGGGCCAGACAATCTGTAAAAAAAGGACAATTTTTGTGGTTGCCCTACAAGATGAAGAGACTCTTTAGGAAACCAAAGAAAGAATAATTTTCCTGACATTTTCAAGCAAATAATAATTAAAATGCTGATGTTTAATCTGTCTGAAATTGAAGAGAAAACTAAAATCTCACAAATAGTTTTCAAACAAATTCAAATGAAAAATGAATTATCTTGTGAAAACACAGGAATTTAATGTTTAAAATAATCTCTGAAATATGTAATAAGATTTAATTTAATTTAAAAATATTGTTTTAAAGAAGTGATTAATTTAGAGAACTTGAATAGCGTACTTGCAAAATATTAAAATTTGTTGAAACTGATTATAGGCTACAAAAATTTCCTGCTTTAAAAACAGAGCAGTTGGCAGTGGAAAGAGCAACTCCTTCAGAGTTGCTATTTTTTTTTTTCTTTAGAAAGATGTTTCTGGGGGAAAAAAAACCAAAAAATAAAATCTCCTGGCTCACAGTCTGGGTCTCCTCTGAATTCAGCACCAATATATGACTTGAAATCTGTGCCCTAAACATGCTCTTCTATCTTAAATGTGGAGGACTCTTCTTTTGTTCTATTTTAGAACATGTGGAGGAGGAAGACGAAGAAGAAGTCCTTCTGGCTGTACCAATACCTTTGGGACAGAGAGGAAATGATGCAGAGTTAAGCTGAGAGCAGCTCCATGTTTTCCCACATTTTCCATACCTTGACACAAACCATGGGAGAGAGAGGGGCTGTATGTCTGATGCTGTGCCCAGGGCAGAAAGGCAGGTGAATTTTGAGGGGTCACAAGAAGAAAGCACCTGGCTGTGTAACAGCTTCTCACCTTAGAGGGAAGAAGCAGCAATCTCTTCTCCCTGGAATCTGCTCATCCTCCCTCCCAGCCCGTGGAGCATCAGGTCAACAGTGCACGCTTCAGCCTCTGTGCCCTCCTCCCAGCCCCATAAATACTGCCTGCATTTAAGCTGTTCTCTGCTTACTGTCATAACAAATAATTATAAGAATTTATAATGTGTTTCTTTAGCCCTTGAGCTGTGATTGCTTATGCATCTGTGGTATAAGTCAGTGGTTAACAAAGGCTGCCTTTGCCAGGCTGTGTGCACTGTGCAGCGCGCTGCTCCCGGCGAAGGCTCAGTCATCTCCACTTTATTGCTCACATCCCAATGCTAAGTGAAGAGGAATCTTCCAATTCTCAGAGAGCTGAACTTCCATCATAACTCTGATACCCTAATGCTACACTTCATCTAGCAGCCAGCACTTAGCAGAGCACCCTGGGGACAGCAAAGGGAGGGCTGGGGAAAGCAGATGTGAAGGATTTCACATTCTGTGTCATCACTGCCAGGCTGTTTATCACAATTTTTGCATGAAAATCTTGTTTGGCAGCAATCCTGCCCCTCCTCCATACTGACAATAGTTGTATGAGTAGATGGGTGAGGGGAAGACAAGGTAATTTAGAATATCACTTTTAATGTTAATTCTTTTATTAAGGTGTCAACTCTGGGAAAAGCTTTATGAATGAGGTGAGTTAAGGTGCATGTGCTATATTTCTCATGATAAAAGAAACATGAGGACAGACTTTTTAGCAGGACTTGTTGCATTGGGACAATGTATAGTGGTTTTAAACTAAAAAATGGCCCATTTTTGATTAGATAAAGGGAAGAATTTCTTTGCAATTAGCATGGGGAAACACTGGAACAGGTTGCCAAGAGATGTGACTGTTTCTCCATCCCTGGGAACTTTCGAGGTCAGGTTGGATGGGGCTCTGAGCAATCCTCTTGATCTAGAGGGAGATGTCCCTGCCCACGGCTGAGGGGGTTGGATTAGATGACTTTTAAAGGTCCTTTCCAACCCAAACTCTTCTATGATTCTATGAGAAACCCCTCATGCTCTGCTCAATAACAGGGATGTGCCTGTGGTAAAGCTCCAGGTGAAGCTGAATGTACAAACCTTTGAGCAGCAGACAGGATGAAGCAGCCCAGCCTCATGTGTAGAAATGAGCACAGTGTAAGCTGCCTGGCTGAAGGACAACAAAAGTAGGAAAAGAGCTTTGGGGAGGAAAAGGTGCAAGCAGCATCAGGATTCAAAGTTGTGCAAGGCTAAGAAGAATGATCTGTCATTACTAAAACAATAGGGCTTGTGTTTTCCTCCTTGGTTTTCTTTAGTTTCAGTGATTATGGTCAAGAACCAGCTCGTGGGTAGAGCTTGAATGCTACTTCTTTGGGCTCTAGGCTGGCCTAGAGTTTAAGTCTGAAACTAACACATCCAAAGCATATTACATTTTGAAAAAACAATGGTGCAAACAGACATATATTTAAAAAATAATTATTCTAACGCTGCAAGAGCTTGGTAAGTTGCCCCGGTTTCAGCTGGGATAGATTAATTTTTTTCCCAGTGGAAGGTACAATCCTGTGTTTTGGGTTCTGTATGAGAGTAATGTTGATAACACTCTGATGTGTTGATTGTTACTAAGCAGTGCTTATTCTAAGGGAAGGAATTTGCATCTGCCCATCCTCTGACAGTGAGGAGATGCACAAGAATCCAGAATGGGGCATGGCAAGGGAATGTGCATCACTTGTTCTTCTTGGGGTTAATTCCTCTTTCTTTGTAGTTTTCATTTTCATTACATTATTATCATTATCATTACTATTTTATTTGATTGCAATTCTGGTATTAAACTTTTCTTATCTCAACCCATGGGTTTTACCATTTTTTCTGATTCTCCTCCCCATCCCACCAAGCTGGTGCAAGCAGCTGTATGGTACTTCATTACTGGCTGGGGTTAAAACACAACATTAGGACTTGGAGAAATGAAGGGAACTGCTGTATGTCCATATGTTATTTCACATTTAACAGTTGGAGTTCTTTTTATATTGTCACAGAAATATTGTCATGTCTTTTCTATGTTTATACATTCCTCTTATAATTCCTCACTCAAATGTTTGAACACACCTCAAATAGTTTTTCAGTTATATTTTATTTGCTTTCTGTGCCCATGCCTTTCCCTGAATGACTCCTTATTAAAGTTTTGGATTGAGCTCCACATGAAGTAAAAAGCCTGGTTTCTTCCTAACACCCACTCATTACTCATTTGAGCAGGTGCTGAATGGTTGAGATGACAATTATATCTGACCATGACCAAATGGCTGAAAGGTAATGCACCATGCTCTGGGATTTGATTACTGAGCTGAAAGGGCAAAAGATGATGTCCTCCAAATTTAATATAAAAAAGAAAATAGAAAACCACAAAAAAAAAAAAAAAAGGAAAAAAAAAGGCCCCTGACTTCCCCTTCCTGACTTTCTAGTAAGGTGAGAACTGAGCAAGGAAACCTAAAACTGCCCCTACAGAAGAAACATGTAAAATAACTTATCTGGCAGTATTTACACAGGACTGTTTCACAGATGAGTGCAATACACCTAGAGTAAAACTGTCATTTCCTCCTCCTCTGGCCAGCCCCAGGTCTTCCCTCTGCTTCCCCAGTTGCCATTGTGAGCCTTCAGATCAGAACATTTATTTATCCCAAACAGAAACGTCATCCCTAACCAGCGAGCTCAAACTCTGTCATTGCTCCCACTTCCAATTGCCCCGTTTATATTTCAGAGCTGATTTATGGTACTTGCCTGCCTCGCTGCCTGAATGCCCCAAGCAATTTGTTCCATAATGCCCTTCCTGTAAAGAAATTACATGTGAATTGCTCACAGGTTAGTTCTTCCATGGCACTCCATGCCCTGGTACTTTTCTCTCATTCTCCATTTCAAAGAGCTCAAAGGCAAACTGTGATATGGGATTTTGATTATAATGTTCAGACTTAGTGCAGTCAAACTGGAGAGGGAAGAAAAGCACACTGCAAGTCTCTTTTGGGTTATTAAATGAATTTCAGCTCTGCAATACTACTATGAAACCCACATAAGTCCAAGGGATTGCTTAGGATTTAAACAGTGCAAAGAGCTGAATTTGACCACCTATCTCAAGCTGGGAGAAAAGGGAGTTAAAGTGCTGCATTCCTCAGAGAACCTCATTGCTGCACTGTTTATGGCTGTCACTGTTTGGGGAAATTAAATCAGTAATAATTTTGGTTTGGTTTGTTATATTTTCTCAAACAAATAGTAGTATCCAGGGTTACATTTTATTCTTGTTCCTTTGCTATTAATTAATTCTGTGTAACTCTTGCATGGTGATGGGTACTTTAACAGTTAATAGGACGAGGATCTTGAAGAGACTGACCGAAGTGCAATTCCATAAGGCAAATGTGAGTTTTACACCTAAGTGCCACACATTACAGGCCCATCAAGTTACAAAGACTGGGAAGCTGTTTCTGTGGTGGAAGTCTGTTATGGCCCTTGAGAAAGCAGATGGAAACCTGCATTCTCTTCCCGTGACAGAACATGTGGAAGATGACATAGGCTGCCACTTTCATTTTTATCTATATATCTTAGCTTGTGTGACCCAGACATAAATTAAATGAAAGAACAACTATGGCTTAACCCAGCTGAAAAAGGGATATGCAAAGGAAAAGACCTTGATAATATTATCCTTAATTTTATCTTATTCCATAAGTAGTACAAATGAGTATAATGGTACTGTTAATGGTATTCAAAACTAAATAAAAGAAAATTAGGGTGTTTCTCTTATAAAAAATTCAGAATGAAAAGAGTTACTGTTCAAGACATAAAGGATGAAAATAAATCTATCTCTACAGAAAATAAAATTTAAAAGGAATCCTGAATAATGAATGCTGTCAATTACAGCAATACCTTACTCTTGCAGATATGTGCTGCTGTTTAGCTGCATAATTATCTTCTTCTCAGTAACATCTCTGGACTGGTATTTTTACAGTATTGTAAGGCTTGCTGCAAAATCAGCCCTAAAGGAAAATGCAGAGCTGGGGGCAGATCTGAGAAATCAGACACAGAATAGGAAGTGACAGGGAACTAAGCACAGAGTGTAGGTTTCTCTTTCCTGATCTGGGAATTTGTGCACAGCAATACTGATACCCTGAGAACCAAGAAATCCAGGGCAGGACTTGAAACCTGCTCTTCAGCAGGACAAACAAGGTGGGAATCACAGCATAGCTTATTCCTGGTGTCTACCTCCTTCCAAGCCTCATTCCAGCAAAACTCAAACTGGCCTTGTGAAGCCCCTGTGTGGCATCCTGGAAGATGTGAGGGATGGCAAAGTGCCCATGCTCACAAACAGAGGTGTGGTTGGGACAAGTTGGCAGCTGGGCCCCCATGGGGTCCATCTTCTCAAAAATCTCTCACACATGAACCAAGGCACAGGGAATGGGGACATCTGGGAGATTTACTAAATCCTCCTGGTCTGAGCTAAAACCAGACAGGTGCAAGTGCACCCTAAAGGACAATCTACCCAGGTAAAGGTGGGCATGTACTTGTGTACCTGCAGGACTCAGACAAAAGTCTCTGCACTGCAAATGCAAGTGTGGAATTCGGAATAAATATTTTTACTACAAAATTATTACGGACATTGTATTATGTAGCTCTGGCTGAATTAGAAGTTTTCAAAGAACCAGCATGTGTGATTTCTAAACCACATAACTTGTGGAACCACATTAACTTGCTACATGTGTGCCAGGTGCCTCACTGCAAGGCAGGTAGCAGCAGACAGGTTTTCTCTTTGTGCTGGATAGTCTGGAGGAAACAGAGGCCTCCAGGAACAGTAAAAAGATATTTAAAGAGAAAAAGTTAAAAAAAAAAATCACAGGAAAGAAGTTTCTCAAGAAGGCTTTTAAGGACCAAGTGACTCTGAATTGCTACAAAATCATCATATGCAGGCTCTTACGTGGTGTCTTCTGGTTTTCCTGGGATTTGGAAAGTATTTCTGTGCTTTGCTGAAATACAGCAGAAAGCACTAAGCCAGCATTGACCATGTGCACATCAGACTATTGGAAAGGTGAAAAAAAATAATTACAGAGAAAGAAAGGGCCAGGAAGGAGCCAGAGTGGAGCCCCCAGTGCAAGTACCATGTCACTGTTAAAAGAGCACTCCTGGACTTCTTTAATCTGAGCTCCTTTCATCCGCAATTCCAGGCAGGTTGGAAAGCCACTGTGACAGATACAGAGTTTCCAATAGAGGAACAGGCAGTTTTGAAAGCACCACTGCCTCTTGCTTTGTCTGCACAAAGAAAAGCCTGCACACATTTATTTTCCTTTCACTGGTGTCATATGGATTAAAGCATCCTTTGGGGAAAGTTTATGTACCTGTTGGATGCTGCTCCTGGATCACGTGCATTCCCAACTTTCCTGACCTCTGCTTGCCTTTTTGTTTCTTTGGTAAAGCCCATCTAAAGTTTCTTTTCTCTTCTTGTACAAAGTTTACTTCCTGCGTTTCAGAGGTTCATTGCTATGATGCCTTTCATATTCCCTGATGACTCTTAAAATTCTCTCTTTTTCACCTGTACCTCTCCATCTTCTCTGGGAGATTCCAACTCACTCATAACTCCATGTTTTCCTTCAGACAGATAAGAAAAATACTCATTCCTTAGGTGTCTGTCAAGGTCTTCAGCATACTAATTGCTGTTTGTCAAAGAACAATTATTGAAATGCACAGTGACTGCAGAGAAATAGCTGTAATGGCCTGAGATAGAAGTGTTCCTCTGTCTTTACTGCTGCCCCTGGGCAGGTGGTTACTGCCCTGCAGTTCAGCGAAGGACAGTGTTTTCCTCAGAACCTGCTTTAGTGCCCAGCTGGCTGCATGAGCTTCTTGACTTTAAATTTCATCAGCCCCTTTTAAGTGCTGCTCAAAATAGTGTAAGTTCACAGACTGGCCCACTCTCCTATCACTTCTTCCTAGTATATTAAATTTTTTAATCGCCTCCTCAGCCCTCCTAATGGCATTAGCTTGAATTCCCTAGACTTAGTCAGTAATTTTACAAATTTTTTCTGAGATGGGTGAAGCTGATCTCTGTTTTTCTGGGAAAATTGCCTTTTGTGGTGGTAACCACTAGATTAATAATGGCATAAGCAGCTGGGAAAATTTGACATCTGGTTGGAAGTGTGTTGTTCAATATGTCTAGTTAGAGGTTATACACACACTGGCTGTTCAAGGATATGCAGCCTTCCTAATAGGTTTTTGTACACACAAGAATGTTTAAATTGTACACAAAAAGTGTATCAATAGTGAGGTCCCTACAATACCATCAAGATACAGAGCTATTGCTTTAAGCATGTTTTCTGTGAGCAGAAAATCCCTCCATCAACTCAAATTGAGGTCTAAGAGATTTCTAGTTTGAACAAATATACTGTAGAGAAGTGTATCATAGGCCTAAACTCATGAAATCTTTGCAGTTCCCTCTCAAAATGTGCTTGATTTTCACAGAAATACTGAGTTCAATTCTGTTTTCACTAAAAAAGTCACCTTCTTTCCATCATGTTGCCTTCCACAAAGTCAGTTATTTACAATATAGGCATCAGTGGCATGGGCAAAGGTTTCACATGCCACTTTTGACCCTCAGCATCATCTCAGTTATTTCAGTGGGTTTGTTTAGTTTAACTGCCTTGAACTTAAAAGGCAATGCTTTTAATGAGGCACAAGAAAAAAGATCAGATTTTCTTTGAAATGTTTATTTTCTCTCTGGTTTTCTGACAAATGAAAACATGTAGGAAAATTTGTCATAATTTTTTACTCTGTAGTCCAAGTCTAAGCAAACAGCCTCACAGATTGCCTGTGCCCAAGTATGGAAAGCCTTTGAGAGAACTCTAAATATTACATTAAGTCTGACAGAGATAGAATTGACCCTTATTGCAGTAATTTAATTCCCAGATCATGGAAAAAAGTGACACTTTTTACACATGTATTACAGGGTTATGAGGGCGAGGACTGTGCTGAAGGGCAGGTAAATTAATTTGGCCCTCAGAAAGAAAAATTTGTGAGAAGCCAGTTTTAATTCATTTTGTCTCCTACCAAGATTGGCAATTCTGACAAGGTGCAGTGCCTGGGAGTACTGGGCTTGCTCTAACAGCACTGCCTGATTGTCCCTGCTGCTGCTGACTTCTTCCCTACCTCTGCTCTTTCTGAGACACCTTAATCTGGATGCAGGGTTTATTGGAGTCACTAGAATTTGTTTGCTGGACTCAGAAGATCTGAGCTCAACCCAAGAGAGGGAACTACTGCATTTATTTATGTCCCCAAATATCCTAGCTGGAATCATCCTCATTTCTGTGCAGAATATTGAAGACACAATGCTGGCAGCTGTACTCTAAGGAAGAAAGAGGGGGAAAAGCAGATGGTAGAGGGGGAGATTGGCTGTTATGGTGTAAGCTTTAAAAATCTATAGTATTATGGAGCTCCCACAATTATAAGCACCTTTGCCTGAACTGCTCAACAGTGGATAATGAAAGGGTCAGAAAAATCAGGGAATCAATAAGGCATTCAGAGCTCTTTCCTGCTACTAGGGTTTCATGTTTGCTCTGTGTATATCTCTACTTCACAGTATTTCATAAAGCAGGAATATGGCCAGTCTTAAAGTTGAGCTCTACAACCTATCCTCCAGGCATTGCGTACTACTGCTTCAGAGATTTAGTACCCATCTAGACAGGGATCAATTTTCAAACTAAAATTGTAATACTGAATGAAAGAGAGTTATTACTGTCTATGCTAATGATCATAAGGAGCAGAATCCCTCTGTTCTCTGAACTCTAGAGCAGTTTCAGGATTTTACACTTTTGTTTTTACAGAGAAAGGAAAAATGCAGTTGGTTAGTGTGCGTGAATAGTACCCTCTAGGTTTTTATGTCATTATCAGAGCAATTTACATACAAAAGAACACCCCCCCTTCTGCCCCCCAACTCCTAAACCTAGAAATATCCTTTCAAATGCATAAAGGTTTAATGCCAAAGGTATTCTGTGAGCTCCTCATTTTTGAAAATGCTAGTTAGGACAATTTTTATAGACAGTCAAATAATTAGATTAAAGTGCTTCATAACTTTTAGTGTGCAGCAAGACTGAGGTGGTCAAGGGAAGGAAAAGTGAGGTAAGAGCCTTGAATTCAAATGAATGGTAGTAGAACGTCCCTGCACACATATCAAATGAAGGTATTTTTGAGTTGATAAAAGCAGATGCTGAGCAGCCAGTAAGCCATCAGCTGTTTCCTTTCTGAATTCATCTTTATCTTTTGACTTCTTCTAAATATTCAAGAAACGCAGTCTCGTACTTTTCAAACCACACCAGAAGTCCTGGTGAGCATACTCACAGCCTGCCTCAGTAGCAACGACAAGCAGTCCTCACAAGACAGACATCTTTGACTTTGTAAAGGAAAGGAATTGGAGAAAATGAATTGGAGAAAATGAATTGTCCCTTCTACAGGTGTTACCAAAATCCCACCCTTTTGTTCGCTGTGAAATCGTACTCGTGTGCACAGGCACACACCTGGATGGCTCACCTGTCTCTCCCCTTGCTCCTATCAAAAGCAATCCTCCTCTCCTGTAGGTTGTTCAGCAGGGAAATTGCCTGCTCTGCTTTGGCAGGAGGAGTCTCTTTTGGGGTGACACCTACAAAGTGACATCTTTTCAGCCTATCTTTCTTGGGCTGATAACAAACTAATGTCCATTCTGTCTGTGGAGTCCTGTCCTGTTAGGCAAAGAGAAAATGCTTTGAAAATAAGTACAGGGAAAGAATTCCCATTTTGCTTCAACTGATAGACTTCACAAGATCTCAGTTATACTCACTGGAAGGCTAAACAGATGGAGGTTGTCTCTCCTAACATGTGGTTGCTAAGGCAATCTCTCGCTGAGGGTTCCTGGGACTCCCAGAGTCGCTGCCGAGGTAGGGCAGGAGGGGATGTGCATCTTTTCTCTCCTGCCATCTGTAAGCAGCAGGGCTCTTACTTCCCACACTCAGCCAGAAGGTTCCCATGTGATTGAAGCAGGGGAGATCTCTTACTTGACAAATAGTCTCAGTAGGAAAGCTCTCAGAGAAGCAGCAAACACTCCTGTAAGCGGTGACGAGGGGGAGAGTTAAGGGATTTGCACGTGGTTAGAAACAGCTAGCACAGGGAAAGAGTAACCAAGAGAAAGCAGCACAGATTGGATTGTATTAGTGCATCTGACCCAGATTGCTGCTCAGCTGGACTCAAGGTTTGGAGCAGGCCTTTTCTGCATCTTTTATGGCTAACTGCACCATGTTACCTGCATTGACACTGCACTATTATTAGCATTAACAAAACTAGGGCCTTCACAGGTAACCAGAAAAGAGATTCTGTTTTGGATGACCTGCTTATATGTGTCTTATATACACGAATATTTGCTTGAGTCCTGAGTGAGACCTTAGGCTGTAACTGTATAATTTAAAACTTTTGTAAGAGAGGGGAGGCACCAGAAGAAGTAGGCAAGGAATATGATTTAAAAGAGGAAATAAGATGCTCTCTTTTCTTGTTCTTTTTTTAAGCAGGGAATAGGCACTGAAACACTGGGAAACTTGTATAATCTATACTGTTCGACTTGCATTCATAAACAGAGATACTAACAACTGGTATCTTTACTGACAAATGTATCCAAATGTATCCAAATAGATCAAGGAAAGAGTTAATCAGAAATGGGCCATGTGAGTGAGATGTTACTTGTAGTGACTTGCTCTCAAGTTTATATAGATCACCTGTAAACTCACGTTGGAGCCAAGCATTTTCCCTTACCTTAAGTCGAATTCATTTTTAACCATAAAATGAATATTCCAAACTCTGGTGTGTCAGCAGTTGAAAGCTTCTCTGGCATGACTGAGTTTTTCAGTGAAACGTAAGTATTTCTCAATTACAAGGTTTCTGTAAATGCTTAGGTTAGGAATGGTCCAGCATTCTCTGAATTTTTATGGCCTTTAGTGGATTAAATTAATGGATTTTAATGTGAATATCTGCTCTGACTTGTGAAAACTGAGGAATTTACAGAGCTGTGTATTGAGATATAACAGTACCAGCCTTATGCATTGCAAATATTATTCACGTCGCTGCAGAACACCAAAGAGCTGAATGTTATAGGTTTTCTCTCCTATTTTTTTACAACATGCCACATAACACTGAACCACTGTTATCTAATTACCTTATTTTTCACTGTCTTGTTCATTTTGGAAGGAGCTTGAAAGGGATTGGTTGCTGAGGCAATCTGAAATCTACAGCATCTCCCAGGATGATACTACGAGAACTCATTATGGCTCATGAAATGCTCACAGATTATGGTTTTCAGTGCTACAGAAATAACTGCAAGGGGAAAACACACACAAAAGCAATGTTGCTTTGAAGGGATAAGAAAAAATGAGACCTCCCAGTGATCATTGTTTCTTTTGTTGAAGCATTTATATATTCCGTATTAAATGAAGTGAGTATCCAAAGGAGGAAGGGAATTTATCATGATTTAAATAAGGTGTACTTTATAGAATGGATGCACAGAAAGAATGAAGTTCAGGCAGCAAAATAAGTAAGGTGCTAGAGAAAACAAGGAAAAAATCCTTTACTTTCACAGGAATGTTGTTGCATGCTGAACAATATACCTGGAGCTATAAATAAAGGAGTGAAATAGTTTTCTCACCTTAATTAAAAACTTACTTTTATATCTAGTAAAAAACCATTTTTACTAGGTAACAAAATGAGACACTGGGCCAGGAGTGCCTTGGATGACTAAACTGTTGTCTTTGCCAATTGCACTGATTCTCTCCCCTTCTCTTCAGTCTCAGATTTTAGCTGGGATGGAGCTGGCACTGTGATTCCAGTGAATTTTCTATAACCACATACACTTTTTTTCTCTCAGTTCTCACCTTTATCAATAGTTTAGACTTTAGCTAGATATACTTGGGATCAGCAGTTGCAAAGAGGGAAGAGAAACCAGGTAGATTTGATTTGAAAATAGGCTTAAGTATAATCTCAGACCAAAGCAGTCTCAGACACAACAGCTCTTTTCACTCCTTTTCCTTCCAAAACTTCCTTTTTATGTACTATATTTCTGATGTTCTCCATGCTGATATAGGTGGAGGAAAGCTCATAATTACAAGGATATCATTCTAAAACTTATCTAGAACTTTCAGGCTAGGATAAAAATTCACAAAGAATCTGACAAAGCAATGAGAGCAAAGGAAATGTATATAGGCAGTGTGAAATTATTTTGGTTTGTAAACACAAAAAATTGGCTGTGAGAAGTTGCAAGAGAATCTAATGAGGCTGAAAGATCTGTAATACACTTTCCGATGAAATGCACTGTTGGTTTGTGCAAAGTAATGGGAGAAAGGGGGAAAAGAGAGGGAATCAACCCTAACGAACCCAAAGAAATTCTTCTGTAAATTACTTATTACCATTCAGGAAATATATCTTGGCATTTTTGTGGGTAGTTCAAAAAATGTCAACTCAATGTTGACATTGTGAACTCAATATTCAGCAGTGGTCAAAAATACAGATGGTGTATTAAACCATTAGTGGGAGGACTTCAGTGGAAAAATCAGAAAATATCACTATGTCACTCCAAATTCACTGTGTATTCAAGTATTGTGTATCTTTGGTTCTATCTAAAAAAAGGCTGAAATTATAAAAACCACCAAATAGTTGCTAAAGGGAGGTTGAACAGAAAGAAATATATAAAATCACAGACATCATACAGAAAGTGAGTAAGGGGCAAATGTTTGTTATTTCTCACAGAATGAGACCTGTAGGGCAGCAATTGAAAAGATCACACATGGTTTATAGAACATACAAGAAAGAAAATTGTTACCCAGCAGAAGCACCACACTGCTACCACATGATGTGGACATTGAAAGCTAAAAAAGGCCCAAAGATATATTCATGAAAAAACTCAAATCATTAAAAAGAAGGATGCAGATACAAACTTTGGTTTAGGAAGTCTCTGAATTGTGTTTTGCCAGAAGGTGGGAGTATGCAGTGGGGAAAACTTCACAGTGCTATTCCCTGTTCATTTCTTGTTTTCTCTAAGCCTCTGCTGTTGGCTCCTGTCAGGAACCTGTAACTGGGTAAGAGATTTGTTCTGTTCATCCTGCGATTTTAAAAGAGTTGAAAAAAAGCTATGAGACAGCTTCAATCAACATTTTTGAGTGATTTGGCTTCCTGCTCACCTAGGAACCTAGAGGAGGTCCTTGCTGTTGTTTCCTGCTTGCTCGGGGACACCAGTTCCATCGGGAATGAGACTCAGAGAGCAGGAGATGAGGTCAGTGGCCCTCTCTGAGCTCAGCTCAGTGCCTGTTCTAGACATGGCTGTGTGGTTGAGTACCCCATCAAACAGAAGCAAATGCTGTTACTGGGGTCCAGACACCTCCTCCTGGTTAAAGCTGAGGATGCTCTGCTGCTGCAGGCCAGGGGATGGGCTAGAAGTGCATAACCAGAAGCAGTGACAGTGGGAGCTAAACCCTGCAGCAGGGTGGGGGCAGCAGTAGATTGGGAGCCAGTTGGCTCAGGGAGAAGAAATCAGCTTCAGGTCAGGAACAAACATTGCACTCTGATTGTTGCAGTCACTTTTCATACCTTGCTTTGGAAAAGGTGAGCTTTTACCCAGGAATGTTTTCAGGTTCAGGACAGCAATTGTGAATATTATTTTCTGGTTAAGAGTGGGACAGCACAGCTAATGGGCTATGGTGAGGCATGAGAGTGGATTATATGCAACACTGCCTTGCCCAGAGGATATAAAAATTGCTGTCTTCAAGGCCAGAGAGAAAAAAAGAATTGTTAAAACATGAAAAAGATGAGGAAAGTGAGGATTTCCTGAGAGATGAAATAGAATATCTGATAGGATGCTCCACATGGGGAAATAATAAACCTGAAATTCCTAATCATGTTAATTTAAAAATACATGTTAGAAGTGTCATCATAATTTCTTTGCATGGAAAAATATTGAAGAGGTATTTAAGGATAAAATTATAGATAAATAGCTCCTAAGAAGAAAAAAAAATCAGTCATTTTATTTCTTTAAGAACTTAAACCCAAAGACAGTCCTGTCACTTTGAGTTTTGCTGATATTCTCTACATTTGTTTTGCAATTAATGAAAATATTTTCTGTTTCATTTATGAATTTTTATAATTGAAGATTAGTTTGTCAGACTCAGATGCACTTAGTGCTTAGTTCATAAAAAAAAAGCTGAAATAATTGCTTAGACATGAAGAGATGTATTTTACTGTGCTTATTTGTTTACTATAAAGTCTTGGAACAGCAACACAGATGTTGGAACAAATAGTTCCTATTACAGCTCTGCCTCTTCTCACACTGAGTTTCAACTCATCATTGAATAGACTAGCTCAGCATTTAAAGTTTTGTGAAATAACTTCTCAGTTATTTGAATACTAAGATTTCATAATCTCTAGACATCAGCAGATTAATGACCCACTAATTAATTAAAAGACCTACTGCTGTTATATCAATAATCCTCATCAAAGAAGAAGTATTTCCATTAAGAGGAACCCAAAAGGCTGATTTTCACATTTGTTCCCTTGAAGAAATGGCACTTTGCTTGCTTTGGTCTGGACCAGTTCTATACAGCCATGAATTATCACCAGTTGTAAATCCTTGGGAGTCAAACCTCAAAGAGTGAAACAGGAGATACTGATTCAGTGATATCTACATGAAAGATCAAAGTCATCCTGCTTCAGAATGGAGCACAGTGGGCTTTTATGAGCCATGGGGAACTTGGCCTCATGGTTTGTCAAACTTCTTTCAATTTTGGTAATTTTTCCTGTAAATAGTTAATGCATACTTTTTGCAAGTATGTTTTATTTGTTTGTTTGGTTGGTTGTATTTTGTCTATAAAACCTCCTCAGAGAGAGCAGGATCTGCAGAGTACTGCAGTCAGTAGCAATGCAGCCTCCACCATTTAATATTCTGCACACAGACTTTATAGCATTCCTTATTTTTCAACACAAATAATCTCCAAAGAGAGGAGAAGCTTAGACATCACCTATTTATTCATTCATTTCATTGCTGATGCTGCCAGAGGCATTTATTTTCATTGACACTTTGCTAATTGTTCCAGAATGAATGTGTGTCCACTTGCAGCCATGGCAGGACCATCAAACCCCACCATATAGCCACAGATAGGTAAAATTTGGTAAGCATTGAGACTTACAGAGTTAAAAATTACATTCAAATATGGTGAAAGAAACATGTAATGGGGAGCCATTTTCAGAGGTGGCAAGTGACAGTGAAGATAAACAGAACTCAGTTTTGTGTTAACCAAAGAAATGTGGTGTAGTTTCCATTATTTTGTTAAGATTTAGGCTTAAGCCTAACAAGCATTCTTAGACCTCATATACGGAGACAAATTCATTAAAAGCATGATACCAAAATAGGTAGATAATTATCACATAGTGATTCTGTAAATGATTCCCATTTAAGTAATCAAGCAATATTTTAGGTATCACAATGGACGTCAGCTCTGTTGCTGGGTAAAAGTAACCAATTTCTTTCACAGAGTGGAATAATTGTCACTAAGAGCAGAGGAGGTGCTTCCTTAATCCTAAAGAATATCATGTTAAAGCAGTATAATTATATGGGGGTTGTTAGGTATAGGGTAAAGGAATGATTAAGAAAGATTCTCTGTACAGAACAAAAGTGATTAAGAAAGCAATCAGGCACTAATGTACTGTACTGTTTTAAAGGAGATTTAATTTCTGGTTTATGGTCTGTCTCATTTGTGCTCACTTTGGAGAGCCAAGAGAATCCAATTATTTTCCTGTAGCCACCAAGTACACAACTCATACTGTGAGGTGTAGAGCACCACCATAATTGTGCCAAATTATTTGAAAAGGGTGATTATTCAATATATGCTTTCTAGTATCCATATTTTGAAAGCTACAGGGAGCAGCCTCTCCTCTGGTGATTTCTCCTCTGCCAGCAGGTACAGGAGCCAGGAATGCTGGCAGCAAGTGTTCAAGGCTCAGGCTGTCATGATGTTTGACCCCTACCTGGCTGGGGGATTGCACTGCCTTCGTTCTCTGTGCTGTCAGCTTTCAGTAAAGTGCTACTGCTGTCCCAAACTGAGGTTAAGTTCTGGAGAGTAATTGTCACAGCACATCTCATTTTGCATGAAAATCATTCTTCTTGTTTTTCAGTTCCCCCTTTTCTGGGTCTGCATGATGAGATCAAATATAACTTTAGGGGGAACATATATAATTCATCAAAGCAAAACCTGTTTTAATATTAATTTAATATATTAATTTTCATGTATAATAATAAGAATGTGAGCATTTTAGTTGATTTTTACATGTCAAAATTCTGTTTTCAGAGTTAAGACAATCCACTGGAAGAAGAAAATGTCATTAAATTTTGATTTCTGTACCTCTCTCTGCTTTAATATGTTGACATTTCACTGTGTCTCACTTCAGTAATCCCTTAATCAAGGTATATATAATGATTTTAATTGTTTGCATAAAACTATCTTGGTATCCATGGCACCATTTCTCTGCTCTTTTCCAGAATCCTTCCAACTGCTTTTAGTTTCAGGTGATGTAGTTCCTACAAGTCTGCCCTGTATTTTATGTGCTGCTGCACTGGAGAACTGCTAGCATCCAACTTCATGATGTTTGTGTGTGAATGCTAAAATTGTATCTTCTGCTCTCACCTCACACTGAAAATTCAGAGCACCTCACCTGTGAGCATGAGGAATATCGAGCAGTTTTATCTTTCCTTTTGGTTACTCTCCCACAATATGCATGAGATGTTAATCAATTTAATCTCATTTCATAATCTTCCATCTGCATTTCTAACTTTAATAGGTTGTCCTACATTATTTAGCTGGTGTTTGCAACACTGGATTGCTTCTCAAGCATGATTTTATATCTTTTCGAATATTTTCACCTGATATAGAACTGGTGAGAAGCTGAAACTTTCATATTCTTGGCTGTAAGTATTTTGCAAATACTCTGACAGAACAGGTAAAAATTTTGTCACCTAGCAACTAATAGCATTTTTTTTTCCTGATATATATAGATATATATATAGATATATATAAATTTTTTTTTTTGGAATTGCCTATATAATTTCCCCCTTTATTTTCACTTGCGTTTTTTTCTAAGAAAATGGGAATATGTTCTTAAGATTTTAAGAAATGGAAATTTATCTGGCTGTTAAATTATAGTTCTAAGAAATATCCTACAGGTTATTACAGTCAATAAATCAACATCTGTATTCTCCTGGTATCTTTGAAAATGATGACTGTGAAAAAAAATCCTAATAAACATGCATTTTTCCTATGCAATTTGTGGGGCTGTGAGGGAACTGAGTTGCCCTTCTTTTGTACTGGTCTGTGCCAGGGAACCACTTTAGGGGCAGAATATTGTCCAGTGCAGCATCAGTACATTTATTATTGTTCTGGAAACAGCAGGGAATAAAAATCGAGCAGGAAAAAACTTTCCCAAAACCTTAATTGCTTATATTATTCTCTAAGAAGATCCAACAGAATTTGGATATTTTTCTTTTTCATTAAAGTCAAAGAGTTTTATGTCAATTCCCAATTACCCAGTTTAGGAGCACAGGCAGAAAGAGCAGACATCACTCCAGGGGAAACCTGTCACTCTGCTCCTGCATTCTTGAAGCAGTCAGATTCTTTAGAGGAAGGCACTAGAAATCCTGTCTGGCCAATTTTTAATTAAATATGTATTTTAATTTTTTTCCCCAGTCCTAATTTATGCACTTGTCTGTATATCTAAACCTTTGGTTTGTTTGTTTGTTTGTTGTGTCTAATCTTAACTAGGCCACTTCTGTCTTTGTTCTGTAAATCCAACTGCTTTTTTTGGGTTGTAGTAGTGATCCGCATAGGATTAGTCAGACTAAAAAAAATTCTCTCAATTCTCCAGATTAACTACATTTTCAGTTACTTTTTAGTAAGTTAGTAGGAGACATGAGTGTCTGCTTTAAAAATTGGAAGTACTGATTCACCTTTTCACTGTAATGTTTATTGCTTCTATCTGACAAGTACCTTTTTAATGTCTTCTATAGGGATCATTTTTATATATTTTTCACCACTTCCATTGAAACTTTTTTTAAATAATAAGTGATTAGAATTGGGCATTGGATGTCCAACCATAATCATTGGATGATTATGAATGAAGCTGTGTGAAGGGCTTAAATAAAGTCATAATAAAGGAGTATATTATCCAGAGGTGTATATTACCCATATCACCCATTACCTGTTAATGAAGTGCTTCACTGGCTTTGCACAAGAATGCTTTGTTGTTCTTGGGACCATTTTAGTCTGTTTGGACTCATCCTATGGCTTTACATCATTCTTCTCCAGATAGATTACTGGGCACTTTCTGTGCATTACATTTGTTGTTTTGGGCTGAGGAAGGAGCCCTCTGTTTCCTTCTTTGGCCCACACTGTGCTAAATGATTTTCAGCTGAGGACAAATTTCCCATTTAATTTTTTCCCTTTATCTCGATCATTAATAAATGCATTACATGGGATTAATTTATTATTAAAATGTTTCTCTTTTGATGGGAAGCAGTGCCTTTTTCTTGCTGTTTTATTATAACTTCTAACTGATTTTTAATCTGTGATAGGAGATGAGAGATTTCACTTTTTTGTTTGCTTATTAGGATTTTCTTTTCTTTTTCTTTTTTTTTTTTTT